>CM069910.1:81317184-81814668 GCA_036172215.1 Camellia granthamiana
ATTTTTAGAAAACTGCAAGAGCTCAAATGTATGTAGCAACCACAATGAACTTAACATTTTAGCCTGTACTGCAGATGACGAACAATACTCCTTCCATTGATGATTAAGAGTAGATTTGGTAAAAAATTGAGAAAAAGAAAGCATAAATATCCTTAAACAACATGACATAGAAGAGCTATGGTAATTGCAATTGATTGCAAGTATATAGAGATTTATATATTTCTTCTTTATAATTCGTTTCAGAGGAATGCTTTGCTGCTAAAATCCATTTGCATATTTTCATCGTTGTTTAGAGAGTTTAGAATGTACTTTGTCAATTCTGCAGGCATATGATTAAAAGAAGAACAAAGAGGCTTTCATTGCATTTAAAGAAGCACTGAAGTTCAAGTTCCGTTTCTCTCTCTCTCTCTCTCTCTCTCTCTCTCTCTCTACAGTACATACACATGCACACACTAGTAACTCCCTGATTTGTATTTTGGAGTGGCTAAAATGGTAGCATGACTTAATGCAGGAGGAACAGCTGGCAGTTGTGGGAGAATTTTAGCCATGTTTGCTGCAGATGTAGGCAATTTTAGTCAGGTAACCTTTCTTGGCATGCAGATTGTTAGTGAACTGATGCTTGCCCTTGTGCATTAGCCAATTGTGTTGAATGAAGGAGGATTTCAAAATCTAGTATTGGTTTGGATGGAGGGTTTTTTTTTCCCTGCCCCCCCTTTAATTTTCTTGAGTTAGTGGCATGTTAGGAATCATATATAGCATTGAATTGAGCTGTAGTAGTTGCCTCCATTTTATGTTTTATTACTGAATGTGTAGCTATGTCACTGTTTGTTTAGGTGTAACCTTAAATAGGTATGGTTTGGTTTTGATATCAGATGTGTCTATGATTCTGAAACTTTGGTGTGTCCAGGGATGGACTCGAGATTTTAACCTTGAGGGGGCGAATGTATATATGAGAAAAAACATTTGTAATTAACGTGTGAAATGCAATATCAATTTCTATCAACACAAAATGTAAAAAGTTTCACAAAATTATATCATTAGATATATTTATTCAATGTATATAATTACAAAAATATGATCAATAAGATATGTGACTAGATTATAAAATCATCCTATATTTTGTTTTCATCAATACTTTGCACAACTTAGAAATTGTTGACAACTCTTAAAAATGGGAATGTTTAAGGATGCCAATCCCATAGTTTTGCAATTGATATTTTAAATGCAGTTTTCTTGCTTTGTGAAGTCATTGGATAAAATTTATTTATAAGTTCGTAAATATTTCAATTTTGAAAGCCTTATAACTATCCATAGGATCTGAAACAAAGCTAAGAACGTAACTCTATCACATTCTCCTTAGTTCTATTCTTACAAATAACTTAAATTCTTAAAAGATAAAAGAAGAAAAAGAAGAAAAGAGTGAATCAAAACAGAGAAACAAGAAGAAAGGAAGCAAAAGAATAAATTTTGAAATAAATATGGAAAAGATGAAGAAGAAACCAAAAATAAAGATCGAGTTGAGGAGAGAACCAAAGCAACAACAAAAAAGAAGAAAAAAATCGAAACAAAAGAAGATAAGGAGAGATAGGAGAGAATTGAAACAAATAAGAATAAGAGAAAGATAGAGAGAAAAAAACATGCGTAGAGTTGGTGTGAAGATTACAACTTGAAAATGAGGACAAATTCGATGATCCAAGTTGATGGAAGTTGTTTCACGAGCCTTTTGTTTTTCAAATGTTCACTCTAAATGATTTTCTTCACATGGGTAACTATGGATTTTCGGCTATAAACAGGAGAATATCTTAGGGGGCGAGGTGAGTATTAAATTTTTCAAAAAATTCTTGGGGTGGCGATTCTATATAATTTGGGCATATTCTTAACTAATACTACTATATTGACACAGTTTTTTCAAAACTTTGGGAGGTGAGTTTTTTCAAATGTCTGTTCCCTCTATTTTATTGAGAAATCAGTTACAGAGTTGTTCAGCAGCATATGAAGTTTTACTGGTTGTGATGCACTCATGAGTCGTGACCCTGCAGCTGGAAATGACAAAAAATGAAAGTAAAAAAACACAAACAACAGCAACAACCCCCCAGCCCTCACCCATTTAAATTTTATGCAAGCTGAGTTCCTGCTCAGCCAGCAGCATTCCTTATTTTTTTGACTTTCTACGTAAACACATACTTCATAACGCTAAACCTCTCCCTCCATAAACTTTTCCGTCAACGCCAAAATTCACAACTAATTGCTGCAAGTGACAATTTACAGTGTTCTGCAATTTCAGCAACCAGTTACTGTCAAACTCAAGTTTCTGCTATAGCCTTTGCAATCCACAAGGGTGCAACCTTTTATCAAATGTTTTGATCCCTAAACCAACAAGATATTCAATCTTGGCCCAACATATCTGTTCTATATTAATAAAATATTATGTCCATCCAATATTAATGGGGTAATGCTAACAGAATTTCCATTCAAGCGTTGTGTACAAAATGATACGGCTATTTGTGGTCCTTTCATTTCAAGGCAAAACAACCATCATTGTTTCTTAAAATTGCAAAAATACCACTGACACATAATTTTGTATGAGTTTATGTATAGAAATTTTGTTTGTAAATCATTTTCCATGTTAATGACATGAAAATGTAGAATGCTCATCAATATGCTAAATAAGACATGCTTTAGATACACGAAGTTAAGTGATATTGTTGGTGTCTATTCCTTGTGTAAATGTTTCATATATAATTCTGCAATATGACATGTTCATCAAAATTGAGACAGTAAGTTGATGTACATTTTACTAGAAAATTTTTGGTGATTTTATGTGGCAGGCACTAGAAGCTACAAAGAAGGTGTTGGACATGACTAGCAATAAAAGATCTGATTCACAGTTTTTAGAGAGGATTATGCTAGAGATTGAAGGGCGTTCTTTAACTAAGCATTCCCATTCTCATCTCGCCACCAATGACCATAATTATACCGATCAAATTCGTCCTGCTGATTCTGATGTCACTTGTGCAAATGAGTCAACTGATTCAGAAGTCAGGCTTGCAGAAATTCGAGAAACTGATTATTTGGTGGAGTTCCTTGGGAAAATCTTACAACAGGTAGCCAAATTCTTTCGTTCTCCTCCTATTTGATCAAATATAATTTAAGAAAATACATTTCTCAAGACTGCCTATTGAGCCTATATATATGTGGGCCTTTTAAAAAAATAAAATAAAATAAAATCAAACAGGCTATTTTCTGTAAGGAAAAAAAGAAGGAAAAAAAAGGTACATTAGAAACCATCCAATCATTCAAACATACAAAAGAGATTAAACAAAACGTTGTAGTTCAGTAATTATAAATAAATAAAAATCCATAGCCAATAAATCTTTAGAAGTAAAACAAAGTCATTAACTTCCAAGAACTACAATGCATTTATTGTTATGGGACCTTAAACAAACATGACATTTCTCTAGCCCAGCACAACCGTAACCACTGTTGGAGAGTGTTGGAGAAGTTTAAAAGAAAACTAATAAGCAACAGGCATTTATATATATTTTAATATATTACTAAGTGAATACTAATAAAATACAATAAAATTTTAAATATACTATTGTCGAGCCGAACTGGGCCTGGCTACATACATGAATCCAAGCCCAGTTCATTATTAAATGAGCTTAAAATGTTGGCCTAGCCTAGCCCTATAGGCCAAAATACCCTTCGCAAGCCCGGGAAAAAATAGGGCTGGGTTGGGTGGGCCAGCAGTCATCGGCAGCTCGATGCCGCCCCTACTTGCATGCCATCTATTGATTTTCATTGTATATGACCCAATCATTTTGATCTGTTCTCTCAATTTATCTTCAATTAATGCTTCTCTTGTCATTTTTCAAATGTATTAAATTATGTTTCTATCTTAATATTTTCATCACATCTATACTCATTTTAGATTACAAATGATTACGAAAACATAATTTGCCCAAAAGGGAGAAACATATGTGAAGATCATATTAAGCATTTGTCTCTCTGATTTAGATTGTTCGAAGTGGTGGAGGATCAGAAATGTGGGGATTATATGCAAGGTGGCACAAACTTAAAGGAGATCTCACAATGTGCTCTGAGGCCCTTCTAAAGCAAGTTAGATCATACCAGGTAACACGCCATCCATGTTATAAATGTTGTATCACATTGTTACAGTTTTTATGTACTATTTTCCTTATTACATTCTCTCTCTCTCTCTCTCTATATATATATATATATATATCTATATACATATAACATTTCATTATGGGTGTTGATACAATTCATCTTTGTTTTCGTAATGGGCTTTTTTGAGAGAGATGAAGTAACTTAACATAATCTCTCTTTCCCATTTTGTTTGTCCGTTTTAGGAATTCCAACCTTTTAAGGGGACATGCAATAAATGCATTGAAATTCAAATTTGAAGGCATTATTTCCAGCAATTGCCCCTTTATTCCCACTTCCAAATATACTGGCAACTGTTTATTGGGGATAATTTTGAAAACATGCACACTTCGTGCTTTGACTTTTCGAAGTGGACAATCTTTTTGGGACATCCCAAAATGTAAAGATGGAAAGGCAAAGAAACTAAACATATTTAAAGAGGAACAAAGCAGAATAAAAACTCTGTAACATGCAACATAATTGGCTTTATGGTTATCATATAGATTTTTTCCTTAAGCTCAGTAAGAACTTGACAATTACACACCTCTCATCGTGCACTTTCTACTTCATCTTTCTCACATCAAATCTGTGGGTAACATTCTCAATCTATAATCTTACTGGTCTATACACTTCAGTAATTTCAGCCTGCTACTCTATCTATAACCAACTGCAAGGGTTCTGGGCCATAGCTACAGCATTTGCATTCCCGTGCCCTAGGGTTCACCAAACCGCTGAGAGTTTACTTACCTCATAGTGATAGGCTGATCTACTATATTTGGATCCCTCTTGTTGGCATGGTTTTTTCCCTCTTCTCCATTTTCTTTTTCATTTTTCACTTGGAACTTTATTTCAATTATTTGTTTTTTTTAATCATGTCACACCTGCAGTTGATTTTCCCAAACAACTATAATTTTCCCAGAGTCTAATATTGTTTGCTGCAATTGCCAAGTTTGTAGTAGAGAAATGCATGCTGAAGAATATATTTATCAAGTTTATGGACACAGATGAGATCACATAGCCAACCACATAAAACAATCCTAACCATACATATCACATGGTGGGACCCATCATAAAAGATACAATTTCACTCAGATTGTTCTCCCTATGTTTTGTGGAGCCCTACGGACACACCATTCTCTACTGTATACTCACAATGGGAGTGGAATTGTGAGTATGAAAACGGTGCCCTCTAATCTCTCTTTTATGTGGTTGGTTCTATGGTCGGTTTGTGTCAGTAGACTTATTGCTTATTTTTTTAGTTCTCCTATATAATCTCTTTTTACAAGTCTGTTGCATCATCCTTTAGATGAACCAAATTTCTTTGATGAAAGGATGTATGTTGCTGTGATTTGTTGTCATCACCATATTTGTTGCTAATTTTGCTCTCACAGGGGTCTGATTTGTGGAAAGACAAAGATCGGTTTAAGAAGTTCGCACATGCTTCATTGGAACTTTGTAAGGTGTATATGGAAGTTTTTTCTTGTACTGGCAGTCGTCAACAACTTTTTGCTGCTGAGATGCACTTGAAGAACATTATTAAACAGGCAAGATATAAACTTTCAATCTTTGAAAAGATACCTTGTTTGGTTTGGTTTTCAAAAACTATTTTCTAGTGAACTTTCATATTTTAATCATTTTTTAAAAAAAAACTTTTTAGAGGCACCTGAAAAGTATATTATATATGGAGAAATCGGAAAAAGTTAACTAAAGATAATAAATAAATAAATAAACCCAAAACATTGGCACATTTCCATAAAATATATATATATATTAAAAATTCACCAAAGAGAAAAAATTGCAAAAAACTAAAAACTAAAATGTAACTTTTTAAAACAAAACCAAACAAGATGGTTTGATAGTGCTATTTTTATTTATTTATTTGACATTGATGATTTCAGTCTTTGTCAACATTCTTTACCATGTTTTTGCATAAAGTGAGATGAGATCCATTTTTGTACTTTCAGGCTGGGAGCTTTTCTGACATGGAAGAATTTACTGATCTTCAGGCTAGTCTTGATGAGGTTCGAATGAAATTGCAAACAAGTGCACCACCTTCTGTTTAACATCTTACACTAGACAACATTTTGTTTTCTAACGTGTTGTACAATGACGGGGCATGCCACCGGTGCTTAATGTTTATTCATGAAGTTTTTTTTTTTTTTTTTTTTTTAATTAAATGAAGATCTGCTCGAGTGTTTTACAAGTTGTAATAAGTGATCGTGGTTTAGTTTTTTATTTTTGGTTTCAGTCAAGTAACTTATAATGAATCACCAATGTAAAATATGGTTGTAACCATGAGATTTTGTATGTTGATGCAAGCTGGTGAAGAAATTTTCATACAGAATAAAATGATGAAGTAACTGAGGCAATCTTAGACAATTTGAGATCTCTCCATCTGTCTGTGTTGCTCTCTCCCTGTGGTTGGGGAGAGGGGGGCTAGGGTTCAATCCTGGAATAGCGGAACTGTCTATGGGAAGGAGGAGAAGAAAGGGAGGAGGTGGAGGAGAGGAAGTGACAGCCGTTGGTGGGAACAGGGCTGGGGGTGATGGGGTGGGTGGAGATGGGGCAGGGTTTGTCAGAGAGGAGTGGCAGAGGAGGATGGGTGACTGTTAGGGTTGGAGGGAGTGATGCTAGAGATGTCAAGAGATTAATCAATAAAATTACTAAATTTTTACTGGAGAAAAGCAGGGTTGTCGGTTGGAGAGGGGTTGCTAGAGGAAAAAGTATTTTTTGCCAGGTTGAAAATCCAAGAAAAAGATGGTTGGGATTATAGTGTGGGTGTCTAAAGATTTTTAAAAAAAATGGTGCAATTTTGGCGGATGGCGTCCAAACATACAAAAATGTTTTTTCCTGCTTTTGGTAAGAAAAATGTATGAGCTTGTTTGGGGGAGATGATTTGGGTTAAAAATAATTATATAAGCGTTGCGGTTGTGTCATGACTGAAATGGATTTGGGGAATATCCTATCCACATCTGACCGCCTATGGTTTCAAAATTAATCGAGTGGGTTGGGTAGGTAGCTGCAGGTTATATGGTTGAATAAATCCCAACTTTACCAGAAAAAAAAAAAAAAAAAAAGTTTTTCAACTTTTTTATTGAAAAATCTTATTTTATAAAATAGGGTAAATTATGATTTAATCCCCTGTGATTTGTTTAAAAAATACGGAGTCTCTTATAGTTTTATTGCTAACACTTGAACTCCCTATATTTTATACCAAAGTGTAATTTTCGACGGAATCGTTTGTTTAAATAGAACGTGTTGAACGATCATAAATGATGAGTGGAGCAGTTTTTTCTGTCCAAAAAATATGACAAATGACCAAAACACCTTTATTGCCATATACATACACAAAATGGTGTAATGCAACAGAGAATGGATTATATTCTTGGCGAAACATTAACATCTTTATCCTCAAACAAAATTCAATGTTTGAGTATGTATTTCATTTACCTCAAGCATTAACATCCTTTTGTTTGTTTCATTTACCTCAGGTTCTCTCTCTCTCATTATATAAATATGCAACACCATCACCTTCCATGCAAAACCACCACCATCTCCTTTTATTTCTCCTCTCATCTCACTGCCATCACCTTCCATGCAAAATCACAACCAACCAACCAACATCACCATCATATTTCATGCAAAACCACCACTCAAAATCAATACAACTTTTCTCTCTAAAAATTATATACAACCAACTTCTAATTCCATGCAATACCACTCCTCAAAATCACCACCACAACTCTCTCTAAAAATTATCCACAACCAACTTATTCCATGCAAAACCACTACTCAAAATCACCACCACAATTTCTCTCTCTAAAAATTATTCAAACCCACTTTTTTTTTTATAATTCAAATTAGTAACAAACCCAACCCATGAAATCAAACAATTAATGTGTAAACATTTAGATTTTTGAAATAGCATAGATGGGATCCATACCAACCAAACCCACTTTTTCTTCCTGTTTTCGACATTCCTTTGGCCCATCTTTCGGACTCTATAATTTTCTAGATTCTTAACGATTTTATCCCGTTCTTTCACCAATCTCCTCACCTTACTTTATACTTCATCCTACACGACCTCGTTTTCTCACTTCTTCCTAAAATGGGTGGTTTCGGTATACCGAAAGTTGTCCGAAAACTAATTTCACACATTTCAAAGAAACATCTCCAAATCTATTTCTTTCTTTTTCATCATCCACCCTCTTTTGTTGCTTCATATATAGCATTGTGGAGGCTTATAACAGTGTTCTTTCTACGCACTCTCTCCTCGAGCACACAAATGTGGCTGTGCTTTTGGACAATGAAGCCATTTACGATATCTGCCAGAGATCCCTAGACATTGAAAGGCCAATTTATACCAATTTGAACAGATTGATTTCCCAAATAGTATTGTCTTTGACAACTTCTTTAAGGTTTGATGGGGTCATTAATGTGGACGTCACAAAGTTTCAGACTAACCTTGTACCATATCTCCGCATACATTTCATGCTCTCCTCATATGCCCTTGTACTTCAGTTGCGAAAGCATACCATGAGCAGTTATCTATACCTGAGATCACAAATTTAGTGTTTGAGCCTGCAAGCATGATGGCGAAATGTGATATGAGGCATGGGAAATATATGGCCTGCTACTTGATGTACCGTGGAGATGTTGTTCCAAAGGATGTTAATGCCCTCGTTGCCTCTATCAAGACCAAACGGACTGTACAGTTTGTTGACTAGTAGTTTGTAATGGCATTAAGAAGAAAATTAGAGAAATAAATAAAGGTAATTTAGACTTTTTACAATTTCTGTTACGTCCGTTCAAAATGGTACTTTGGTATGAAGTATTAGTGGTTTTAAGTGTTACAAATGAAACTATAGGGGAGCTCTATGTTTTTTGGGTAAATCACAGAGGGTTAAGTCATAATTTACCCATAAAATATCTTAATTTTTTAAAATGAACAATGAGGAACAAGAGTGTTGCTTTTTGAAAAGTTAAAAGCTTTCTTTTCAAATTTCAATATTTTATTTATCAAACAAATAAATAATATGTATATATATATCAATATTTAAGAAAAAATTCTCGTTATGCAGTTGGGTTGGCTTTTGTGAATTGAAGCTTGTATATCCATTACCCAATCGAAATGTGACTTTTTGGAATTGCTAGACCTGCATCAGTCTGGCTATTGCATTGAAACTGTCCATTTAAGATCAAGTTGAGTCAAGTTAGATGAATTGGATATGTTTCAGCTGAATGTTTGCCAACCCTATTATTACAAAAACTATTTTTTTTTTTTTTTGGAAAGTCAGAAAATATGCATAATATTAAATACCAAGCTCATTCACATGTCTAGCCATGGGCATGTTTAATTACGCATTAGGGTTGTCTATTACCACTTAAATGAGTTGATTATAACTTATTTTAATTTGTATTCTATCTCAGACTATTTAATGCAATTTATACTTACAACTTATAAAACAAAAATAGTTTAAATAAGTTGAAAAAATTAATTATATGATAGCTGGCAGATGAATGCTTTTAATTTTTATTTTCTGATTATCAGCCTTTAATTTTTGTTTTCTGATTATCAACTTTTAATTTATAATAAACAGCACCAAACAAACCCATTGTCCAATCTTCCTCAAAAGAAAGAAAAAAAAAAAAAAAAAAAAAACCGTTTGTCCATACCATCCACACTGGACTAGTTAACAGTCCTAGAATTCCCAAGATTATTCCTTGTTAGGGCAATTGATTGCATTTGATATATATTCTGCTAAAATCCCATGAGCATGACTAGTATCAAAGCCAAAAGGCTTTCACTTTCACTTCAACATGTTCTAAACATTTTTTTTACCCCTCCCTGCTTTCATAATTTCAAAATTAACCAACAATCTCATGGTTGAGTTAATCATGAAAAGAAACACATAACACAAAAACAACTATTATTAGAAAATACAAATATTATTCAAAACATAACCCATCTTACACAAACCCTAGGAAAGCAACCACCATGACAAAGACAAGCTACTTGGAAAAACACACGAGAAAAACAAATCCCTACCAACCAATTAACTAATCAAGGGGGAGGAAACTCGGACACGATATGGATATGATCCCCTTAGCATAATACATTAGCACTACTATCACAACCCATAGGTGTTGGAAGACTTGAAAGAATGTGAGAAAAACTCAAGGACTAGTGACCGAATGAGGCAAGGATAGGGAAGGGATGGGAAAGTCCTTTGGAAGGGCAGGGATGGAGGGCAATGTGGGCTTGGGCAGATCAGGAGGCAATTCGGGCAGTTTTTGCACCTCTGGCTTGGGCAAAGGTGGCAGTTCGGGCTTTGGCAAAGTTGGGACGTGAGGCACAGGTGGAACTTCAAACTTAGGCATAGGTGGCAATTCGGGTTTTGGCAGAGAGGGCAGTTCAGGCTTAGGAAGCTCGGGAACTTTAGGGAAGGTTGTTTCAAGGAGAGAGCGAGCTGCAAGTACTTTGTTACCGCTAACAGCTAACGAAGTGATGAGCAACAGAGACAGAAGGTATGATGAGTTCCAATAATAAGCCATGTTGGTTCAACCTGACGATGCAATTCCGGAGAGAGAAAAATGTCTAATGGTTCCTCCTGAGAATGGATTACTACATGCAAGGGTTTGTTTCGGGGTTTTATAGAGGGATGCAGCAATTTGGACAAGTAAGCACCGTTATCAGAAAGAGCTAGGTATTGTTAGTTGACCTTCTCATCCACTTACCAAAAAATTAGGTCAAATCTTGACAAAAAGTCAACAGAAGTTTACCTGCCATCAGCAAAAAATACCCATGTGGACAATTAATACCCAATGATCATTGATCCTTGTTTCCCATCACTGGTTGTTTAGAGAAGTATACAATAAGATGTCGTTCACCAGAAACTTCAAATTTTCTGATACGGGTCCAACTGTCTGTTATTATTTTAATGTGTTTAACCGACCAAAGCTCTTTGTATGATGTTTTTAATGAATGACTCCAAACGGCATACATATGTAGTTATATTCATTGCAACAATGTGGAAGATATAATTCTTAAGGGAAAAACTAAAAAGAGAAATGAAACAGTATGAGGATATATGCAATTTCTTTAGCGTACATATTTAAAAAAAATCAATTGAAAACATAAGATTTAGCTCAATAAAAAATATAAAAAAATTTGAGGCAAAAGAAAGAAATAAAGAATGAAATATAAAAAATAAAGACAGCAAAGAGAGTTGCTTCCTTCTATCATATACGGGCAACATAAGAACTAGCCTGGGTAACATATCTCACCCATCGATATGGATTGCAAGTTTTGGATTTCTTTGCTATCTGCAAGTACTTCACCTGCATCAAAAGACCATAGCAAAGAACTAGGCAGTCAAATGACTAAAAGAAACAATACAGCTAGAGTTCTACACTCGCATTCTGTGATAGAATAAACGACAATAACTTGCATAATTATTATTCACCATTACTTACATATGATACATGTATTATATATCACATGTCACTGAGCCAAATGAAATGAAAATGAATGGGAATGGATATGAAATGAAGTCACTAACAGCTATTGCCAAATGGGCCAGACTGATTTACCAATGCGAAGGTAGAATGATTGTTAATCAGTAAAACCAGGAGAGTATATCTTTACCTGCAGCCTTGAGGTATTATACATTGGTATTGTAAAGGTCATGCTCACTGGGCCAGCTTCCTTTGTGATGTTTCCTATTTAACCAATTATAATTGCATTAAAAAAAATGGAAATGTAAAGGGAGGAAAAGATCTAAACTGACATGGGATGTAGTAAAAAAATTTATGAATTTATTTAATTTAGAATAAACTTTTCCCTTTAGTCCATATAAATGGACTGGATGGGGCAGTTCTCTTGTTGTGGGCCCATCCTGAGCTTATCTTGATAATCCAAACCGTAGACAATGCCCACTCAAAAGATTATCCAAGCAAAAAATCAAATTGATTGAATTCGGTAGCCACATGATTAGTGCACAAAACAATGCAAAAAAAAATACAATCTATTCTTAAAATTATACTCATCAATTTTTTTTGCATGATTTTGTGATTTTATCATGTGACTGCCGATATTCAATTAACTTAATTTTTTGCATGGGTAATTTTCATGGTGGTCTCTACAGGATGAATGATTTGGATTATCAAAATGGGCCCAAGATGAGCCCACTGCTAGAGAACTGCACTGTCCAGTCTATTTATATGGACTGGAGAGAAGCTTTATTCTTTAATTTAACTGGCATATAACCCTTACTAGAACAGAATGGTGAAAAATGCTTTCATGTAACTAACTTAGTTTTGTTTGGTTTGGTTTGGTCTGGTAGAGTTTATTATTTCGCTATAATTGACTGAGATCTAATTTTCAAGACGCTTGTTGTAAGGTATTGACAAAATCATACCATGTGATTCCTGTGAAAATGTCAGCTTTGCACGAAGTGTATGTTCAGATCCACCAACAATCTGTTGTGCATTGCACCACAAAGTAATTTAAGTTGAGCCATAAAATTTTTTACAAATGCATTGAATAGGAGACACGTGAAAGCATTGAGAAGAAACATTGCCTTTTTTAGACTCCATTCAATTTTCTTATTTGACTCCTTGAAATCAGTCGTTTGTCCAAACGCCTCAGGTTCCAACTCAAAACTGACTCTGAAATACGATGAAGTGGAGTTAAAATGAGCAAACATCAGTACTAAGAGCATCTCCAACGGTGACTCAGATTTTTCATCAAATCTGAGTCAAAAATGACCTATTTCATCAAATTTGATACCACTCGCTCCAACGGTGCATCAAATTCCGTATCAAATCCCGTCGGTCAACCGGTTGGTTGACCGGTGGGTCAACCGATTGGTCGACCGGTAAGCGTAAATATCTTCATTCTCACAGATTCATGATGTAAACAATTGGAGCTTTCGTTGATTCATCAAACAATTGTTTAAACAATTGGTGGGTTTCATTCTCACATATTCATTGTTTAAACAATTGGTGGGTTTCATTCTCACAAATTCATTGTTTAAACAATTGCAGCTTTCTATGATTAAACAATTGTCCCGCTGATTTGATAACAGACTTGCAAATATTTCATCCTCATGTTTGGGTCGACCGGTTGGGTCGACCGGTCCCGGTCGAACCGGTAAGGAGGAATTTTTTTTTTTTTACCTGTTTGAACCTTTTTTGACCGGTTTGAACCCACTAATTGTAAATGAAATCAGTCGACCGGTTGGTCAACCGGGGTGGGCAACCGGTTGGTCGACCGGGTCCTCCCTCCAACGGTCCGCAACAGTGTTTTGGTGAATTCATTATTCTGTCCTCAATCTGATGAAACTTTTGATGAAATCTCAATTTGGTATCAGTTTTGGTGAACCGTTGGAGCTGTGAATAGGACCCTTTTCATCAAAATTTAAATTTGATATCACTTTTGCTGAACCATTGGAGATGGTCTAAGATAAAACGCAACTTCATTAAAAACAAATTTAAAATAAAAAAAGGAAAGAAAAAAGACAAAGAAAAGAGTCTGCCTTTTTAATTTTATTAGTTCTCATTGTTTATGTTTTAAGTTACAGTCAACATTTTTCAAAACACACAAGCACTAAAAGATCTGAAGAACCCACACCAAGATTACTCCTAAGTGTTAACTACTCACAGACTACCAGAAAATAGAAATTCAAATTTTCGCTCCAATTTGGATTTTAAAAAAATAAGGAAAGAAAAAGACTTGCTTCCCAAGCTAGATAACTTATTTTGGTTGATCTGTGTGTGCGCACGCATTTGCATAAGTGGAAAGGGTTGGCCTATATTCTATCTCCAATAATATCTTCAGATATTTTGAATATTTAGCATTCCTTTTCATGTATTCAATAAATTTAATACCAGGTGCATCAAATATATGCCAATCTCATACAAAATTGGTACCCTCAGATCACACACATTTTAGCATGCCGCATTTACTTATATTCTGAAAACCATGCTATATTTACTTAAGCTTTAAAGGCCATGTCTAATACACTTTCTTGATGAAACAACATCCATCCATTAAGAAGTATCGACATAACGTTGCTAAAAATTAATATTTAGTTAGTAGATCCCAAAACCAATAATAAAAAATGTCTGCTTTTACCTTCCAGACAGAAATTAACTGTATTGAACAATACCTAGAGGTATACATTGGTAGTGGCATCTGCACTTGAATAGTGTTTGCAGTAATGGTAGAGGCAAATTCAGCATGTATTTTCAGAATCACCTCAGCCTTAAACAGTAAGAGCAAAATGAAGATTTGGACTTAGTAATTTAAAATTGGCATTCCTAGCAGCAATTATCCCAGTAACTGCCATTGTTGCTGTTAAAAACCTTTTGATTATTTAATTAAACAAGAAAGGTAATATTTACCTTAAGTGGGCCAGCTTTTTCAATCAAAACGTTAATACGAAAAGGAGGCTTGAATTCCTGGGTCATCCGGTAATTCATGACAGGAAACTCACCATCTGGTGGCACCTGAAAATGTTATCAAGACGAGGCATCCATTTTAACAGGAGAGGTTTTAAACAGGCACACTCTGAAATACAACTTTCAAGGTTACATTGTCTTGTATAACTCACCAAAGTCAGAGTTCTGTCCATCTCAAAGCTACCAAGATTTACAGATTCATGGAAATTGCAATCATCTAGTATCACTGGTCCAGACCCAAAGGAACCACCATAATCTGTTTCAGAAAGCAGAAATTTATTGAGGTGATGAAAAACATGTGTTAACATGTGTCCACAAACAACCTTATCTGTAAAAGTGTTGTCAGTATTTTTTGATTCAAGAACATATCTTACAATTTTCTAGAGCTAAATCATTACTATCATCAATACATATCTTAAATTAAATGTATCTTACGAGAAATATATGATACGTGATGCGATATATGATACGTACATGATACATGATCCAATACATATGTTACATCAATACTTAAATTTCTTTGGCAATTTTGGAAAAAATAATTGATCTTGAATTATGTAAATTAATATTGTCAGCAATTTTCATTAACTAATTAAAAAATATTTATTTTTTAGATGAAGTGCACCTTTTGTTTTATTTTGTCTGCCTTCTTGACAAATATTGACTTGTATGGTATTAAGCATATTGTGTTATTGATTTATGCCTACTTACTTGGTTAAAGTTTAACATTTGCTACTATGAACAAGATATTTTTTTTTTTTTATCAGACTATAAACAAGCTATTTGAGAACTTGAAAGTTGTAAATAAAATATTAAAACATAAATTGTAAGTGAAGACAATATGTGCAACATATTACCAAATCATTATGAATGATATTTGAGGGTAAATTTGGTTCGAGAATTTAATAATGTACTGAAATGCTATATTTTTTGTTATACGTATTTTAACTCCACTCTACATTTTATATGCATTAAGTATTAATATATGCATATCTTTAATTTAAAAACCTTATGCAATTTTAAGGATTACCGCTTCGTGTTTTATTCTCAAAATATATTTGTTTTTCCTATAACCATATTTATTTTTCTACCTATTTTTAAAAGTGTTAAAAAACCTTACAATACATGACACAACACGATACGATATGATACACGATTCAGGAAAAAAGAAAAAAAGAAAAAAAAGATACACGAATCTCCCAATTTGACGACTATGTCTATAAGAGGATAACAATTTGCCAATACAGCCCACTCTGTCATTAACGCAGAGACCAAAACAAATAATGAAGGAAACATATAAACCTATTTGAACAAACTTAAAATGCATGTAATTGGATCAAGATGTAGAAGAGGGTTCAAAGTTTTAACTTTCATGCTAGTCCATACTTTTCCACACTAGGAATGATGACGTTACGCATTACAAGAAAAATAAATCAATTTTTTTTTGGCAAAAAAATAAAAATAAAGCATGATGCTACCGTAGATTGATCTCCCGTCTCTTCCTATGCTCAGGTCCTCATTGAGGGCTAATCGGATTTCTGGATTGCCAGTAAGATAACTCTTCATTTGAATAGTGCCATCGATCTCAGAAGTCAGTATATATCCCTGTTTAACCGATACCATTTTGTTAAATGACAGCTTGAATAGGAAGCCCATGAGGCATAAGAGAGAGTTTCAGAGTCAAACTAGAAGACACTTGTCAATGAAAAGCAAGAAAATTATTATTATATACCAATAATAGAATTTGACAAGAGATTCAAGAATAAGAGCAGCAGTGTAATATCCATAACCAGTTTCAAATGGCTCCAGAATGTATGAAAACAAAATCCATATATACATATAATTATAATGTGTATTTTCCAATACAATGTCATTGCTGCTTAAGAAATGGAATATTATTTTCCCAGAAATTATGATTATTGTAATTATAAATAAAATATTTTTGCAACTTTTTATGTAGCTGTTCACCTCTTTTGATTAATTTCTTAACACAATACTGCAATTGTTGCAACACTAAGATAAATGAATATCACATGACTTTTTGATTAAGCTAAAGAGACAAATACCCACACTAGAGCTGAATGTAATGCTTATTTTCTCAATTATATCCACAAAAATTTCCTCCCTCTTCCGACCCCCAGGTTCATTTGCTACAACAGATTTTGTGACAGCCGTCCCTGGCATTCTTTTGCTCCCGTGCTGCATGCATTCAGGTTGTAAAGTCAAACATATCATACACATTATGCAAAAATTATAATTAGATTCCACATGAGTCTACTTATTTGTAATATGATTAATCAAATAACATAATACCATAAAGATGGCAGCAGGGCCAAGGGTTGGTAAGCGTGCAGCATCAAACATAATTGGTTCATTAAATACATAGGACTTCAAGACTTCGGTGGATGTTGTTTGCACATAACCAAAATCCTGGCACAAAAATAAATAAATAAATAAATAAAGTCATTTTAAGCTCGTAAGTTTTTAGATTAGCCAGAAAAGTTGGTAAATTGTGAGAACGCTGCAAAAAAAATTACCAAGCTTAATTGGACTTTCTGGAACTTTACATATGCAAACTCTTCTAAGCAAAAAGAAACTAGGCACATGATAAATGTTGTGAATTTGTATTTGATGCAGTCTGATTCCGAGTAAAGCTCCAAACTTGAGCAGGTAGTACTCATTCTAGTAATTTTTGTATAAACTAGAAAGTTCTAGTAATTTTTGTATAAACTAGAAAGAAACTTCCAACCTATAGAATGAGTACTTAAAACATGGTAATGAACTATACAGATTACTTTTCTTTGATGGGAAGAACGAAGTGGAAGGTTAACTTTCATGAAAAGGAAAGACAAGCAGCATAGTGAAGGACATCTGCTTTTGTTTGACTCTTACAGAACGACTCACTTACAAGAAAAGACAGTTTTCTCATTTATGATGCATATGAAACAGTACATCCAACAAAGATGCACATCATGACAGGATACTTACAACAACTTCATCAAGCAACTCATACACAAGCACAAAATTTTTCCGAAATGAATCTTCATTGAGAACTCCAAGGTAATCTTTGATGACACGTGCAATCCTCTGTAGAAGTTCCAAGACAAGAGAAGGTGACACATTGGCTCTCGTGGTTGCAACAAACAGCAATCCAACAACCTTCACATGGAAGTAGTTCACACCATCAACGTTCTGTTGAAAAGAAAGAAAAGCATGTGATAACGTTAGTGTGTTCAATTGACCAACATAATTTAATTACAATACTCCACAGGTAATGTAGGATACAGATGCAAAGTAATGAACGAAAAAGATGGAAGAGAAGAGACCAGGAGGACATTATAGCAGATTTTTATTATTTCAACTATGGGCACATATAGTTGTGAAGTTTACAATCGTATTTTGACAGTACAAATTATTAGTCTCAGTACTAATCTAATAAGGGATCAATAAGTAGTTCAGTTAAAGATACTATAAGTTAAATGGATGAACTTTGTTTTCAAACTATATGTTGAATAAAGTTAATTTTTTAACTCTTAAAAGAGCCACAAAGATGCAAAATAGAGATGAAGAAAAAAAACTATGTATGAGATATTCAGTGAGACTATATTTCAACAGAATAATTAAAGTGCCTAGAATTAATCAATATTTAAAAAGGAAAAAATACCTACAAAGACAGGTGGTGCCTCCTCTTCACCATCCTCTTTCCAAAACTTAACTTTGCGGAAAAAAATCTCTGCACTTCCTCTTTGGACATCACCACGGTCTGCATCAAAACAACTACATAATCAACAAAAACTTAAGTCTACACAATAAATTATAAAAGGGGGGGAAGTCAAATTGAGTCATCCTCAAATGTTTAACAACCCCATTTCTTAGTTAAAAAGCCATGAAAATTAAATAACCATGTATAGAAGAATGTAGGCCCAAAAACAATTATGCAAGAGGTTGAGGGGGGAAGAAGAAAGCGGGGAGAGTGTGTTATGATCCTCGTGAACTCAACATATGGCATCAGGTGTGGGTTGGGCTATTCTGGTATAAGATGGAACACAAGAATTGATCTCACACATTTCATGAGACCTGAGTCTTTTGGCGTATTAGTCAAGTTCCTAACGTCTGATATTAGAGCTAGCGCCAAGACATGAGTTCAAGCCACAGATGGGGCGACGATGGGCTGGATTAAAATTTTAAAATACCTTACTAAGGGTGTTCAAAATACTAGGTAAGTGCAACCACCGAGGGAAAAAGAGCTACCATTGAATGTCTGAGTAGGCCCCCCGTGATGTCAGCTCAAAAGCGTGGTGGTGTAGGTCTAAAGGAACCTGTGAGAACAATTTTTATAATCCGTCCCATACCAAAATAACTCAATCCTAAGAAGCATGGATACGGACACGGACACGCTGGGACGTTAATTTTCAAAAAATGTAGGACACGACACGTGGGGGACACGCATGGAATAAATAATTTTATATATTTATTATATGTTATATATATAAATATATCATTCAAAATTAATAAAAAATGCAATATGATATTGATTCCTACAAATTTATATGGGTTTTGTTTTATTATTGTATCTTACGTTGTTTTGTTCAAACTTATAATTAGTTTTACATGTGTCTAATCGATAAACAAGTGTGTTTAAATGATTGACAATATATCCTTCAAGTGTCCAAAGAGTGTTCGGATCTTTAAAAAAAATTTAAAAATAGGATACGTTTTGAAGAGTGTCGAACAAGTGTTCTAATAGTGTCCAAAGAGTATTGGTGTCTGACACGGACACGACACGGATACATCACCTTCTTAGAAGTGTCCGTACTTCTTAGGCTCAATCCATGCCCCATACATAGGTTGGGCCAACTAGGATCGTACGCTTCCAAGCCCAACATCTACGACAATCTACTTTATCGACACTAACTCGATGGTTGCCCTTTCTCCTATAGTGACTCAACTTACCAATCAATATTCAATACCTTAACAAGTTATTTTAATCCATTCTCTAGGTCAGCCACTCCTTGGAGGCTTGAACTCATGTTGTGGTGCTACTTTTAACAACAAATATTAGGAACTTGATCAATATGTTAAAAGACCAAGGTCTGATAGAATGCATGAGATCAATTCCTCTATTTGATTCCTTACCAGAATAGGCAAACCCATGTACCATAACATAGGTTGGGCCCACCAGGATAACGAGTTCAAATACTATAGAGTAGCTTGTATTATGGGACATGGATAGAGCTATTCCATCATGTGATGGAATATAAGAATTGATCGTACACCTTCCATTAGACTTAGATCTTTTGGTGTATTGGTCAAGTTCCTAACAGAATATCTACTTGGAAGTACAGTAAAAAAACAAAATAACAAAAACACTAGGAAATAAATTAACCTAGAAAATGTGACCTCAAGTGAGTTCAAATACTAAAAATTACCTAACTACCTCACATGTTGATGGACACCAAAAAATCCTACTACTGTAATGTTAGGCATTCTCTTCTTTTTTCTTGCTCGCAATAAATGGCATGTTAGGGCATCCTTACCCAAATGTTAATTTGAGTGAAAAAACAACACAAACTGTTCACTCCTTGATTCAAACTCATCAAATTAAGTTTTACTCAAATTTTACACAAATGAAGGGAGATTTGATTTAAATCTTGACTCAAATGTCCAAAGGTTATATGTGCTTCATTTATTTATTGAATTGTCATTTTTGATATGATGGAAAATTTTAAAAATAATTTGAGTAAAAATTGGCATTTTCCATTGGAGTTTTTCATATCAAATGAAGCTTTTACTCAGATTTGAGTCATGATCAGAGGTGGCCTTAGGTGTCTGTCCATTGTACATTTATAATAATTGTGTATAAGAGCATTAAGTTTGTTAATTAATGAATATTAAATAAACCCAATACAGTCAGTTAGCTTCCCAAAAGACCAGACATATTAATCTTTGCAGGCATTGGTTTTGAAAGCTCTTCAGGGAAGAAGGCATACATCATAATGGTCTGATGGTTTCAAACTCAATGTAATGCATCAACAATAAAAATAATTTAAAAATAACAAACACCAATTAGAGCTAAAGAAAACTCAAAGCTTAAACAATGTCTTTGCATAGTGGTACTAACAATTTAACTACCAAACATCCATAACCGTTCAATTGCGAATCAAAACTAAAAACAACCCAGGATTGATTGAGTTCCAATAGCTAGCCTAATTGTGCCATTATACAGAATTGTGATTGGTCATTTAACATAAGTTTCAAACATCAATTTGCAATAAAAATTCAATCAATAACACGTAAATGTGGAAAAGATTTAGATCAACAGCTAGAAAATGCAGATCAGTGAGCTCCATTGTAACCACAATTGTCGTTACATGGAAATCAAATAATGAAGAGATCAAGAGGAATTGGAAACACAACTTTCTTTCCTGATGAGATCTAAAAGAAAATTGGGCATATGAATGTGTGTGTGTGAGAGAGAGAGAGAGAGAGAGAGAGAGAGAGAGAGAGAGGTCACAGTCGCGGAAGACGATGTTGTCGCCTCTCTGCGAAAGCACGAAGAACTGCGAGATCATGGTCGTTTCGCCTTCTAGTTTCAGAGTATGTCTATGGAGGGTGCGCAAGTTAAAATTTGACATGATAGGACTAAAGTGTCATATGACAATGTTTTTTTTTTCTTTTGCAGAAATTCTATTTTCACAAATCTTTTAATCTCTTCACATATATGCCAAACTTGGCCTAATGTAAGAAATTTTTATTATAGCTTTATCATAAAAAAATATATCAATATGTACATTAAACTTTTTCTATACATATCTTTTAGAAACAATAATTCTCAATACACATTTTTTTAAAAAACAAAAATTAAAACTTATATTATTCCTCTATTATTTCTCACTTCTTCTATTACTACATTCTATTGCCTTCCATTAAAACTAATGTAGCGATAAAAATGTGAGTTTTACGTGCAAAAATTAAATTTTTTTTTTCTTTTCTATTCATTATTTTCATTCGGCAAACTAGTATTGAAAATTTTCACTATGTTTGGAAATCAACTGTCGAGATAATTTCATGATTTTGGAAATTAATTTCCAAAAAGTATTAAAATTTTCAACACTAGTGGCTTATTTTGGGTTAACTTTGAACCCAAATTTAAGTATGGTTCACACGTCTTTTGAGGTGGGTCTAAGTAGTAATGTGTACCTTGGCGCATGGCAAGTCACATTGTGAAGATGGTTCATTAAAACCATTTATAGGCGAATGGGAAGTTGATGTCGTTTTCGGTTTTGTAAAATAAGAAATTGAAAAGACAAATGTGGGTTACCTTATTTTGGTTATCCTACATAGAAACAATAAGAGAGGTTGTATGTATATGCAAGTTCTAGGTTGACATACTTGTGATGGGCCCCTACAGCACCTCAAGTTTTATAAGGAAGGGAGTTATAGACAAAGTGGGGTTGACCTAAATCCACCACACACGCGTCATCGTTCGTCTAGGTCGGGTCCTAACTTTAATTGTTTGGACAAAATTTATTTGAATTCTTGTTGGAAAATTTAAATTCCTAACGAATTAATTCAAATTTTGCAGGAAAAAAATTCAAAATTCGAATTTTGCCTCAAGAACAATACCTCTCCAGTCGCCTCTCTACATTTTTCGGCAGTTTAAGATTTCACACCTGTTTAAAGGGTTTTCTACCCTTCCGAACAAACACCTCTTTGCCTATAAATACAGAATTCTCAAGCAGATTCAATTCATTTCTTTCTTCTTGTTTTCTTTCCCTCTTGCATTTATTCTTCACACTAGTTCTTAGCGTTTTAAGAGAGTTATAAAACTCAAGTTTTGGTTTACCTGAACAGATTGTTTGTAGTGTTACTATAATCTGTGACATTAATTATTGTATCCTGGGAGATAGACGCCATTAAATCCGTAAGCACCAGTGCGGCGGTGAATCTGTTTTAATGACAGAGTGTCACATACTCGACTTGTTCAACATTTTGCTGTTTTGATTTCTGATACAAGAATAATTTTGTAAGTAATTTATTTTTGTTATTTCAATATTGTTTTTACACAGAAGATTGTTCCAATAATCTTAAGACATATTCGAATTATTCAGTTTACACGGAATTTTTCATTTGTTTCATTTTCAAAATTCTTTTTGGTTTTATTACAGAAATTATTTCTGTGTGAGATTTTCAGAAATTAATTCTAAATTTTCAGATATAAAATTATGGGTTTTCATTAATTAAAATTTTGATTTTTAGCATTTTAATTTTTGAAGTTTTAGAAAAATAATATTCTGTATGGAATTAATTTGATTAAATAAAAGTTTATTTTCAAATTAATTTGAAATAAAAGTTACAATTTTATTTCTTTTATTTTTTTACAGAATTATATTCTGTGTTTATGGTCTAATTTTCTGTCTAGTATAAAATTCTAATTATAATGCTATTTTATAATTTAGAATTCATGGCTACTGAAACTGCTCAAACCGCTAATTCGATCGGCATTGCGACTGCCCAATCCCTCCTGTTGTTGTGACAGTGCCGGTGAATTATAGAGAAAAGCCAGAAAAGTTTTTAGGAACTGACTTTAAAAGATGGCAGCAGAAAATACTATTCTATCTTACTACTTTAAATCAGGCACGTTTCCTTCGTGAGGATGCTTTTGTTCTAAAAAAGGATAAAACCGACTAATAAGTGGTTGCTGCGATCGATGCTTGGAAGCATGCAGATTTCCTTGGCTGCAACTATATCTTGAATGATAATATATTGTACAACGTTTATAGCCTTATCAAGACAGCAAAGGAATTATGGGAATCATTGGAAAAAATAAATAAAAAACAGAAGATGCTGGCTCGAAGAAATTCGTGGTGGACAAATTTCTAAATTTTGTGATGGTTGATTCAAAGACCGTGATCAGCCAAGTTCAGTATCTTTAACTTATTCTGCATGATATCCATGTAGAAGGCATGCCACTAAGTGAGTCCTTATAAGTTGCTGCCCTAATTGAAAAATTACTACAAGGATGGAAGGAATTCAAGAACCATCTCAAGTACAAGCGCAAAGAAATGATTTTGGAAGAACTAATTATGCGACTGAGAATTGAGGAAAACAACCAAACTTCTGAGAAAAGGGTTGCAAAGTATCATATGGAGTCAAAGGCTAAAGTGGTAGAACATGCACCAAAAGCAAATAAACGAAAATTTACTAGAGAAAGTTCCTCACAAGGCTCTCTAAGGGAGGAGACACCAAGAAGTTCAAGTTTAATGGCAGATGCTACATTTGTGACACAGAGGGACATCGGGCCAAAGATTGTTGTAAAAAGTGAAAAGGTAAAATAAATTCAAGTAAAAAACCTGCTCAAGCCAATGTCACCGAAGTGGACCAAATCTCCAATGATGTTGATGACATAAACCTTTCAGTTGTTGTCTTTGATTTTAACCTTGTCGGAAATCTCAAAGAATGGTGGGTGGACATTGGAGCCACTCGTCACATCTGTGTCAACAAAAAGATGTTATCCTCCTATTCTGTGATGGACAATGGAGAACAACTGTTCATGGGCAACTCCTCAACTTCTAAAGTTGAAGGACAATAAAAGGTTATTTTGAAGATGACATCTGGAAAGGAACTTACCCTTAACAATGTGTTACATGTACCAGACATTCGCAAGAATCTTGTTTCCGGATCTCTGTTGAGCAAAAATGGGTTTAGGTTAGTTTTTGAGAGTGACAAATTTGTACTTACCAAAAACAGAATGTATGTAGAAAAATGTTACATGATTGATGGCCTTTTCAAAATGAATGTAATACTATTGTATCTTCTATGATTAATAAAAATACATCTTCTTCTTACTTGCTTGAGTATTCAAATTTATGGTATGGTAGATTAGGACATGTTAATTAAGGATCTTTGAGTAGGTTAATTAATATGGAATGTTTACCTAAATTTGAAATTGATCTAAATCATAAATGTGAAATTTGTGTTGAAGCAAAATTAATTAAAACTCATTTTCATTCAATTGAAAGAAATACTGAATCACTTGAATTAATTCATAGTGACATTTGTAATTTTAAATCAATTCAAACTATAGGTGGGAAAAAATGTTTTATTACTTTCATAGATGACTATATTAGATATAGTTATGTTTATTTAATTCGAACCAATGATGAACCTTTGGAAACTTTCATTCAATATAAGAATGAAGTTGAAAATCAACTTAGCAAGAAAATTAAAATTCTAAGAAGTGACAGAAGTGGTGAATATGAATCACCTTTTGATGATTTTTGTAAAGAACATAAAATAATTCATCAAACCACCACTCCTTACTCCCCTCAACAAAATGGAATTGCTGAAAGGAAAAATAGGACTTTAAAAAAAATGATGAATACCATGGTAATAAGTTCTGGATTACCTCAGAACCTATGGGAGAAAACAATACTTTCTGCTAATTATATTCTTAATAAAATACCCCGAAAGAAAGTAAATCAAACACCATATGAAATATGGTATGGAAGAGTACCATCCTACAAGTACTTAAAAGTGTGGGGGTGTTTGGATAAATGGGCTATTCCTAGTCCTAAAAAGACTAAAATAGGTCAAAAAATCGTTGATTGTATATTTATTGGTTATGCCAAGAATAGTAGTGCATATCGATTTTTGATTTATAAGTCGGAACACTTAGAAATGCATGTAAATACTGTTATTGAATCTAGGAATGCATCGTTCTTTGAACATGTGTTTCCTAATAAAACTGGACAAGAGACTAACACTAACAAAAAATCTTTTGATGCTATTGCTAGTCATGATCAAGAACAAGGTCAAGTACAAAGGACAAGAGATAGATCAAAACGAAGAAGAGGAACCTAGGCATAGTAAATGTGCTAGAACCTCAAAATTTGTTGGTCTAGATTTTCTAACCTTTTTGTTAGAAAATTAGCCTTTAACTTTTAAAGAAGTTATGTCCAGTCCTGAGACTGCTTTATGGAAAGAGGTTATAAATCGTGAAGTTGAATCCATTTTGTAAAATCATACATGGAAATTGGTAGATTTGCCACCAGGTTATAAACCTCTTGGATACAAGTGGATTTTCAAGAGGAAAATGAAAGTATATGAATCAATTGACAAATACAAGGTAAGACTTGTACTCAAAGGATATAAACAAAAAAAATATCTTGATAACTTCAACACATATTCACCAGTTATTAAAATAACATCCATCAGAATGCTAATTGCCATTGTATCTTTGTATAATCTAGAAATTCATCAAATGGATGTGAAAAAAACTTTTTAAAATAGTGAGTTAAATGAAGAAATTTACATGGAATAACCAGAAGGATTTTCTGTTCCAAGGAAAGAAAAGAAAGTATATAAATTGGTTAAATCATTATATGGTTTAAAACAAGCGCTAAAGCAAGCATGAGAATTTTGATAATGCAATGATGTTAAATGGATTTAAAATTAATAAATGTGAAAAATGTGTTTATGTTAAGCACATGAACAAATGTTATGTTATAGTATGTCTTTATGTTGATGATATGTTCATCATCGGTAGTAATAACGACATGATTAAAACTATCAAGAAAATGTTGAATAAACATTTTGACATGAAGGACATGGGGATTACTGATGTAATTTTTGGTATGGAAATTACCAAAACATCAGAAGGATATACTTTGTCACAGTTACATTACATTGAGAAAATACTTGACAAATTTAGCAAAGATGATAACCATCTTGCTAGAACACCTGTGGATGTTAATCTATTTCTCTCTAAGAATGTGCAGGAAAATATTTCTCAGTTAGAGTATGCCTAGATTATTGGACGCTTAATGTACTTAATGAATTGTACTCGCCCAGATATAGCCTATGCAGCAAGTAAATTAAGTAGATATACGAGTAATCTAGGAGTAGAACACTAGAAAACTATTATAAGAGTTCTAAGATATCTTAGATTTACTCATAGCATTAGGCTATACTATACTAGATATTCAGTGGTATTTAAAGGATACTGTGATGCAAACTGGATATCGGATAGTAGAGACTCAAAATCCACCAGTGAGTATGTCTTTACTCTTGGTGGTGCGGCTGTATCTTAAAAATCTTCCAAACAGACTTGCATTGCTAGGTTTACTATGGAATTAGAGTTTATAGCTTTAGATAAAACTGGGAATGAAGTAGAATGACTTTGTCATTTCCTTGAAGATATTCCAATGTGGCCGAAACATGTGCCTGCTATATGCATACATTGTGATAGTCAATCGGCAACAGGTAGAGCACAGAGTTATATGTATAACGGTAAGTCACGACACATTCGTTATCAACATAACACAATGAGACAACTACTCTCTAATGGAATTATTTCCATTGAATTTGTGAAGTCTAAAGACAACATAGTGGTTCCATCAACCAAAAGGTTAGCAAGAGAGTTAATTGAGAATTTATCGAGGGGAATGGGACTTAAGCCTATTAAATGAGAGTTACTACAACGGCAGCCCAACCTAGTTTACTAGAGATCCCAAGATCTAGGTTCAAAGGGACAACCAAGTTGTGTATGACTCATAAGGATCACTAGGGAATCAAACTCCTACCTATTTCTATGATAAAATAGTGGTGTTTGCAGCGTGTTAGGATAAACAATGTTTTTTATGATTCTCATGTCTAGGAATACCTAGTGGAGTATCGCAAGATACTCTCCATAAGAATCACCAATATGAGCGTGAACTGGGCTGGTTTTATAAGTTTTGTATGGGCTACAATTCTTTAGAGCACTAAAGTATCAAGTTGTTCAGGGCCAAAATGAACACAATTGTGAGAACTAAACTGTGTCTTGAAATATGTTGTGTGAGTTCTATTGTCTTGGTTTACACAAACAACTGAACAGTTCAAGACATCATATTCACTAATAAGCCAGTAAATCCAATAGTGTCTCACGAGGGAAGGTTCAAAGCCAAAAAGCTATTTATCCTTTGCAAAATATCTCTAATTTCTGTACTTTATTAAGAAACATCATGTTATTGCATTTTCTCTCCGTCAATTCCATTCATATGGGGGATTGTTGGAAAATTTAGTTTTATAGGCTTATTTAAGGTCAACTTCAAGTCTAAATTTAAGTGGGGCCCATACGTCTTTTGAGATAAGTCCAAGTGGTGACGTATTCCTTGCCGCATGGCAAGTCACATGGTGAAGAAGGTTCGTCAAAACCATTTATGAGTGAATGGGAAGGTAACGTCATTTTTGGTTTCGTGAAATAGAAAGTTAAAGAGACAAATGTGGTTACCTTATTTTGGTTGTCCACATAGAAACAATAAGAGAGCTTGTATGTGTATATAAGCTCTAGGTTGATATACTTGGGATGGGCCCCAAGGGGCACCCCAAATTTTGTAAGGAGGAGAGTTATAGACAAAGTGGGTTTGACCCAAATCCACCACACGTACCGCCGTTTGTCCAAGTCGGGTCCTAACTTTAATTTTTTGGACAAAATTTGTTTGAATGCTTGCAGGAAAATTTAAATTCCTAATAAATTAATTCAAATTTTGCAGGAAAAAATTCAAAATTCAAATTTTGTCTTCCCGGAATAGTGCCTCTCCGGTCGCCTCTCTTTATTTTTCAGTGGTTCAAGATTTCACACCTGTTCGAAGGGTTTTTTACCCTTCCGAACGGACACCTCTTTACCTATAAATATAGGATCCTCCAGCAGATTCAATTCATTCATTTCTTCTCGTTTTCCTTCCCTCTTGCATTTATTTTTTACACTAGTTCTTAGAGTTTTAAGAGAGTTACATAACTCTAGTTCTGCTTCACCTGAACAGATTGTTTATAGTGTTATTACAATCTGTGACATTGATCATTGTATCTTGAGAGATAGATGCCATTAAATCCGTGAATACCTGTATGGCAGTGAATTTGTCTTAAGGACTGAGTGTCACACACTCGACTTGATTAACATTTTGCTGTTCTGATTTTCGATACAAGAATAATTTTGTAAGTAGTTTATTTTTGTTATTTCGATGTTGTTTTTACACAGAAGATTGTTCTAACAACTCCAACAATGATTCCAACAGTTTCAATCTAGAGAGAAACAACTAAAATCAACTTCTAAAAACTTCAAAGAGCTCGAATTGAGAGAAACAGTTAGGTTTGTTGAAGGAACAATCAAGGAAGCTCAATTCTATCTAGAAAATGATCAATGAGAGTTTCGTAGAACTTCAATAAAAAGAGAAGAAATTGGATTCTGTGAAACAATCGATTGAACCGCTTATTAGAGAGCTTGAATCAAAAGAGAAGCAATTTGAAGAACGATGCAAAGAAATTGATTCCAAAGAGGTTTGAAGGTGTAGTGTGTGGAAAAACCTATTTGAGTGGTGTGTGTACATATTATGAGTATTATAGTTAGAACATTTGGTGTGTGGAACAAGAATAAGAACATATAATCAAATTCATAAGTGTATCAACTGAGATATGATGTGCATCGAGATTAAACAGTGTATGGAAATAGAATTTCCCTCCCCCCCCCTCCTTTTTTAGGGTAAATTACATTGACCACCCACGAAATTTAAAGAAAATATATTGAACCCCATAGGTGTGACATGATTACATTAATTTTTTTTAGTAAGGTTAAAACAACTAAAACTAATGCAAGAATAAACCAAGTAAAATGAGTGAAATAGAAAATTTTTATAAGAAATCTATACAAGATAACATGTCAAATTTATGTCTATTTGTTTCAAATCAAAAAGCCTATCTACAATTTTCAAAATGTCTCCACTACATCATTTTTTCTTGTGAGACATTTCGAATAAAATTTATATTTCAGTGCAAAAGATATAACAATCATTTTTCTATTTATATAATTAACGAATTACTTATGAAAATGGACTTAAGTATATAATCATGCCAAATTAATGAGAATTAATATATTTTCTCTAAACTTTAAGAGAATACCCTAGTTGCTTGCCCAATCTTCACTTTCTTAGTTGCCAAGTTGAAGTGTTCAATGGTTCTTCAACCTATCACCTTGCTTTTTCAAGGATAAGCCTTTTAAATTGAAGCGATTACTATGTAAACATAATCTACTTTTTTTTTTTTTTATTTCATTCACAAAGAATCAAATATAAATTTACTTTGCCAAATTATTTTTAGTATAGCTAAAGATGAATTTAAATGGATTGTCAAATTTGACATTGCCATTAACATAGAGTTACTTTTAGATCAAATTTTTTTTTTTTTTGATAGAGAACTTCAACCAATTTATCCTATCATCCAATACAAAATCTTGTTAATAAATTTTAGATATGTATCATTCTTTACAAATCATACTTATCAATTAAGTCTTATTATTTTGTGATATATGAAAGTTGAATATGAGACGTCTAAAATTGGTGAAGCTCTCGTATTCAACCCTTTAACCATTAGGTCATCATGCATCTTAGATTGCTTTTTGTGTAGAATGAGGACTATTATTTGCACTCTCTTCTTTTATAATTACGCTTTAAATTTTAATTTCTCATTTGGTGAGCATTGGAAGTTATATTACTTATAGTCTTTAACACTAAAGATAAAATAGGAAGTGGCATTTATAAAGAATTGGAGTGTGAATCAATCTTCGCAAATTTATGTAGAGATCTATACATCCTTTCTTTTAATTTGTAGCTTTTGATTTTATTTTTATTCAATCTTTATGTTTTGATTGAAAGTAATTTTACATATTTAGAAAATTATACTTGACCATTAACTTTCTAGAGTCTCACTAGAGCCTCGCCGCTTTGATCAAGCTATAATTGCTCGCCGTGTGTGGTGAGGCACTGTAGTAGAGTTATTCACTATTTTATTATTTTAATTTGAAAAGTTTCATTGTCTATTAGTGTGACTCCCCAAATAATACTCCGTATTATAACTATATCATTGTCCACATTTGAATACCTTAGATCAAAATATGAAGTGATAAGATGGAAACCGTAGAAGATATCTATAGAAACTTAGAAATGAAAATAAGCCCTAATAAAAGTTTAAAAGAATGATAGTTGAAAGATTATTAAGAGATAGGAGAATGCCTTAAGCTTAAATTTATGAATACTAGAATGAGCTTTAGTACTAATTGAGAAGCTTAAATATCTTAGACTAATGTACTCGTAATTTTAATACCATATATCATTTTGCTAATTGGGATTAATGTTAATTATGCGGGATTAGTGAACCTTAATTGAGATTAATTAAACCTTGATTAATTAGAACATAACCATGATTAATTATAACTAAGATTGATTAATTAAACTAACAATGAGATTAAGGACTAAACATAAATAGTTAGAACTAAACTTTGTTAATTAAGCCAAAGGAAGAGAATTAACTAATTAATAAAGTTTGCAACCTTTGACCCACCTCACCGAATAAAAGTTTATGCATGTATGAAACAAAAACAAGGAAAAATCTAGAGAAGAGAAGAACAAACAAGAGAAAGGGAGAGAAAGAGAGCAAAAAGGAGAAATTTCATGGCATGTATGCACAGCTTAATGGACACATTTCATAATTGCTTCTGCTACAGCCCCGTATATTTAAATATATTTTTATAATTCTATTTGAGGCCGTAGGTAATTTCATGATTACTGGTTGGTTACGTCCTAAATCTTTAGGGGCGAGTTTGCGTCGTGACAATTAAGCACCTTGTAATCCATGAAATGCTCATCACTATATAATGTTTGCAAAGTGAAGTCATGTTTTGCGCTGCAAGCTAATGATATATTTTGAAGTTGTGTTTCTAATGCTCGTTAATGTTCATTATTACTATTTACTGAGCAACGGCTCACCCCTCTCCCTTATATATGTAGGTAACGAAAAGGTCAAGTTTGAGGAAAAGTTAATTAGAAGCCGGTCCTTTATGGTTCTACTGATTTGCAAAACTAGGACATATGTATTATAATATGTTTATAATTTATGTCTTGTGATAATGTAAAGTAATGGTTCTGAAAAGAATGTATGCTTTCATTTCATATAATTTGGCACTCCTCTGAATGGATGTTGTAAATGGACTCAATATAATAGATAATGGCTTCCGTATAACCCCCCCTCCCCCCCCCAAAAAAAAAAAGAAGAAATTTTTGCCCCAAGTATATTAAGAGTCTGCCTTGTTTTTGCTTGTTAGACCTTTGGTAGTTAAGGACTATTGGCCAATCATACACCATCCTGTTTAGGACGGGTTGGGGTTGTGACAATTAGTTTGAACAATCACAGAAAATAATAAAAAATATATATGATAAATGTAATATTATTGTTAGTTAAAATATAATTAAGTTATGACTGTTGAAAAAAAAAATTAACGACCATTAAAAAAAACGATCTTTAACAAAAAACCAATAATCTTACTGTATGGGGAGCAAATATTCTTTGCTTCCGTACTCCTTTCATCCAAGCCTTGCATTACTTCGAACAGTGTCGTACAACCTGAAAGCACAACGACGGTGAGCTATCCAGCAAGTGTGTTGCCGGAAAATCCCCTCGACGGTCAGGTTAGCACCCTTAGAGAGAGAAGAAAGACTAAAGTAAGAATAGCTATAGGTAAGGAAAAATTGCAGACCTTCTGTATGGAGGTGTCGTAGGGCTTATATAGTCTGTGTGTGCACTATCTTGCTCGTCCTTTCTTGGACTCGTGGATGTATTATTCTCTCTTTGCCTTACATGTATGTGTGCCAATATTGCCAAACAACATTAACTATACCCCCAAATGGTATTGATGCATACAGATGACAGGTTTCCTTCCTTGCACTCTTAGTGGGCCACGTGGCATATCTCGACCGAACTACCCATAGCGCAGTACGATGATGTCCATCCATTGAGACTGCGCAATCTTTAGCCGGTCTAGATCAATAATATCTAGCCGACAATGATCAGCTTGGTCAAGCTTCACCAACTTGCCAAAGTTAAGCCCGTTCGACTCCGAAGCGCAGCTAGCATACTTAGCCTGGCTATGGGCGTGACAATCAACCTAACTCAACCACTTTTTAGCTTGGTTGAACCCTGTTCATCAGGCAAGTTCCAGCTAACTTTGGAGCTCGGCCAAAACCATTGGCCTCCAACCTTGAGCTTGGTTGAAGGCAATGTTGCCGTTTAACCGAGCTTGGCCCTCGGCCCAAGCCATCCAGCCAACTAGACCCAACACCTGAACATCATTCTAGTTTGGTTGTACGATCCGATACAACAGCCCATACGTGATTTAGCTCAGCCTAATAGTTCGGCACAAATTTCCCTCTCAATTACCCTTTAATTCCATCCACACCCGCATGACTGGAATTACTTTACTCAGTCGAACTAAACTCCGTGCTCAGTCAATGGTCTTGCTCGGTTCCGAAGTCTTTCGTTTTCTATGGCACTTTCCCCAATGACTGACATCACGTCTATTTGTGGACACAAGGTAGCTCCCTAATGGCCCCATACAGATAATCCAGCCGTCATGTACCGTTTTCCAAAATTTCAAATCATGGCACCTTTTTACCTCCTTCATCTGTAACCAATGCATACACCCTTCTGTCTCCACTGTTCATCATCTTCTTCGACAGAAAACTTAATGATCTAGAGTGCCCGTCCCCATTTCTCACATCTTGTGCCTAAATCGAAGCATTCCTCTTGAGGATTCTACATCGCCTTCGCTGTTGAAACATCTTCTACCGCTTGGAGTTCTAACCCGTAAGTTTTTCATACTCATTAGTATTCTTCATTGTTCTTCATGAAGTTCTTCATATTTTTGAGCCCCAAATGTGATATCCTTCATAACATAATAATAGCATCCAAAGCCATTAAAAACTTGATTAAACAAGGGTTTTGAACCATCTTGAGTGTTAAATGGCCGTCCATTCTTCATACTTCAGCACACTATTCATCTTCTGAGATGAACATTGAAGGACCTAGGCCAAACCGAGCAAAAATATACTTTTTGATCCAAAATCATAACCTAATCGGGCAAATTTCATGTTTGACATTTGAGAGGATGACCGAGCTGTAGGGCGACCAAGTCGCTCAGGCACTTAATTGAGTTAAAATGCTTATCCGCGTGACCGGGCTACAATCTAGCTCATTTGCGCAGTCAAACTGGAACCCGTCTATCCACTCGATCATGCTCAAGGTTTAGTCGTTTGTGCGATTGAGCTAAAATCTAGCATTAGTGCGACTTGCTTTAACCATGCACGATCGAGCTGAAACCTGTTCATCTATGCGACCAAGCTAAAACCCAGCTTACTTACATGACTAAGCTAAAACCCAACTCACCTGTGCGACTGCGTTATCACTTGTACTTAACTTTGGTTTTCTACCATGTAGAGTCTTAGAAGACTAGGCACACCAACACAAGCTCTCTCAAAGGCCGAGCAGTCACTGCCCAAAACTAAACCAACATATTCTGCTGGGCAAGCAACGCCACGCTCCATGGGGCGCTATCACTTCCTGGTAAACACGCTGGCGGACTAGCTAAGTTTTGCAAGGACTACGGAGTCCCAACCGACGTACATTTTAAGCTCGACAAGAAATGGATCCTTTCTTGGGGCAGAGAGAATGCTTGCCTCTTCATCGTGCTATCCATAGTAGAAGGAGGACTCCGCTTCCTGGTACAACCCTTGATCTGTGAGTTCTTAAGACGGACAGGGTTGTGCCCCACACAAGTATCCACAAACACTTTTTGAATAATAAATGGAGTCGTTGAGTTAAACTGCCAGTTAGACTTGAATATAGGTTTGACCAAGATTTTGCGCCAATACTCGCTCGGCCACACAAATGATGGTTTCAACTGGTATTTGAAAATAAGACCGGGCCATGAACGCTTGGTGACCGACATACTGAACAAAGATTTACACAACGATGACTTTTTCTGGGTAATTGGCAATTATGAAACCACTGACTTGCTCGGTTGGTACATAAGCAAACATAAGGACTTATCAAGTAAGTTAAACTCAACAACTTGTCAAATTGTTTTGACTTGTTATTCAGTGCTAATTAATCTTTTTTCGCACGTATTGCCTAGCTACAAGCCTTGTATCCTTATCCAAACGAAAATGTAGTGAGGGTCGCATTGATGTACAAAAAGCGTAGTTGCTATGATCTCCTTGGTTACGTGCTAACCTACTAGTATTCAGCAAAGTGCAAAACCAAAGTAACAGATTTCCTTGCTGAACCTTCTCCTCTGCAAGATCCAACTTTCTCTAACGTGCCGCTAATACGCTTAACCGAAGAAGAGGAAATGGTGAAAAGAAACAGAATTAAGAACCTCATTATTGCTACCTTCTTTGACCTACCGACCAACTCATCCCCGCCTGGGTTAGCTGTTGGTCAAAGTTTAGGAACCGTGTTAGGCTTAGCTTTCACTGCCATCCAATCTAATATCTCAGAGTTGCGTCGAGCTGGCAAGGGGTCCTGCACAACTGATCCCTCTACTGAATTGGTGGTCGAGCAGAGTACTGAACTGACGGCTGAGGAAGTTAAACCTACACCTCCTTGGCAGCCTGAGCTGAAGCACCAGGACAAGGCTATCCGAGCAAATGCTTCCATCAGTGGGGACAGAGAGCATCTAATTGCCTTTGACCTATCAAAGACATTGCTGCTGCCAGCTGACAAGACGCATAGTGACCACGTTCTAGACACCCAGATGGTCAATTGTGCGGTGAAATCCATAGCTAGGGTAAGTGCTTTTGAGAAAATAGTCTGACTCTTTGCTTATTTTCGTCGTCTAACACTTTCGTCTTGCACGCAATTCAGAAGACTTATCTAGTGATGAAGTGAGTTGTCAATCTTCGGTAGAAGGTGGCTGATAGAACTGCATAAAGAAAGTATCTAGAGACTAAGCTGGGGCGATCCAAGGCCTCACTGGAGATGTGTAATACTGACAATGCCAATGTAACACCCGCCTTTTACCGAGCTATTATGGTTAATCTGAATTATGCATTTATCTGTGCGTTATGTGTTATATGCATTATGTTTGTTGACAGATATGATCACTTGTGAAAAAGATTGTCTGATTCGTTAAATTATAATGCTATAAATTAAATAATGACCTAGGTGGTTAGAGCCTTATTCATCCTAATTAGATGAAGTGGGGATTAATTACCTTAGGTTATGGTAAGAAATAATTTAATTGAAGTGGGTATAAATTAAATATTTAAAACCAAGTAACTTAGCATTATATATATATATATATATGTTTGTTATCTCAAGAGAGGTGAGAGAAAAATATCATCTGAGAGAGAGAGTTCTAGAGAAGAAGAAAGGGAGAAAGTGTGGGGTAACTTCATCAACTAAACTCACTAAGGTCAAACGCCAAGTGCTAGTCACCCACATCCCGGTATACACTGTGATCCGGCTCAGGAAAGGACATAGTGGCATTAGCCTTGTTATGGTTTTGTCAAGTTAACTTCTGTGCCTCACCTCGAGGTTCCTGTCTATCAGAGTTTTGAGGTGGATGGTGTTCACCCTTTTGGAACTCACACGCGTCTTAGTTGATTGTTACTAATGTTATAATCGTTGTGGGTGGGAACGACTTTTCTCTTTAGGTTGTCTTTTGACGAACCTTGTGATATTTCAATGTACTCATGTATCTATATACATATATAGCAAAAAAAATCTTTTGTCTCATGTAAATTTCACAGCTCGTTGGATGTTTCATTTCCTCGTATTAGCTTCCGCTAGCCCCTATTATTTATTTTGTTCAATTAGACCTTTGATAATCGTAGATTACTAGTCGGTCATGATATCTAACCTATAGGGGCGGGTTTGGGTCGTGACAGAGTGGTATCAGAGCACGAGCACGAGTTGTACTATACACACATGTCCAAATGAGCTATAGGATGACCTAGTAAGGAAATTAGGGCATATCATCTACATGTGTGAGTGTGTGTGGTTTATTTGGTGTGCTTATGTGGTAGTAATGCATGTGTAAACTCTGTGTGTCCTATGTTTATTATCACTCTGTTTATATATAGCCAAATGGAAAAAACAAGACTTGCAGAAACACCTGAGTCTTCTGATACAAGAATGGACCGGTTAGAACGAATGGTGGAGTTATTGACAGAAGCACTAAGACAACAACAAAGATAGTTGTTTCCACCCCCACCTCCGCCACCAATTCTAGTGGAGCCACCTAACAATGGTGACATTATTACCCTGACATAGAAGTTTAACAAACTCAAGCCGCTTACCTTTCTGGGAGGCCTTGAAGCGCTGAAAGCTGAAGCTTGGATTTTGGAAATTGAAAAGTTATTTGAAGTATTCCCATGTACTGAAGAACAAAAGGTTTTGCTAGCAACCTTCACTTTATAAGAGGAGGCAAGAAGGTGGTGGATGCTTGTCAAGGGCCAACAGACTGCAATGACTTGGGCACAGTTTAAAGAGGTCTTCTATGAAAAATATCTTCCACAATGTGTAAGAGATCGGAAGGTAACAGAGTTTGAGCAGCTGAAGCAGGGCACTATGTCAATAGTGGAATATGAAGCCAAATTCACAGAGCTTGCGCGGTACGCACCGTATATGGTGGATACCAATTATAAGAAAGCCAGGAAGTTTGAAGGTAGTTTGGACGTTGAGGTCCTTGATCGAGTTAATGTACTCAAGTTGGAGAAATATGTTGATGTTTTAGATAGATCTATTTCCACACTAAGACAAGTAAAGGCATTGATGGTAGAATGGAAGGGTAAGAGACCAGGACTTAATTTTAAGAAGAGTCAAAAAAACTTCAACACTCTACGTAGCAAAAGACAAAATACGAGATTATCTACTAGCTCAAGCCAAAAAATGACACACCTGTCTGCCCAGAGTGTGGGAAAAGACATAAAGGGGTTTGTCGTAGGATTTCTAGTGCATGCTTCCGGTGTGGAAAGACAGGCCATATGATTAAAGATTTCCCTTTAGTGTCTCAAAGCCCAAGCCAACCCAGGGCTAGTTCGACTACATCAGTGTCAATACCAAGGGTAAATTCGAAAGCAACTTCGAGGAAAGAAACTCTAAAGCAAGGATGGGTTTTTGCATTGGTACCGGGTGATGTGCAGACAATAGAGATGGTTGTGTCAGGTATTTTTCCTATCTGTTCTCAGAATGCACATGTGCTAATTGATTTAGGGTCTACACATTCTTTTGTGTCCTATACTTTTTCTCCAAAACTACTTAGACCCTTGGAACCAATGAACTACGTATTAGTTGTAACCTCTCCGGTAGGAGAAACTATGATCTGTACATCTATGTATCCTGCGTGTGAGGTCATTATTAGAGACATGAATTTGTACATGGATTTGCTACCTTTAGACATTGCATATTTTGATGTCATCTTAGGGATGGATTGGTTAGTGAAGTATTATGCTACGATTGATTGCCTAACCAAACAGGTTGTGTTTTGTTTACCTGAAGGGCCTGAATTTACATTTAATAGGGATAGTGTCATATCTCCCCCATATTTGATTTCCTCCATGAAAGCAAATAAATTGATTAATGAAGGATGTAAGTGATTTCTATGTTCGGTACTAACAACATCAACTACTGTCAAACTAGACGTAAGCAGTATCCCTGTGGTGAGAGAATTTCCAGATGTGTTTCTAGATGATTTGCCTGGGAATTTGATTGATAGAGAAATCGAGTTCACTATTGAGATAGTACCAGGTACCCAACCGATTTCTAAGACCTCATACCGGATGTCGACTACTGAATTAAAAGACTCAGTTACAGGAATTGCTGACCAAGAAATTTATCAGGCCTAGTACGTCTTCGTGGGGTGCTCCGGTGTTATTTGTTAAAAAGAATGATGGAACCTTAAGGCTCTGTATTGACTACCAGGAATTGAATAAGGTGACAATCAAGAATAAGTACCCGTTACCACGCATTGACGATTTGTTTGACCAATTACAAGGGGCACAGGTATTTTCTAAAATTGACCTACAATCTGGATATCACCAGTTAAAAGTTAAAGCTGAGGATATGGAGAAGACTGCCTTTTGAACAAAATACGGTCATTACGAATTCCTCGTTATGCCTTTTGGGGTTACAAATGCACCAGCTGCTTTTATGGATTTAATGAACAAAGTTTTTAAGCCATTCCTTGATGAGTTCATTGTGGTCTTTATTGATGACATTCTGATCCATTCTAAGAGCAAGGAGGAACATGAACATCATTTGAGACTTACTCTTCAAATGTTGAGGGAGAAGAAGTTGTATGCTAAATTGTCAAAATGTGAATTTTGGTTGGATAGTGTAACATTTCTGGGGCACGTGATAACAAAAGAGGGTATCTCAGTTGATCCACAAAAGATAAAGGTTGTTGTAAACTAGCCGAGACCAACAAATGTGGCAGAAGTTCGCAGTTTCTTAGGCCTGGCTGGGTACTATCGTAGATTTGTGAAGGACTTTTCCAAGATTGCTTTGCCACTCACTCAATTGACACAAAAGGGGGAACCATTCGAGTGGACTGATCAAAGAGAGGCAACTTTTCAAGAGTTAAAGACAAGACTTGCGACAACACCGATTCTCACTTTACCCTCTGGCATGGATGGCTTTACCATTTACAGTGATGCTTCTTATAAAGGTTTGGGGTGCGTGTTAATGCAAAACGGAAGGTTGATTGCCTATGCGTCCCGTTAGTTGAAACCACATGAAAAGAGTTACCTGACTCACGATCTAGAATTGGCTGCGGTGATTTTTTCATTAAAAATTTGGCGTCACTACTTATATGGAGCTACATGTGAGGTGTATACCGACCACAAAAGTTTGAAATATTTCTTTACCCAAAGAGAGCTAAACATGAGACAGCATAGATGGCTAGAGCTGATTAAGGATTATAATCTGCAAATCATGTATCATCCTGGAAAAGCTAATACGGTAGCTGATACCCTTAGTCAAAAGGCCATAGGAAACTTAGCCTATTTAATCACCAAATAGAAAATAGTATTGCATGAGCCAGTAATAGTTGAATAAATCAAAGAGAAACAAATACAAGATGAGTTCCTCAAGAAAGTAATGGAAGAACGAGAATCTAACCCTAAACCAAGATTCAATTTTGAGAACGCTACACTCAAATTTCAGGGATGATTATGTGTGCCAAATGACAGTGGTTTGAAGAAGCGGATCCTCCAAGAAGCCCACAGTTCCAAATTCCCTATCCATCTGGGAAACATAAAAAATGTATCAAGACCTAAAGAAGAATTTTTGGTGGCCGGGAATAAAAAGGGAAATTGCTGAATTGGTATCCAAGTGCTTGCAATGCCAACAAGTTAAAACGGAACATCAACGACCCGTAGGATTACTTCAGCCATTACCAATGGATTTCGTAGTTGGCTTGCCTCGCTCCAGTAGAGGTATGGATTCTATTTGGGTAATCATAGATCGACTGACAAAATTTGCTCATTTCCTGCCTGTGAAGACAACATACACTGTGGATAAATTGGCTACTTTGTATATGAATGAAATTGTGAAATTGCATGGAGTCCCTGTATCAATTGTATCAAATAGGGATCCGAAGTTCACTTCAAGGTTTTGGCAAAGTTTGCAAAAGGCGATGGGAACTAAGTTGAGGTTAAGCAATGCATACCACCCACAAACAGATGGCCAATCAGAGAGAACAATTCAGACACTCGAGGATATGCTACATATGTGTGTATTGGATTTTCAAGGAAATTGGGAAACACACTTGCCTTTGGTTGAATTTGTGTACAACAATAGCTATCACTCAAGTCTTGGCATGGCACCGTATGAGGCACTTTATGGCTGGAAATGCCAATCGCCAATCTATTGGGCTGAAGTTGGAGATAGACCATTATTGGGACCCAAACTTGTGCAAGAGACTACAGAGAAAGTGAAGTTGATTCAGTAGCGATTAAAAACATCACAAAGCAGACAGAAAAGTTACGCTGACGTGCGGAGGCGGGAAAAAGAATATGAAGTAGGCAACCATGTTTTTATCAAAGTTACGCCAATGAAAGGACACACTCGTTTTGGAGCTAAGGGTAAGTTAGCACCTCGCTACATCGGACCATATGAGATTATCGAGAAAATGAGTCCAGTAGCATACCGAGTAGCCTTACTTCCAGATATGGAGCACATGCATAACATCTTCCACATTTCCATGCTAAGAGAATCTCTTTTAGACCCTCAACAAATTGTTGAACCTACTTAAATACTTGTGAGAGATGACTACACATATACAGAACGACCTATTCGAGTCGTTAGTCGTCGTATTAAGAAGTTGAGGAATAAAGAAATTCTGTTAGTCAAGGTGGACTGGCAGAATCATAGTGGCATGTATGCGACTTGGGAAAGAGAAGTGGAGATGTAAGAGAAATACCCTCAATTATTTCCATTAGACCCTGCACTCTTTACTGAAGAAGGTACTTGAGTTTGGAGAACCAAACGCCCTAAAGGGGAGAGACTGTAACAGCCGCCTTTTACCTAGTTATTTTACGTAGATGTTAATTTTATGGTTAATCTGAATTATGCATTTATATATGCGTTATGTGTTATGTGCATTATGTTTGTTGACAGATATGATCACTTGTGAAAAAGACCTGTCTGATTCGTTAAATTATAATGCTATAAATTAAATAATGACCTAGGTGGTTAGAGCCTAATTCATCCTAATTAGATGAAATGGGGATTAATTACCTTAGGTTATGGTAAGAAATAATTTAATTGAAGTGGGTATAAATTAAATTATTTAAAACCAAGTAACTTAGCATTATATATATATATATATGTTTGTTATCTCAAGAGAGGTGAGAGAAAAATATCATATGAGAAAGAGAGTTCTAGAGAACAAGAAGAGAAGAGAAGAAAAAAGGCAGAAAATGTGGGGTAACTTCATCAACTAAACTCATTAGGGTCAAACGCCAAGTGCCAGTCACCCGCATCCCAGTATACACTGTGATCCGGCTCAGGAAAGGACATAGTGGCGTTAGCCTTGCTATGGTTTTGTCAAGCTAACTTTCGTGCCTCACCACAAGGTTCCCGTCTATCAGAGTTTTGAGGTGGATGGTGTTTACCTTTTTGGAACTCACACGTGTCTTAGTTGGTTGTTACTAATGTTATAATCGTTATGGGTGGGAACGACTTTTCTCTTTTAGTTGTCTTTTGATAAACCTTGTGATATTTCGATGTACTCATGTATCTATATACATATATAGCAACAAAAATCTTTTGTCTCATGTAAATTTCACAGCTCATTGGACGTTTCATTTCCTCGTATTAGCTTCCGCTAGCCCCTATTATTTATTTTGTTTAATTAGGCCTTTGGTAACCGCAGATTACTGGCCGGTCATGATACCTAACCTATAGAGGCGGGTTTGGATCATGACAGTCAAGCTCCTCAGCCAACTTGCTAGCACCGAACAAGATAGAGATGCAGCAAAGGTCGAGCTGGAGAAGCTGAGGAAAAAGAAGTTTGACATCGAGAAGGAAGCTGAAGACTAGGGCTTCAAGGAGGTCGATGAGAGCTATATCAAACAGATCGACACCACCAAGGACATCTTCTTCAAGTTAGGCTGGAAGGCGGCTTATGAGAAACTCAAGCATGGGCCTATGACCGAGGTGTTCACCACTCCTTCCCTTTATTTCCTGCCGGACTACATGACCTTCTATGCTGAGAATATTTTCAAGGTGCTGCAAGAAGATAAAGAAACTGTGAAAGAGGATGATCTTGTGCAGAAGGAACTCGATGAGGACAAGGAGGTCTCTATGGCCGAACAGGAGAAGGCTACAACCGGAGATGATTTTGCCTTTCTCTTTTAGTTTGACTTGTTTGTTTTTGCTTTCTTTCTTTTTGTTTGTTTTTGGACCGTGTAACTGGACTATACGCCCCTACTCTTATACTTAATCGTTTGATCAATAAAAACTTCATACTTTTGATATGTTATTCCAAATTGATGCGTGCTTTTACTTTGAGTCAAGCAAAAATAGCACGGAAAAGACTCTTGAGCATCTCGATCTTGTTGAGCAAAAATGGCTCGGTAAAGAGCTAAAGAGTTGGATAGAACAATAACTCCTTCGCCGAACGAGATCAGCTTGGTAAGCAACTATGAATTGAATAAGACGCCAACTCCTCTTGCAGAGCAAAAATTAGCTTGGCAAGGCATCAAATCGTCTTGCCGAGCAAAATAAGCTCGGCGAGGAGCTTTGGCTTTGAGTTCAACAAGGCATCAACTCATCTTGCCGGGCAAATTCAGCTCGGCAAGGAACTTTGCATTGAACAAGACATCAACTCATCTTGCCAGGCAATATCAGCTCGACAAAGAACTTTGAGTTGAACAAAACATCAACTCATCTTGCCGAGCAAAATCAGCTCGGCAAGGAGCTCTGCGTTGAACAAGGCATCAACTCATCTTGCCGGGTAAAATCAGTTCGACAAGGAACTTTGAGTTAAACAAAACATCAGCTCACATTGTCGAGCAAAATCAGCTCGGCAAGGAGCCTTGAGTTGAACAAGGTATCAACTCATCCTGCTGAGCAAAATTAGCTCAACAAAAAGCTTTAAATTGAATAAGGCATTAACTCATCTTACCGGGTAAAATCAATTCGGCAAAGAACTTTGAGTTGAACAAAACATCAACTTACATTGCTAAGCAAATCAGCTCAGCAAGGAGCTTTGAGTTGAACAAGGCATCAACTCATCTTGCCAGACAAGTTCATCTTGACAAGGAACTTTGAGTTAAACAAAATATCAACTCGTCTTGCCGAGCAAAATCAGCTCGACAAAAAACTTTGAGTTGAACAAGGCATCAACTCATCTTGCCAGGCAAGTTTAGCTCAATAAGGAACTTTGAGTTAAACAAAATATCAACTCGTCTTGCTGAGCAAAATCAGCTCGGCAAAAAACTTTGAGCTAAACAAGGCATCAACTCATTTTGCCAGGCAAAATCAGCTCAACAAGGAGCTTTGAGTTGAACAAAACATTAATTCATCTTGCGAGGCAAAATCAACTCAGTAAAAAGCTTTAAGTTAAACAAGGCATCAACTCATCTTGTCGGGCAAAATCAACTCGGTAAGGAGTTTTAAGTTGAACAAGGCATCAACTCGTCTTACCGGGTAAAATCAGTTCGGCAAGGAACTTTGAGTTGAACAAAACATAAACCCATTTTGCCGTTCAGCTCATCGCTCCTTGCCCGCGATAATGCATCAAACCGAAGAAAAAAAATGCAAAAATACAATAATTTCCATTGGAAAAGAGCCATTATTTCCATTATATTGACATGTTTACAGTAAAGGTTGGAAAAATTACATCGAGGAATAAGGGGATACATTGAAAGTAGAACTAAAAGTAAAACAACTTCGGATTCGTTATGTTCCATGGCCTGGGTATGGTTTGGCCATCTAGACCTTCTAGGTAGTATGCCCTTTTACCTGTTAGACTGGTTATCTTGTAGGGTCCCTCGCAATTTGCCCCCAATTTTCCTTCGCCCAATACCAGGGTGTTACCCATTACTTTACGCAAGACCAGATCCCCAATCTTGAATTACCTGAGATGGACCATCTTGTTAAACTTCTTGGACAGTTCCTGTTGATATGGCGTGATGTGTATCAATGCCTTTTCTCTGCGCTCTTCCACGAGGTCCAACTATAGGTCAATAGCTTACGCATTTAAGTTCGGTTCAAAATTTTCACTCCGGATGGTAGGCGATCTCAAGTGGGATGACTGCCTCCATGCTATAAGACAAGGCAAAAGGTGTCTCCCCGGTCAAACGTCTTGGCATTGTTCGATGAGCCCAAAGGACATTCGAAAGTTCCTTAGTCTATTTTCCCTTTGCTTTCTCCAACCTTTTTCTTTAATCCGTCAAGATTGGTAATGTTTGACGCTTCCGCCTGGCCATTCGACTGGGGGTATGCCTGTGTGTAATTATAAAATTTGATCTTAAATTCTTCACAAAATACCTTGAAGAGTTTTCCATCGAACTGTGTGCCGTTATCTGAAATCAAAGCCTAAGGAACCCTAAATCGAGTGATCACATTTTTCCAGACTAACTTCTTCACATCTTTTTTCTTTGATAGTCGCCAAAGGTTCAGCTTCCACCTACTTGGTAAAGTAATTTGTCACAGTGATGAAGAACATGTGGTTACCTAGTGCATTTGGGAATGGTCCCACCATATCTAGCTCTCACATTGCGAATGACCAAAGACTCGTTAGGGGAAGAAGTTCTCTGGCCGGTTAATGAATTTGATGTGCAAACTTCTGGCACTTTTCACATTTTCTCACATATTTCTGCCTATCGGCCTACATGTATGGCCACCAATACCTTTGTGAAATAGCGCGGTAAGCCAGAGATCTTCCCCAAATGCGGCTTCCACATATGCCTTAATGGATTTTAAATAGAAAGGCTTTAACTTTGCTTGGATGAACGCATTTCAAGTATCACCCAGTGAAGGATTTCTTATGCAAGGCTCCAAATGGGGAGAGCCAAAACCGTTTGGACTTAGCCCAAATTTTGTTTGCTTCTTTCTTGCTGGTTGGCAAAACTCCGTCTTTCAAAAAGATTATGATGGGGTCCATTTAGGAGGGCCCTAACTTGGCACAAAGCACTTCTGCCACTTCCAGTTCTTCAATGCTAGGCCTTATAAGGAATTCAATCAATAGAGGGCTAGGCGTTGATTTGTCGACCATGGAAGCCAGACCGGCCAACTCATCTGTTTAGTTATTCCATTCGCGACCGATTTGTTCAACTCCAATTGCTTAAAACTTCTTGAGCTCGTCCCTTACCAAGGTCTAGTATTTGGCCATTCTGTCTTCCTTGGCTTCGTATTCTCTAGATACTTGGTTGACAATGAGTTTGGAGTCACTGTAGACCATCAGCTCGATTGCTCTTAGCCAGAGTGCACTTTTTAGCTTGGCTAGCAACGCTTCGTACTCAGCCTTGTCATTCGATACTGGGAACCCAAGTGTGATTAAATGTTCTATGATCAGACTGTCTAGTGAGATCAAGACGATGCTCAGTCTGGCACCATGTTTGTTCAAAGCGTCGTCGACGAATAGTTTTCACATTTCCCCGACAAATAGCTTCCAACATTCTAAGGGATCTTGAGATTTTTAAAGATTCAAACTTTCTCTGTCTTTATTATTCGGTGTAGCTGACTGCACAACCATATCTTTGCTCGGCGGCCCAGCTATTTCCATTTCAAGCGTGCCATCATTCACTACAACTCGCATGGCTTTCTTTCTCTCTAGAAATGCGTTGTTGGGTCTAGCAGGTTATCCTGCTATTTTCAAAATCACCAACGCATTGCTGGGTCCTGATTACGATTGTTCTTTAATTAGTAGGTTAATGGTCTGGCGTGCATTGTATGTTTGACTTTAGAGCTTGAATTGGTATGTTTTTAGATCTACTAATGCTCGGTTGTAGTCCTTATCCTACAAGAATTTCAACTTCAGAGCTTGAAAGAAAATGTGGCAAAGATCTGATGACCGGCTTATGAATTCATTAAGCGCGACTGCCATACTGACAAGATGTTGCACGTTCTTTGCTGAGTTTGGCCGTTTAAACTCCTGTATGGCCTTGATTTGGGAGGGATTTGCCTCAATTCCCCGGTTGGTTACCAAGAAGCCCAAAAACTTTTTGGATCCCATGTTAAAAGTGCACTTAGACACATTAAGGCGCAACTTATGCCACTTAAGAATATCAAACATCTCAACTAGGTTGGTCAAGTGACCGGCCTTGCTTTTGTTCTTGACCACCATGTCATCAATGTAAGCTTCCATAGTCCGGCCAAGTAGAGGGGTGAACATCTTGGTAATCATTCTTTGGAAGGTGGCCCCAATGTTCTTTAGCCCGAATGACATGACTTTATAGCAAAATAACCCCCTTGGGGTCGTGAAAAATGTAATTTCCCGGTCCGGTTCGTACATGACGATCTGGTGATAGTCGTGGTAGGCATTGAGGAAATTGAGCCTATTGTGTCTAGTTGTAAGGTTCATTAATTGATCAATTCAAGACAATGAGAAGCTAGCTTTGGGGCAAGCTTTATTGACCGTCTTGTAATTGACGCAGACTTGCCATTTCTCATTATTCTTGGGCACCATTATCGTATTGGAAATCCATCGAGGGTATTGCACCTCTTGGATTGCCCTGCTTCCAACAAGTTCTTAACTTCTTCCGCCACCACCTCGGCGTGATAAATGCTGATCGCCATGTTCTTTGTATGACTGGTCAGGTGTCTGGGAAGACATTGAGTTAGTGGCAAATAAAGTTTAGATCGACGTCAGGCATGTCATAAGGCATCCATGTTAACACTTCAATGTTAGCCACCAAGAAGTCCACAATCTCCAATCGCTCTTGGGCGGACAAAGATGACCCAGGAAGAAAGAACTTGCTCGGATCATTTTCATCAATTCTCACTTCTACAAGTCTTCAACGGCTTTATCTTCAGCTTTCTTGCCGACATCGTCTAGGACCTTCTAATCTTGCGGTCCTTCGATCATTTGCACGAAGCCTTTGGCTACTCGGCTTCCATTTATGGCCACAAAACATTGCTTGGCCATCACTTGATCACCCCATACTTCCTCTATCAACCCGATCGCAGAGGGAAACCTCATCACCTGGTGGTAAGTTGATGTCACTGCTTGTATGGCATGAAGTCATCCTTGATGATAGATCCCACTTTGATCGATAGAACAGTCTTCCCAATTGGCCATTCTGATTGTGAATTGAAACCAACTAGTGGCGAGGTCGCTGGGGCTAGGTCTTTGTCTTCCAGATTGAGCTGCTTCATAATACATTATCTCGACCAAGTTACCTTGGATGATTAGAATGCATTTGATGTTGAAGTCTTTGACGTGCAGTGTGATGACCAATGTGTCATTGTGTGGGGTTTGGTTTCGCTCCAAGTCTCTACTTGAGAAAGTAAGGACATCTTTCACCTCGGTCTTTCCTTTCTTCTCGACTAGCTGAACGGATAAAACCTCCCTTATATGTTCAGCTTTCTTGATCATCTCTCTGAGCTAGCATACCCGCGCTGGCTCGATGATCTCATGGATTACATTGATGACTCCCTGGGGAGGGACGATAGGCTCAGCTTAGCCCTGAGCTACTGCTTTGACACCTCCATCAATGTAGTGGTCTAGATGTCTGACCGTCACCAATTCTTCTAAGTGTTGCTTTAAAGGCACACAATCCTCTATGCAGTACCCTCGCTCGTCATGATAAATGCAGCGGTACCTTGGATTAAAACCTCGCTAGGCATTGCCTAATTTAGCCGGCTACCGGACATATGCCTCGTCATGAATCTCGCTAAGGATGCGATAAATTAGGATTTTGAAAATCATTGTGATGCCAGTTCAGGCGTTCAACTTTCTGTTAACATCTTCCTCGGCATCATGGGAATAGTTTGCTCAGTCAAAGTTGCGATTCTTGCTATTGCGATTATTTTTGCTGTTCTGCTCTCTTCCGCAGTTGTTCGGACGATTTTCCTCTTATCCGACTGCATGAACCTTTCTAGCTACTCTCTTGTCCGCTACTACCGGATTTGCCTTCACGATAGCTACGGTTGCATCGTCTTCAACTCAAATGTGTTCATTGATGCATCACATAAGCAACTCCATGGTTGACGGTTGATTTATTATAAGCGAGTCTCTGGGCCTATGTCCGACTGGAAGACTGTATTTATATTGGGTGATTACAAGGTTGGCCCGGCAATTAAGGATCTCGTTGAAAGTCTCTCAATACTTAGCGTTATTGTGATAACCCAACCCATAATACACTTAATTATGCATGTGATTATGTGTTTAATATGAATTTGTATGTTTAATTATGTGAGTTATCATGTGATTTATGTGATTATGAATTTATATCTGTTGAGTGTAGAAAAATCTTTTGCAATTGGAACCTTGAACTGAAAATTTATAGCCTTAGAGACGCCAAAAACCAAAACCGATTTCATATCTGTGTTTAGCATGATTTTTGGAGGTTATGGTGAAATTTGGCAAAATTACGATTCGTAATGAATTAATGGAGCTTAATTAGCATAAACTTTAGATTAAGCCAACCTCATCATGTATAGGATTTAATGTTTAATTGATTAAGGAGATTTGGATTCTAATTGGTTGTTACTCTAATGTAATTTGGGATTTATGAGAATTTTGGAGTCTAATTCATATTTGATTTTAATAATGATTTATTTTGAAATTAGAAATTAAGGATCCAAATGGCTTAACGAAGTGAAATTAATAAGTTGAATCAGTTTAATTTTAAATACGGATCCATTTGGGAGTTTAATTAATATTTGGTTTAGTTTAGTAAAATTAAGATTTGATTAATTGGGTCCAAATTGGAATTAATTAAGTTAATTATGTTATAAGGTTTGAGAAATTATGATTATTATGAATTAAATCTATTTATGAGGTATCCAATTTGAATATGAAATTTATTGACAAGGATTTTGGGTTTGATTTGAAATTGAAGGCCTTGGTGATTTACGAAACCAAAATTGATGATGATAATAAATTTAATTTAATATTTGGAGCCTTTTTGGGAATTGATTAAAAATCTGATTCAGTTGATAAATTTAATTATACTTAATTGGGCTTTTAATGAGAGTCAAATTAGACTAATTAAATTATGTGAAATTTATGATTAGTTATAATTAATTTAATTATGTATTAATTAAGATTTATGAAGACTATGTGTTATTTAATTAAGCTAATCTTAATCATAAATTAAATTAAGAAAGAATCTAGAATTGTGAATGTGTGGGTGTGCAGAGAAACCTATGTGGGTGTGTTGAGAATTGTGTATATATGTATAAGTGATGTGCTGGAAGCTTGAAACAATGTGCACGTGTGTAATGTGCTGTCAACAAGAAAAATGTGTGTGTGTGTGTGTGTGTATTACTGTATTGTGTTGGAGCCTTAAGTTCATTTGGGCTTGTGCTGAGAAATCAACTCTAGAGAAAAGGAGAAAGAACAGCCGAGAGAGAGAGAGAGAGAGAGAGACAAAGCTTTTAGAGAGAGAAAGCTCAACACTTATGGAGTTTGAAGACAAATTGAAGAAGTCAAGAAGGAAATTGCCTCTAATCTCTGAAATTGAAGCCCTAGGTAAGAGATTTATGCTCAAATCTTGTAAGAAATCCTCCATAATTAGTTTGAAGACAAATTGAAGAAGTCAAGAAGGAAATTGCCTTGAATCTCTGATATTAAAGCCCTGGGTAAGAGATTTATGCTCAAAACTTGTAAGAAATCCTCCATAATTCATGAATGAAGAGAATTGTTGAGCTAATTCCATGGTTTAAGAAAATGGGTTTAAGCAAATAACTTGAGTTTTGAATAAGAAATTCAGCTTTATGCATGTTCATGGAAAATAATATGTAATTCCTTCATTATGCTTTTTATTTTGAAGTTCTTCATGCATAAGAAGCTTATATTTTCCATGTTTTCAGAAAAATCCATGGATTCATGTCTTCAATTTCATTTTTTATTTTTAAAGAAAAGAGGAAAAGAAGTTTGGGGAAAATCTTTGCATGCATGAGGTTTTAACGTTTTGTTTTGAATTTTTAAAGTTCTTACATATATGAAAGCTTCTAATTTACATATGCTTTTAGAAAGATTCACGGCTCACATGCCTAAACTTATGATTTGAAACTCAAAGGAAAAAGAATTTGAAATTTCTTACACACATGAAAGATCGAGTTAAGTTCAACAAAATTAAAGAAGTTTTGAAACTGATTTGTAAGAAAAGGGTCATGTATTTGTTATTTCCAAAATAAATTCATTTTTTTGAGCAAGACAAGCATGACCCCCAAATTTTGGAATGGAATTAGAAGCCCCATTTTCAGCTCTGAAAACCCAGAATTCGTCATCATCGCTCGAGCGAAGAAGTTGTCGCTCAAGCGTAGAATGCAGGCAACTAATATTTTTACAGACTAAGGACTCCGCTCGAGCGACCAATATTGCACTCAAGCGAAGAGCCCTATTTTAGAAAATTTAGAAAATGTTTCGTTTCCGTTTTCTTTCACTTCTAAGCACTCTTAGGCACGTATTGAGCATTATAAATGAACTAAAGAGTAAGAAAGAGCCTCAAAGAATTAAACGGATTAAAGAACGCAATGAATTGTATTGTGACCCAATTTCTATGTGTGTTATAAATTGTGTAGGGTTAACTACAAAGGTGAACCAGGCATCTGAACACTGTGAGTAATATCTTAGTAAAGATATTTTCAAGTATGTTATTTTCCAAATGTTACTTCTGTATAAGCTTTATGGATTTGTTTATTTGAATTATGAATGAGTATTCTATATGCCTAATTTTTGCATAAGGCTTTATGAAGAATATGATTTGGGCCAAAGGCCGTTTAAATATAATGATGGGCCAAAGGCCGTTTGAATATCGTGATTGGCTAAGTGCCGTTTGAATATGAATGTAATGGGCCAAATACCGTTTGAATGAACAGGTGATCATGATCATGAATATGAACATGCACATAGATATTGTTAGAAATTGGGCGCCCATGTGGCATGACCCATGACCCTTTTGAACCTTATCCATGTAAGTTTTGAATTCAAATTCAAAACTTATTTGGATAACCCACTCATGATATTTATATCTATCATATCAACTGATATGGATAGATGATATACTTATCCTATATATCTGATACGATATATGGGATATGGGATAATGAAACAACGTATGGGCTTTTTCCCATACTGACTCTCTCCCATTAAAAAAAACAACGATCAAGTTTTTTGCACTGTGACTTGTGTGGGTGATACTCATATTGTGGTATCACTCCACTGCTGAGTGTTCGTTGTTTGCATTTTTGAAGCACGTGATTTACCCGCAAGATTCTTCGTTTTAGGTTCTATCACCTAAGGTATGATCTTAATAATTTTACCCGCTGGATTATACTTGATTTACATTGGTATCAGAGCTTTAATGGGTATTTTTGTGCTTATTTTATGCATTAAATATATGTGTATAATTTTATATAAATATATACACGATATATGCATGAAAATTAATATTTTTTCAAAACCTTACATGCATGATGGTTTTACATGCTTTAATTTCAGTCTGCAAATCTTACATATTTAGAATCCTTGTTTCGAGACCTTCAAAACCATATATTATTTGTTAGATTTGGATTTACGTTTGATGAGATACATCAAACCTTAATTTGGGTTTGTTTTTGATTTCTTGATGGCTTAAGAAGGAAGAAGAAGTGCAAGTTTCTACACTTCCCACTCTCATTAGAGAGAGAGCGTAATACACCTCATAATTTATGTTAATTAAACGTTATTTTTAAGACCACGAATGTTTTAATTTTGGAAAATGAAGTCCGGCAGTACCAAAATTAGACCAAAAAACACCCCGAAAGGCGGCGCGTGAGCCGCACAGGCCAGATGATGCCGGTAGCGGCTTCCACGCGTTACCACGCGCGTGCTATTCGTGCCATCACGCGCGCGTCAGCCGCGCCGAGCCGAGCCGAGCCGTGCCGTTTTTTGCACCGGCTTGGCTGCTGGGTGCTAAGGCACTGTTTATTTTTTTTTAATTCTAAATCGTGTTAAATGGTCATAAATAATTTGTTATAGTTTTGTTTTGAGCATGATTGGTACTGTTGGACTTAGAATTGAATTTTTTATCTTTTGTAAAATTTTCAAAATTTTATGAAAATAAAAAATATTTTTCCTGAGATAATAATTCATTATTTCTGCTTTAAAATGCTTCTGGTGTTGCATGACTAATTTTCTGGGGTTAAAATTTTTATTGTAGACTACTGCAAAGGTTTACTATTTACTGGTATATTTTTTTTGCAGTTTACCAGATTCTGGAATATTTATTTCTAATTTTATGTGTGTTTATTAGCTATTTAAAATTCCAGAAAATTTCTAGAAAATTTCAGAATGATGTACATTCTATTATGGCATAATTTGAATATTAAATACAACATATTATTTTTTTTAGGGTTTGTAATATGTTGTGATTAGAGAAGCATGCTTATTTTTTTTATTTATTTAAATTCCATTATTAAATGAATACAACATGTGTAAATTTACATTAAGATGTTATTGTATGGAATTTATCATGCTTTGTATATGCCATAAGTAGTGGGAGATTGATTTTTTTTTTTTTTTTTTTTGCACATGGAATTAAATTAAATTTTAATAATTGTCACTAGAGGAGCAAGAGATGATTACGAGCATAGCAAATTTTCGATCTTGAGACATGTGTAATATTATCATTATTTAATTTAGATTCTTTTGCTGCAAAATATTTTTTTTTTTGTGTTGCTATCATTAATATCCCCTGCGCATTTGTTTACTTTGTATGTAGAAATGGCTGCTAAGACAGTGGTGGCAGACTTAACTAAGGGAGAGAAATTGAATGGCGACAATTATAACATATGGCGCCGTAAGATCTAATAGCTCCTCAATGAGCAAGAAATGTTGACCACACTTGAACAAGTGGTGGTTGAGCCAGAGCAGGGCAATACAGCTCAACATCGTCGTGATCTTGAAGTCTTTCAGACTTGGCGTAACAAAGATCGGTGTGCGCACTTTACCATGTTGAGTAGCATGCACAACGACTTGATTAGTGAGTTTAAGCATTGCCTGACTACATTTGAGATGTGGGAAGCTCTCAAGCAAAAGTTTGGTATTACCTCTTTGGCAAAGCTACATGGGCTGACTATAAAGTTTGACTACTATCAGAAAAGAGCGCATCGCTCGATGAAGCAGCATTTGAGGGTCATGTCAGCCATGATACGTGAGCTTGCGGCTGCTGGGCACAATTTGACTCAAGAGCAGCAAGCACAAGCTGTGATTCGCTCTCTACCAAATTCTTGGGAACAGAGATGAAGCAGAACATGATGCATAACGAGAGTGTGAAAACATTCGAAGACATATCGCGTCATTTGGAGCTAGAGGCTAAGTGCCTTGAGGCGACTAAGTCTGATGGTTCTACTATGGTGGTTGAGTCAAGCTCACGTAGGACTTCTCAATTCAAGCGTGGAAAAGCAAAAGGTGCCCCTAAGAAGCAAGCAGCAGCTGCGCTAAAACCCAATGGCGCTAGAAATTTCAAGCGTAGGGGCAAGAGAGGTGGCAAAAAGGTAAAGGCTAAATTGACATGCTTTAATTGTAACAAAGAAGGACACTTCACTCGGGATTACCCTGAGCAGAAAAGCTACTCCCTTACTTAATTTCTCACATTCAATGCTTTGTTTCTAGTCAAGCATTAATTGCTCATTCTCCTCATTTTTGGGTTGTAGACTCCAGAGCAACAGACCACATCGCGAGGGACAGAGTAGGGTTCGTTGAGTATCGCTGAGTACCTGCTGGGAGCAAAAAAGTTTACATGGGGAACAAGTCCAGTGTGGAGGTGCTTGGCATTAGCACATACAAGTTGGAAATGAGAGAAGGGCGCACCTTGTATCTTCATGATGTTCTTTATGCTCCGGATATTCGGCGAAACTTAGTTTCAGTTATTAGCATGATGAACCTTGGTTTTAGCTTTTGTTTTGAGAATAATAATGTTAGCATTTATTTGCGAACAATTTTTTATGTTTTGGTTATCTTTCAGATGGTTTTTTAGTTTTGGATGTGGATGATTCTAGTTTTAATAAAAATGCCAATGGCTCTGTTTCTAATATTGCATCTTTTTGTGATAATGATTCTATGAGATGGCATGCTAGATTAGGACACATAGGACAAGACAAGATGACTAGATTGGCTAGAGAAGGTCTTTTAGGCCCACTTGCTAAAGTCACTTTGCCTACTTGTGAGCATTGTCTTGCTAGAAAGGCAACAAGGAAACCATTTGGGAAGGCCAAAAGGGCATCTTTCCCATTACAACTTATTCATTCTGATATATGTGGACCAATGAATGTGAGTGCAAGGCATGGAGCCCCTTATTTCATCACATTTATAGATGATTGCACGCGTTTTGGCCATGTCTATTTGATTCCTCACAAGTCAGAAGCATTGGATTGCTTTAGACGGTATGTTAATGAGGTTGAAAATCAATTAGACAAGAGCATTAAGGCTCTAAGGATTGACCGGGGACGCGAATATTTATCTGAGCAATTTAAAGTGCTCTGTGAGGAAAAAGGAGTTATCAAACAATTGACAATTCCTAGGACTCCGTAGCAAAATGATGTAGTGGAGAAAAGGAATCGCACATTGCTTGACATGGTTAGATCTATGATGGCGCAAGCTAATCTTCCCATTTCTTATTGGGGGGATGCTTTGTTGACTGCTGCCTACATCCTTAACTATGTGCCCTCCAAATCAGTTCTTTCCACCCCATATGACATGTGGACTGGCAAAAAGCCTGATTTCGGCAATTTGTGGCCTTGGGGTTTGGCAGCTTACATACACAACGCTTCTCATAAGTTTGGGAAGTTGGGCCCTAGAGGAAAGAAGTGTATCTTTGTTCGCTATAGTGAGCATTTTAAGGGCTATGTGTTTATTGGGGAGCATCCGGATGGAAGTGTGACTGAAATTGAGTCACGAGATGTGGATTTCTTAAAGAAGGATTTCCCTAGCAGAGGTGAGGTAACTAGAGATGTAGAACTCCATGAGATGGAGGATCTACTTGAAGGCGCACCTAGTAGCCTAGTAGAGAATGAGGAGATAATCCCTCAAGCTCCTAGGGACAGTGGGAGCAATCTACCTGCCCATGGATTAGATCCAATGGATGAGGATTCTCAGGATTCTCAACTGCATAGAAGCAAACGTGGAGCCATTCCCCGTCGTCGTTTTGAGATTGAAGGGGAAGCATTCATGATTGCTCCGAGTGATGAGATGGAGCCTAAGAATCTCAAAGAGGCTCTCTCATCCCCTGCTAGTGAAGAATGGAGTACTGCAATGGATGAAGAAATAGAGTCTATGAAGAAAAATCATGTCTGGGACTTGGTTGATTTGCCGCCAGGATGCAAGACTATTAGGAACAAATGGGTTCTCAAAATCAAGCACAAGGCGGATGGTTCCATAGAAAGGTATAAGGCTCGCCTAGTGGCGAAAGGTTACAGCCAACGAGAGGGTGTGGACTATAAGGAAACTTTTTCACCAGTTGTGAGGTTTTCCTTTATTCGCCTAATTCTGGCCATAGTAGCTCAGTTGGACTTAGAGCTATATCAGATGGACATTAAGACTGCATTTCTCAATGGAGAATTGGATGAAGAGATCTATATGGATCAATCAGAAAGCTTTGTGGTAGTAGGTCAGGAGCACAAAGTTTGCAAGCTTCAACGATCTATTTATGGCTTAAAGCAATCATCCAGACAATGGAATCTGAGATTTCATCGAGCCATTGTTTCTAATGGGTTTACGATGATCGATGAAGATCACTATGTGTACGTTAAGCGGTCCAAGGACATTTTTCTGATATTGTCATTATATGTAGATGACATATTATTGGTTGGAAATGACAAGGAGATGATTGTCGCCACTAAAAGGTGGTTGTTCTCTACATTTGAAATGAAAGACATGGGTGAAGCAAGCTATGTGCTCGGTGTTAAGATCTTTAGGGATCGCTCTAGGAGACTTCTTGTTTTGTCTCAAGAGACTTACATTAAGACTATCCTAGAGTTATTCCAGATGCAAAGCTGCAAACCCATTGACACTCCTATTGCGAAAGGCGAGAGCCTAAGCCTTGATATGGGTCCTAAGACTCCAGAAGGGAATGAAAAGATGGCCCGTGTTCCCTACGCAAATGCTGTTGGAAGCTTGATATATGCTATGATGTGTACACGTTCTGACATTTGTTATGCAGTCGAATTGGTGAGTCGTTACCAATCCAACCCAGGACCAGCTCATTGGAAAGTAGTTAAGAGGATATTACGATATCTTAGAGAGACTGCAGATTACATACTTTGCTACCAAAGTTCAGATCTACATCTAGTTGGCTATTGTGATGCTGACTGGGGAGGAGACTTAGATAAGCGTAAGTCTACTTCAGGATATGCTTTCATGCTTAGCGATGGTGCTATTTCTTGGAGCAGTAAGAAGCAATCTTGTATCGCCTTATCGACTATGGAGGCTGAGTTTGTGGCTTGTTCATCTGCCGTTCAGGAAGCCGTTTGGTTGAATAGATTCCTTCAGCATTTGGATATTGTCACACACACTTCAGACCCTGTGACTATCCATTGTGACAGTATGGTTGCACTCGCTCACGCTAAGAATCCTAAATACCACGGGAGAACCAAACACATTGATGTGAGGTTCAACTTTATCAGAGACATTGTGGTGCTGTGGACGCGCCCCGAGGACCTTTGCTTTTCCATAGTTCGGACTCAAATGTCACGGTTCTGAATCTAATCCCGCAAAGTGCAATGCGAGACCGATAAATCACCAAAGAGTCCAAATCCAGCAAATCGTTTTGGAAAATTGATTTTTAAGAAAGAAATGCCAAACATGGACTGCTTTGCCAGATACAAAGTCACCACCTAAATATTTATTTTGGGAGAATTTAGGAAACCCTGACTCGTGCCTAAGGCCACGTGTCCGTCATCACCAAAGTTGCCTCGGCTCAGGAACTTGGGTACGATTGGGGAAGGTCATCTATGAGCACCCCCGCTCACCCGATCAAAGATCGGCCTGTACTAAATATGATATCTTGTTTTTGAAAACACATGCGTTCTTATTCCGGTTAATTGGCTAATCTTTACTACGTGATGCGCACAGCAAGACAAGTATAGACTAGATCGCCTAACTTGGAGCAAAGCATCGCATATCCGTTTGTTTGGAAATGGTTTTGAATTTTGCTACTCGCAAGTAGGCTAAAACACGGATTTCGATGAATTATTCCAATTCAAGTAATCCAACCTTCACCCACAAGCATTCAGGCAGTTATATCACATAAGCAATTAGCCTCATGGCAAGCATGCTGTCATGTTAACACTCACATACATGCAAGATACTAAAGCATAAACACTTACGGTGTATTCCGAGCCAAAACAATAGCTAGTTAGTAATCATGCATGATCCTAGCTATGTTAAGATGCCTAATGCAACACATGCAAAATGCAACTAGAATGGGCTCGGCTAATCTAAGAATGGCATGTGAAATGCGACAACTCGATACACGTATTCAAGTGGAATTGAAATACAATGAAGTTAGTATGATGTTCCGAGGCCCGGTGCATGCAATACAGATGAATGATGCAAACATGCATAGTATAAGGATGCTAATTGAAAATGACCTAGAACTAACCATCGTAAGCGGTTAAGTAAAAGGGAGAAAGAAATGGAGGTTTGGAAGACATGCATCGCACACACGCACGCTTATTACAACAATTGCGCCCTCCCGACGGAGAGACCGAAAGAATAATACAAATTAACTAACTAACAAGCTAATTAATTATTACAAAACCACTTAACTAATTAAGCAAATTAATTAAGCTATGAAAACAGTAAAAATAGCCTCGGGAAGAGGGATGCATGCATGCTCGGACAACTTTGCTCGGAAATCCATCGCCATGTTCATGTTGCCTTTGTTTACACTGTTCTGCACCTCTGAAAACTTCACAAGTCTCAAGGATGCTTCTGAATCACCTTCTGAGCACTGTGGGATGTCATCGGCTAAAATTCAAGGCCACCGGCCAAGAGGAACTGGTCATCGACCATTTGTGGGGACCTTGGCCAACAATACATAGCCGGCCGACACTGAAGATGGCCGACCGGCCATCTCTTCCTGCAGAATCCTGTTTTGCTGCAGTAGAGGACAGACAGAGCATGGCAATGCATTTCCAAGGCAATGTTTGCACCACCACCCTCCTTATCATGTTTGAGACTCAAAGGAGTATGGTTCTCGACCCTCGGGCCATCAATCATGCATTTTAATGCATGATGGCCAAAGGAACCGAGTGTGCAAATTAATGTATGATGAATACACATAAACACGAAAGGGGGCCCTAACCTCCATCATGATTGATCAAGAGGCAAGGGATGCATGCTTAATGTTATGCAACCTAGGCATGCAAGCAAGCTAATGCAATATGAGCATGCAAACAAGCAATGTGTAATAGGCATACAACCTAAGCAAATAAGCATGCAAGGCATGTAACAACAATGCCAATGACAAATATGCAACAATATGTGAGGCAAACATGTAACAACATGTTAAGCAACTAAAAAAGAGAATGCATGCCAAATGCATTACAACTTAAGCATGCAACCACATGTTATGGACTAAGTATGCAACAAGGCACAATTGAACTAGCATGCTACAACATACAATTTATGAAATATGCAACAAGCATGTGACAACATACAAGGGAAGCATGCAACAACATGCGGGGATGGTCTTAAACTGAAATGGACAGCTCTCGAATAGGTCCAAATCAGTGGCCAATATGCTAAGGGATAAGGGACAAAATTACATACAAACATGCATGGTAATTGGCCATTATTTTAAGCATTGTAGAGCAACTTTTAAGAACACTTAAAGGGAGACAAACATGGATATTAGGCAAACATGTTAAGCCCTTAAATCATGCAAGGGATAATGCCAAATCAACCAAACCATGCAATTAAGGTATGCAATAAAGCCTAAAAACTTGAAACTAGCCCAATGACTCAAACCAAGGCTACATGAAGCAAGGCCCAAAGGGCCAAGGGGACCTAAAACAGTCCCAAGGCAAGTCTAAACAAGACCAAAAGTAAGCTCAACACTAGCCAACACAAGCTAGAACATAATACCAAAACATGGGGCATGTAAGGCCACAAAAGAAGTGTTACACTACGCCTAATACAACCAAACATGGCATGACTTAAGCAACCAAAATCAGAGTTATGGCATGTTAGAACAAGACCAAAAACACATTGAAATGGCATCCTAAAGGCCTAAACATGATGGCATACGCAATGACACATATCATGAGGCATAAAACACAAACTCTTTAAAACATTAAAAGGGTGATAAGTGTAAGTGTACAAGCATAAAACATGGACTGAAATATCATAAGAAGTGATGCCAAACCACTGAAATGGCCCAAGTAAAACATGCTAGTGACTTAAGCACCCAAAGCTAACAAGCTGGATTGTATGGTAGCTATACAAAACAATGCAAGCATGACCAAAACAATGAAAAACAGAGCTCAAGCATGTTAAAACAAGGCTAGAAGCTTCATGAAGTTAGGCCAAAATCATGCTAAAAAGACATGTTACAACATGGTGCATGTTAAGGCAAATCATGGGATTACAAGACAAGTATACAAAGCATGCATGGTATGTCTAAACCAAGTCAAAACAGCGCTATATCATGGCAAAACAAAGCCTAATATATACTGAAATGAAGCTAAACCAAGCTAAGCAAACATGCTACAAACATAAGCCATTTATGTAAGCATCAAAGATGACAAGGAGATGGGATGACCCTCTCCTATTTGAGACACCAAAACCACCTCTCCACCACTAAAAATCCTCTGGATTTCAGTGGTAGAGAGGTCATGCAAAGCTAAGAACAAGGGCCAAAATGGATAGCCTAAAACAAGGCCTAACAAGGCCTTGGAGGGGGGAAACAACCCCAAACCTCAAAGAGACCTTAACCAAAGTTCAAAAGCAAGTAAAAACAGAACTTTTATCAGTTAATAGCTAAGCTTAAAACAATAAGCAAGAAGGGCTAAAAGCCTAAGCAAGAAAGAGGTATCTAAAGCAAGTTTGCTCACCCTTGTAGAATTTTTTCAAGAACAAGGCTCCAGCAGGTTCCTCTGACCAAAACCAGTCCAATAACTCTGAAATCAACCTCAAGGGACCTCAGCTCCAAGAGGATGGTGTTCTAGTGTGTGTTTGTGTACAATAGTAAGACAAAACAACACTTTTGAGCACAAAATAAGATCAAACAAGGGAATATAGATACAAAACTATATCTCACCCTCTCAACCTAATTTTTCTGAACCTTGAAGGAGGGAGGAGGGGCTCCCTCTTTATAGAGGTTCAAATTCTAAGACTTCCAAGAGAAGCCCAGCAAAGGGCAAATCCCTCCATATACACGTGTATGGAGGGGGGGAATTGTGGATGCCAACTGCACCAGCTGGCATAAAATATCTGCATAAAGCAGATGAACAGGGTTCGGCCACCAAAATTGGCCGATCGACCAACACAAGTGTCGGCTGACCAAATGTAGTGCCGACCGGCCAACACTCTTGGCTGATGGCAAGAAAAAGGGGCCGATGGCATTATGCCCTGGCCGGTGGGTTGAGGGGATGGCAAACAAGCCACCCTCTTCCCTTAGAAGCAAAAACACAAGTGTTTGGTCTACAACCAAGCACAAAACAGACAAGTTGAGAGATCTTGAGGCAAGGCGCGTAACCGAGACCTCCGAGAACTCAAAACGAACACGAGCATGGATGATCATCGAGTGTTCAAACGATGACGTCCAAGTCTTGAGGACGGTCAAAAATGGGGTGTCTACAGGCGCAGAAAGAAGTGATCCTGGAGCACATCCCTACGAGTCGCATGGTTGCGGACCCTTTGACTAAGCCCATTACTAAAGATGTTTATCTTACTCATGTTTGGGCTTTAGGACTACGTAGGTGGTGATATATATATGTGTATTCAATTGAACTCATATTTTTTTTGGGATATTTATGCCATTAGTATTCATATTTGTTTCTATTACACATTTATGTTTACTGCTTTTTGCAATGGTTTGTGAATTAGCATACACAGAATAAATAAATTGATGTTAGCAGGCAAGATTGGCTCACTCACACGAGCAATCGCCCTTAGCGCTAGGTAGCGAGCAAGGATGAGACTAGTGGCTTATTGTATTTGGAGCAAATAGAGAAGCTAAAATTATTCACTAGCTATGTCGCCTTGGTTGGAGCCAAGATGAGGTCTTGTTAGAGACTGACCATGGATATGAGAGTACCCACTTTTCCATGATGTGCCTGTTGTGGATAGCCAGATGTGAGATCTCATTTGATGCCTGAGAGGCGAGCAAATAGAGAATTCGAGTTAGACGCTAGGAAGTGACTTGTGCGCTTAAGAGCGACTAGACTAAGATCTATATGGTGTATGAGTTTAACATCACTCTTTGGAAAAGTTACTCCACTATAACATGCATTCGTACTGCATGTGCTTTTTGACCCGTTAGCGAGGTGAAAGAATGGATCCCTGCTTCTTCACCGTGTGAGTCCTAAAAGTAATTTTTCTCTAAATGGCTTCACTTTGTGCCTTTTGTGACCTTTGACTATGTCATAAGATGAGGAGTTAATGTTCAGCTATTTTGGTATATTGCCTGCAGTCATGTATGATTCGGCTTTAAGGGACATTACTGGGAAAGCGGTCAATTTCAAATTAAATGATATGAGGGTGAAAGAAAGATCATCTAGTTCTACATCTCTGCTTTATATTCACTGTCGAAAACTCACATCGCTCTCTATGGGATGCTGATTGGGTGTGAATACAATGCGGGACCTATGAGAGTCAAACATGCTCTTTGAGGGATTAGAGATGTTTTTTGGACCGATGTAGCTAGATGGGTCTGGGTACATGAGACACTATTTCTGTTCATTTAGGGTTGATGTCTCTATGCTGACTCATATTGAGTTTCTAGTATAGAGCTCCCACATGCAGGTGTTCTCAACAGTCGCACGGTGTATTGGCTAGAATGAGATTATTCATTTTTTTGGGGAGATTGAGATAGAGATGTGGCAGTGTCATGCCAACTCATGTGCGAGTGGGAGATGTTAGAAATTGGGCGCCCATGTGGCATGACCCATGACCCTTTTGAACCTTATCCATGTAAGTTTTGAATTCAAATTCAAAACTTATTTGGATAACCCACTCATGATATCTATATCTATCATATCAACTGATATGGATAGATGATATACTTAGCCTATATATCTGATACGATATATGGGATATGGGATAATGAAACAACGTATGTTTTTTTTCCCATACTGACTCTCTCCTATTAAAAAAAACAACGATCAAGTTTTTTGCATTGTGACTTGTGTGGGTGATACTCATATTGTGGTATCACCCCACTGCTGGGTGTTCGGTGTTCGCATTTTTGAAGTACATGATTTACCTGCAAGATTCTTCGCTTCAGGTTCTATCACCTAAGGTATGATCTTAATAATTTTACCCACTGCGTTATACTTGATTTACAAATATGAATATGAAAATGATGGACCTGAAGTCGTTCTAATTTTGATTTACATGTAATATGTATTAATGTGAGTTAGTTAATTGAGAATATCATTCATACAGCCTCTTTACTTTGATATTATTCACTAGGCGTTAGCTCACTCTTTATATATGTATATATATATATATATATGTAGGTGAGCAATTAGATGATCAACATTAGAGTTTGCCCCGGAGTCTACCTCTTTGTCAAGCTACCCAAGAAGTACTTCTGTGTAGAGGCTTTATTTTATTTTGTCAGGCTTGAGTTAACCTTTGTATTTTGTTAAAAGTCCTTCATGTAATGTGTGAAATATGTTATAAGATATGTCTTCGTACATGTATATATATAAGTGTGTTAAAAATGTTTTATTTACTATAGTTAATCATATACGCACAACTCAATGGACATTATTATTCTTATTTTGCTTCTGCTTCAGGCCCCTATTATATTTAAATATTTTAAATTTTGTCTTTGAGGCCATAGGTAATCTTTGAATTACTGGCCGGTTACGACGCTAAATCTATAAAGGCAGTTTTGAGTTGTGATAGTTATACGCCTTCAAAGAGTCGTCCAGTTCCATCTTGATTCCTAAGAGATGGTCAACTTCCATGGGTGTTTTGGTGTTCATTTTGAATCTAGTGACGAACACCTCTACCAATTGCTAACATCTCTCGAAGCTTCCCTCCAGCAGTCTTTCGAACCATTTCAAGCCCAATTCGCCCAAACTTGACGGGAAAATTAGGTACATTACTGCATCCTTCTGCCTGTGTCCAGCCATAACTTGTCAGAAGTGACTCACGTGCATGTATGAATCGTTTTTTTCCGTCATAAAGCATGAATTTTGGCTAGTGGAAACCAGCGGGGAGCGGCATGTTTTCTATCTCGAGGGAAAAAAGGGTGGCGCTCAGCCTCGTTAAATTCCTATATAGTGGCATGTGCGCCGCCAAGCGCAAGGGTGGCATTATGACCTCCTTACTGGTACGACGGTGCCAACCGCTACAGCATCGGCACGCTCTGAGCCTCCCGCTGTCGTGCTCACTCCTCCAATACATCCCTCAAATCTCCCGATCGATCAGAATACGAGTATCTCGACGTCATCGACGGGCATGACGAATGATAGTTGTTGTCTCGAGCGTGAGACATCTCTGCCGATGCAACGGAATCATCGGCTCTAAAACTTCTCCAGATGAAGAGTGAAAAAGTTGGTCGTCTATTCCAACAGCCAAAATGGTGGGATTGGGCATCCTCAGTGTGGTTTCCCACTCCAGCAATGCCCTTTCCTTTCAACTGGCGCTTCATGGCCTCTATTTCCATCACCATCTTTTTGATGATGGCATCTTGGTCCCTTAGCTTGCTCTCCAGGTGCTGAGTGTGCGACTCTCATCGTTGGCGCCGCCCTTTAGGGCTCGATGAGCACCCAGAACTCCTTGCGAGCTTGTCTTGCGAGCCTTCATATAATTCTCATGTAGAGGTTTCTAGTCTAGCCATGGCCTGAACGAGGGGGCAAGTTATCGCGCCTCTGAATAGACTTTGGCGTAATACCATCGACGATGGATAGCGGAATGCCATCGTTGTTATCGCGCCTCTGAACAGACTTTGGCGTAATACCATCGACGATGGATAGCGGAATGCCATCGTTGTTTGCCATGGAAAGTGATCAGAAAAGCATGGAGGACAAGGTTTTTGTGTATCAAAATTTCCACATATGGCACCAATTGTATGGGGAGCAAATATTCTTCGCTTCTGTGCTCCTTTCATCCAAGCCTTGCGTTACTCCAAAGTTGTCATACAACCTAAAAGCACAATGACGATGAGCTACTCAGCAGGTGTGTTACAGGAAAACCCCTACGACGGTCAACTTAGCACCCTTAGAGAGAGAAGAAAGACTAAAGCACAATGTCGTCGTTGTTTGCTACAGAAAGTGATCAGAAAAACTTTGAGGACAAGGTTTTTATATATCAAAATTTCCACAGATGATGCCAATTATACGGGGAGCAAATATTCTTCGCTTCTGTACTTCTTTCATCCAAGCCTTGCGTTACTCCGAAGGTGTCGTACAACCTGAAAGCACAATGACGATGAGCTACTTAGTAGGTGTGTTACAGGAAAACCCCTCTGATGTTCCAATTAGCATCCTTTGATAGAGAAGAAAGACTAAAGCAAAGATAGCTTTTGGGTAAGGAAAAATTGTAAACCTTCTGCATGGAGGCGCCGTAGGGCTTATATAGTTTGTGCATGCACTACCTGACTCGTCCTTTCTTAGACGCGTGAATGTACTATCATCTCTTCACCTTACACGTGTGTGCACTAATACTGCCAAACAACATTAACTAAACCCCCAAACAGTATTGACGTGTACGAACGGTGGATTTCCTTCTTTGCACTCCAATTAGGCCACTTGGCATATCCCTGCCAAACTATCCATAGCACTGTGCAATGATATCCACCCATCGAGACTGCGCAATCTTCAGCCAGTCTAGATCAGCAATATCCAGCTGGCAACGATCAGCCTAGTCAAGCTTCACCAACTCACCAAAGTTAAGCCCTCTCGACTCCGAAGTGCGGCCACTATACTTAGCTCAGTTGTGGACATGACAATCAACCTAACTCAACCACTTTTCAGCTCGGTTGAACCCTATTTATCAGGCAAGTTCCACTCAAATCTGGAGCTTGGCCGAAACCATTGGCCTCCAACCCTGAGCTTGGTTGAAGGCAATGCCACCGTTTGACCAATCTCGGCCCTCGGCCCAAGCCACCCAGCCAGCTCGGCCCAACACCTGAACATCATTCTAGTCCGACTGCGCGATTCGATACGGTGGCCCATACCCGATTTAGCTCGGCCCAATTGTTTGACACAAATTCCCCTCTTAGTTACAAAGTCTAAAAAATTATTCAAAAAATAAAATGAGTAGATTAGATTTATCTTACACATAACTCCCATCACACTAAATTTTGGATAACTTTGCCAATAAAATTTTCAAACTCACCAGTTTTACTATTTAAAATAAAAAGGCTATTGGAAAAACAAGACCACTAAAGAAATATAATTATATTTATAAATAAATAAACAAAAAGATTTAATGAAAAAAAAAAAAGAGAATTAAAATAGAGAATATTGTTGGCGTATTTGTTGAAGAAATGACTAGCTAAAATATAACAATAATAAAAAAAGGTGAATTTTGCCTAGCCATTTTGACTAATCATTTGACGCTGCATATGTTCTAAGAAATCTATTATTTGTCAAACTAATTACGTACTATGTCATCATATCTATACTATATATTAAATAAAAGGGAGTTTTTAACCCCCCAAGACTTGTGGGAGTTCTAATATCCTAATCTTAATTTTTTAAATTTTTGATTTAAAAAAAAAATAGCATTTATTAATTTCTTTCAATCCCCATGCCTTTTGGGAGATTTGGTCAAAACCCTCTCATAATTAAACTTTAATGCATTAAAGACCAGCATAAATAAATTTCCTTAAAAATTTCAACACATCTATCTATCTATATTATATTATCTATATCTATATCTATCTATCAATATCTATACTATATATTAAGCAAAAAAGAATTTTTAACCTCCAAAGCCTGTGAAAGCTTCAATCCAATATCCTAATCTTAATTTTCTAAATTTTTGATTTAAAAAAAAAAAAAAACTTAGCGTTTATTAATTTCTCCCAATCCCCATGCCTTTTGGGAGATTTGGTCAAAACCCCCTCATAATTAAATTTTAATGCATTAAAGACCAGCATAAATAAAATTCCTTGAAAATTTCAACACATCTATCTATCTATATTATATTATCTATATCTATATCTATCTATCAATATCTATACTATAGATTAAGCAAAAAATGGTTTTTAATCTCCAAAGCCTGTGAAAGCTTCAATATTTCAATTTGAACTTTCTAAATTTTTTATTTAAAAAAAAAAATCAGCATTTATTGATTTGGTCAAAATCCCCTGATCAGGATTTATCAACTTTTGTCAACCCACATATCTTTCCACATGCCTGCATTTATTGATACAATCCCCTGATCAGCATTTAAAATCCTCTCATACAAATAATTATAGATACAATCCGTGTATAGTTACTGCAGTACTCTTTTTAACTTCTCACATACACTATCATTAGTAATAAGATTGTTAAATTATTTTTATAAAAAATCTTAAAAAACATAATTTATATATTAAAAAAATCTAAAATAAATATAAATATCTATAATTATTCCGTGCATAGCACGGGTGATAGGCTAGTAAAATATAAGTAAACAAAAGTGAAGTGGTACATTTTAGCTGTGATAGCTAACAATCTATTATTGGTCAAAACTAATTACTTACCATGTCTATGTAAATTGAAATAATAAGTCAACGAGTGCTTAAAGTTGTGTATTGCCTTTTCAATTTCTACATTAATCTATATTATATATTAAGTAAAAAAGAATTCTTAACTCCAAATTTTGTAGGAGGTCGAATCTTTTAATTTAAATTTTTTGATTTTTTGATTTAAAAAAAAAAAAAAAGGCCTTAGCATTTATTAACTTCTCCCAACCCCTAAATCTTACTCTCATAATTAAATTAAAGAACAAGCATAAAAAAAATTCTTTAAAATTCAACACATATGAATTCCTTGAAAAGTCCCAACACATATGATTATTATCCCTCCTAATAACACTTTAATGCATTAAGAACAAGCATAAAAAAAATTTCTTGAAAAATCCAACACATATGATTATTATCAAAATATTAAACTTTAATATAATAAAAAAAAGAAGACATTTAATTCCTTGAAAAGTCCAACACATATGATTATTATCAAAATATTAAACTTTAATATAATATAAAAAAGGGAAAAAAAAAAAAGACATTTAAAAAAAAAAAAAAAAAAAAGACATTTAAAAATTGCAATTCACATATATAGATAATTGTAAATATATTAAGAAAAAAGGAGTTTCTAAACCCCAAGCCTTGTGGGAGTTCCAATCTCTCAATCTTAATTTTCTAAATTTTTGATTTAAAAAAAAAAACTCAGCATTTATTGATTTGATCAAAATCCTCTGATTAGGATTTATTAACTTTTTTCAATCCATATGCCTGCATTTATTGATTTGATCAAAATTCCTGATTAGCATTTAAAATCTCCTCATACAAATAATTATAAATACAGCCCGTGCATAATTACTGCAGTAGCCTTTCTAATTTCTCCTGTACACTATGGTTAGTGATAAGATTGTTAAATTATTTTTATAAAAAATCTTTAAAAACATGATTTATATATTAAAAAAAATTAAAACAAATATAAATACCTATAATTATCCCGTATATAGCACGGATGATTGGCTAATTCATAATTAAATAGAAATGATAGTGCAGAAGACGAATATAACAAGCGCTGTAATGACGAAGGACACGACAATAACTAATATAAACATCATTAATTAATACTTCAAACGCAAACCAACCCACAAGTCTCCCACAGTTTCTTCAATTGGGAAAAAACAGAACACATTTTTTTACAAAATTTTAAAAATTGTTACCATCTTTTGGCAACAAAAACAATCACTAAACCTGTTTTTTGTTTATAGTTTTCAAAATTTTTAAAAACAAAAACAAAACATTAGCAAACAGGAGCTAAGGTTTGCAATGCACGTATAGATATTGTAATTTAGCAAACATCAGGATGATAAATTTTGGAAAATATTTCTTCTGAGTATAGCAAATTGAAAGTACATCTAGAACACTTCAAATAAAGAAAGAAGCATAGCCGAAATTACATCCAAGTTCTGTGGAGTCACAAATGACTTTTACATAGTTAATTTTTAGTTTTATCATGACTACCATACAGGAAGCTCAACAGAATCACAAAAAGGTCATATTAACCAATTTTAGACCGAAGATCAACCCACCAATGAGTTCCATATCCATATCTTTTCTCCCAAAAACTGGCTGAAGATAGATTTTTCTTGCAAAGCAAAATGCGGGTTGTTGCCTTTGTTAGCTGCAGATCTTCCACACCACTGCAATTAACCATACATCAAAAATGCATTAATCTCTTTGCAATGTGTAACAAATCATTGACAGTTAATCAACAACAGAGGTATTCTATCAGATAAAAGTGTTAGAGGTGTTAGAACTTGTATGAAATCAAGGAAAAAGACGGGGGATAAAATTTTGATACTCAAACACATTATTGCAGTTATATGGACGTTTGGTTGTGTTCATAACTTCTCAATTGCTTGGCTTGTCAAAAGAAAACGTACTACATAGTTAACTAATGAGTAATCTAGAATTAAAATTTATTGACCAAAACTTTTCGAGACTTCTGGGTACTTTAAAAGTCTTCCTGGATTAAAACTACGATACTATGAAGCACCGACCTTCAAAACAAGTGCCGTATCCGTATTGGATACACGAACACGACGGGGACACATATGGAACACGTCACATGGCGTGTCCCCTTATGTAATTAATTTATTTTCAGGAGACACTAGGAACACTTCGGGAACATAGGGACATGCCAAGTTGTCTTTTCTCTTAGTGCTTTTGACGAATATTTATTATTATTTTTCTTAGATTTAAATATTTAATAGATCATCCATAAAAATAAAAATAAAAAGATATAAACTATAAGTATTAATTATAAATATATATATATATATATAGAATTAGAGTTACCTTTGTTAATATTGATTGTTTATGGATGTAATATTAATCTAGATAGCAAATAAAAATATATGAAGCATATTTTATTGCCATGTCCCCACCGTGTCTGTCTCCATTTTTTTAAAATCGCCGTGTCCAAATCTGTGTCCGTCTGCATCCGTATCCGTGCTTCTTAGCTACGATAGATCTTCACAATCACTTCAGATGGCATGGGTTACAGGAACCACAAATGTGTTTCGTAAGAAGGAGCTTTACAAAGGAACAGTCTGAAAGACAATCTTTGTCCATTGAGAGAGAGAGAGAGAGAGAGAGAGAGAGAGAGAGAGAGAGCAAGGTTCTGTATTGTAGACCTAAACTAACAAATATGTCAATATCCACTTTGTTCTGAAACTAGTGCATAAGTAACAACAGTAATGAATACTACCATGACAATAGCTGATAAAACTTCTTTGTGGCTTTTGAAGTGCAGAGAGACAAGCTTGGTTAAAGTCCATTTCGGTGGAATGGAGACCCAGAAGGAGCAATCAAACCAAGAGTTTGCATGACTTTTCTTCTTCTTGCTGTCAGTTCTTGGGATTTTCCTGCTGAAGTTGTTGCCTGAAAGCAGCATTTTAAACTTGTAGAATCATTATACGTGTTAAACAGTGCTCGACAAGAAGAAAATAAAAGATTACATCAACTCAAATAATTCAGGGTCATTAAGTTTCAGTTTTCCCTGCACCACTATTTGCTTTAGTATTTTGCTTTTTGCTTCCTCTAATACTTTCTGTACGTAAATTGGAACTTGAGACAAACTTCAACCGTCATTACAAAAATACCACGTTTCACTACAAACATCAATCTATGGTAGAGAAGCACAGGCTTCATGAAGAAAGGATAGAAAAAGTTAAACATACTCACAGGGCTCGTAGTTTCTGCTTTGAGCTTTTTCTGCATTCCACCATCTTGATTAGCAGCTTTGCTTCTTGCTGCCTTGCTTTTCTACAAAAGAAAATTACCATTTTTAATCTTTATTTGCAGCCTACTTGCAGACTGTCCAAGCTTCCCATTGAAACACAAGCTCCATTTTTAATAAGCAATATAGGGGAGAATGCACAATCTATTCCGTTATATAGCACACAACACACAATCTTTTGTCACATAATTTTCATTTCCAAAAATGCCCATAAAATAACTGAGCAAATAAACATGTCACAATAACTGCTAATAAGTTTTCAAAACCAACCCATATTTCTCATTTAGCAAACCATCCAAAAATTTAGATTTAAAATTGCACAAGCATAGCATGTGCACCCACCACTAGTATTTATAAACCTATGCACTCACAGAGCTTTTGCTATTTGGGTCATGTTTCTTATGCACTACATCTGGATTTTGTTCTTTAGTTTTTCCTCCCCTTTTCACATTTTTTGGAAGTAATTCACCATTCTTCAACGTTGTTTGTGGTTTTGAAACACCTGTAAGCCTTGGTGAACTCCTTACCTGATACAAAAGTTGATTCATGAAGAAATTATAAAATTCAGTTATTGACATTAGACATCATTACATCAAGGAAAATGGAAAATTTACAAAGAAATGGGACATATGTTCGCAATACCGAGTTTGGGTGATTTGTTTTGAGTTTCTTCTGCACCCTTTCTCGCTTTCGTTTTTCACTTTTTGTTTCCTCAGTATTTTCTGAAAACAATCTGCTTGAAGAGACCTTTCTCTGACACCAAGTTCATTTCGTGAGAAAAATACAAGATTCAATTCACATATACTAGATAGTCAAAAAGGACAACATTAATGAAGAAATGGGAGTACTCACAGAGCTAGGGCTAGTTCCCTGAACACTTGCAGATGGATGGTTTCCTGGGGTACCATTTGTCTGAAAACAAGTTTATGCCTTCACAATCAGTATTAGAGAATGTAAATAAGCATTTAAAAGAGTAGAATTTTGAAACCAAAGTAAACTTACTGAAATTGGGGATTCTATTTCCTGGATTTTTTTGGTAGTATTTTGCTTAGCTTTTCTGTCTTGCGGAGCACCAACTCTCACTTTTCCTACAAAGAAAACAACAATTTTACCAAATATCAATACACAGTGACACAAAGATACTTTCAAGTAGCTTGCCACATAGAAAACTAAAATACAAAACTCTTTGGAAACATTTATGTTTCTGGTCTGTTTATATTTACAAGAAAAATTAAAATTGTAAACAAAAACTAGTTTGGTGTCTATTTTCACCAACTCCCACCCCTCTTATTGGAAACTGCCTTCCGCCATCACTTCTGATCACCAACTCTAGCGATCCATCATTATCTTCGCACCAACCACCTCTGATTGTCAACAACCCCCTTCGGACGCTACCGCCGACAACCGACAACCACCTCCCACTAGAGGCACCCAACTCTTGCCAAAAACCACCTCTGGCGACTGACAACCCACCTCCAGTTAGCACCTTCAGCGACCGATAACTACCTCCAGCCAACATCTCCAATGGCCAACAAATTATTTTTCCACAAACTTTCACAATAACCATCTTTAGCTAACACCCCCCGTCAGCCGTCTCTCACTTGCTTTCAAAACAAATTTTCCCCACCAGATGCACCAACTCTAGCCAGAAAGCACCTCAGGCTACTGACAACTACCTACAGTAAGCACCTTTAGCGACAACAATCACCTCCAGCCACCATCTTCCACCACCTTCCATTGGCCACCTCTCTCATTTGTTTTCAAAACAAGTTCTTAAAACACACGTGTACTAAACATTTTTTGTTTTTGTTTTCATTTTACCAAAAATAAACATAAACAAGTATGTTGTTTTATGTAAACAAAAAATAGTAAACTGTAAACATTACCAAACCGCACCTCATAATTGGAATCCTAAAGAACACACTTAGCATATACTTAAAAATAGTTACAAAAAGGATGCCTATTTTTTAAAGGTAAATTTGTTTCTGACCAAGGCATAATTTTGTGCACACAAAATTGGTACAGGACTTGATGGCAAGGTATCCAAGGTCGAACCAAAAATAAAATAAAATAAAAAATAATAGTGAAGAATTCATGATACCATCCTGAAGCATTTATTTCTATTTTTCCAAGATGTCACCATCAAAAGAAATCCTCAGTAACTTTTAAAGAAAGTTTGAAATCTGGATTTTAAGGAAATGAAAAAAGTTCAAACATATAAATAGAGTGGTGAGACCACACGAGTGAAACAAAAAATCTACAATTAATAGGTTTATAACCTTTTTTGCAATGTATTTGTACAAACATGGCATTTTAACCTCACATCTTAACATTGATGGTGGTGATAGTTCTACAAGTTTCAATTCATGTTTAAACATGGCATTTTAACCTCACATCTTAACATTGATGGTGGTGATAGTTCTACAAGTTTCAATTCATGTTTAAGCATAATAGAGATTTTTAAATGATTACACAAGAAAAATAACTAACAAATTTTTTAAGGAAAAAATCAGATGTTTAGGCCATTAATGCTTTGAAGTATTCTTAGTTGCTTCAATCTCTAGTCACGGAGTTCTAAAACTTGTTCACCTCAAAAGAAGAGGTAATAATAATAATAATAATAATAATAATAAAAATAATGTGTGTGAAGCATGTGCACAAGTTGGTTGTTTCTAATATTTTAATATCAATGACAGTGACAGTGACAGTACTATGATTTACTTTCAGTCATGTAATTGTTATAAGCATGACCAAATGAGAAATTTTTCTGACCTTTGAATATGGATTCTTTCCCCTTCGCTCTACCAGATTTGAAGCGAGCAAGATCCTATAGCCATGTTGAATTATTGAAGAGATTATCACTTGCTAGCACACATAATCGTTGGATAAAAAGATGCAATAAAGAAAGAAAATATCTACCTGCTCCAGAGTTTTCTCAAGTATTTCTCTATAGTTACCATTGTTTTCCTTTAGTATCTGAATTCAAACATACCGTATGATTAAACAGAAAGTAATAAATTTGAAAATCTGATGAAAGTTAACCGATCATTGTTTCTACTCAAGATTACAAAAAGTGAGAACTTCACAAGGTTGGAGACATATACAGATATTTTACATTCTCAAACCCCGAGCGACATGTCATAGGATCCACATACATGCTGTAGGAATAAACAAGAGTTAGTCAAAGCTTATAGATGCAAAAAAAAAAGTCAAAACACAAAACGGCCATGCACAAACAAAACCACTTACTATTTATAGCTTCCATACAGTCGAACAAGAACTTTACCCACTGATCCGTTTCTAGGTTTATTTCTCCGAGTCACAGTGTTTTCGTCAACAACCTACCAAACAAATAAGTAAAAGGAAAACAATCAAGTTCACAATGCAGAAATAAAGTCACGAAGTGTCAAATCAGGAATCAAACGGAAAACGCTGCAAAAATGACACTTTCATAACCTGTGCAGGCCACCATGAGGAGCCACGGAGCCTAACCCATATCAGATCCCCCAAGACAACCTCCTCACTTAAGTGTTTGACTGCAGCTTCATCCTCATCTCCCTTGTCAGCATTACTTGTATTGCCAGAAATACATGTACTTTTCATAGCTTATGTCTGCACTTCGAATAATCTAATTTGGCAAGAAAGTACATAAAACATAAGTCGTCATTTATCAATCCAAGCAACTATAATAAAACATCTAAATTTGGGATTGTGTTATCTGGTATATAGTGGAAAAAACTAGGAAGAATAAAATGTATAGCATTAGTTCATAGGTTCAATGGGGGAATTTTGATGATTTGTTCTGCATATTCTTTTGCAACAGAAACAAAATTAAGCATAGTTTTACAATAGACTACTGTAAAATTTTGAATCAGTGACAAAAATGAAGCAAAAAAGTAAACTTAAATGATCATTCTAACCATAATTTCAAGGAAAATTGAATAATATGGTCACATAAAAGCAACATAACAAATTTTAACCAAGTATACATCTCTCGCTCTATGAGGTGACAAGCACAGCCAACTGCTATCACACAAAGATCTGGATGGACAACAGAAACATAATGAAATATCACCAGATTAAACATACATTTACAAACTAATTAATCATTGCTATCAACCACAAACTAAACCATTACAAATTGGCTTAACTCTAAAGATGAGAATAATTCTCTAGAGCTCTGACTTAATGTTCTTGTCAGCTCATGGGGTGGTGTTACTCCACAAGCTTCAGCCTCTTGAGTTTTATATTACTCCACAAAGAGTGTATATACTCATGTTCCAAACTTTGTATTTGTGTAATTCTCCCTCACATAGTTGTGGGCTTCACATATATATAATAAAGAGACATACATGACCATAGTGTACCTTTTTTTTTTTTTTTGAAATAGTGTACCCGTTACACAAAATACCATCACTCTATCCTAATATTTAGCCATAGAAATTTGCAACACTAAGGGCTTATTTGGTTGTATCTTCATTTTCTGAAAAACACAAAGAAACTTATTTGCCCAAATGTTTCGGAAGAATTTTTCAAAAAATAAAAAAATAGCCCACTTTTAGGAAACACAAAAATTACTTTCAAATTTTCGAAAATTGTTTACAAACTATGAAAAGGATTTTTTTTTTTTATGAAAACACAAAAACACAACTAATCAATCCCCAAATCTTTATCTTCCAATTCCATGTTCCAACCAGGTCTGCTCGGTTGATATATATGAGGTTGTTTTAAGTCGTCATAGGCAAGAGCTTACGACTTCAACATAACACAAAAAGAAAACTCAAAACAAGGGCAGAGTTATTTATTTGGTTTAGACATGTATTTGGTGTGGAATAGTAGAATTTGAAATCTACTAGGAAATTCAATATGTGTGGGATTTGGTTTGCTAAATGTATGGGGTTAGAATTCTTTGGGTTTGCGTTTTCCAATAAATAACTCAATGGGGGCTATAGAATCAGGTGTGAGAATTAAGGGAGAGATAAGGAGGTGACAAAAAGGAAAAAACATACAAGCAGGCTAGGGCATTGGGTTTGGGTACTTTTATCTCTCATATTAGTAATCACTCAAATTATAGTGAAGTTATCTTACCCGTGGACATAGACAGAGTGTGTTGAACCATGTAAACACTGTATTTTTCTGTGTTTTTGTGCATCCATTGGTGTGGGTGGGATATAAAGAACCCCAACAAGTGGTATCAAAGCTATGATTTTTTTTTTTTTTTTGATCTCATGGATACAGATAAAAAAATTGTTAAAAAAATAAAGATGTTCCATACTATTTTTTTTCATCATTGTGGCTTGAGGCAAGGGTTATTGTTGTGGCTTAGAATTGCATGCAAGGAAGGCCTTGTTCATTGTTTGAGCTTACAGGACAAACAAAGGTCGTGCACTATGTTAGTAAGGTGTACTCAAGGTTGCAATCTAGTGTGATGTGTTAGTAAATCGTGAAGGTTCATTTTTTTGTTATATCGGTGTAGATAGATAGCAAAAACAATTTGAGGTAGGAGTTTACTCCAAGGTTTTTAGGTGTTGCGGTTTCATCTATACAGTTAGAGTTTCAATTTTTGAACAAATTATTGAGATTAGATAGATTGGTGGAGATCAAAATTCTCATGGCAAGAAAAAGTTCAAGTTTTGTGATTTAACCTTTCAACAGAAACAATGATTTAACCCTATGGCAGCAACGGTGAACAAGATTTGGACAAGGGAGGGGGTGGTGAAAGCTCTCAAAAAGAAGTCTGAAAAATTGAAAGGGATGAAGGATGAAAAATGGCAAGAGATGCGGGAACTCACAAACAACACGATCTAGTTGTATCTTAGGAATAACACATTTTAGGAAGTCATCAATGAGACAAATCTAGCAAAGGTACAAGTCAAAGTTCTTGACAAATAGGTTGTCTTTGAAGAAGCAACTATACGCACTTCAAATCACAGAGGAAGCAAACTTTATGGACCATCTAAATGAGTTCAACAGGATAATAATATAATGGAATTAGATGCGATTAGTGTGAAGATCAAGGAAGTGGATAAGGTAATCCTTTTGTTGGTCTCCTTACCTTCGTCGTATGAACATCTCAGGACTACTTTGATATACGAGAAATATACTCTCAGATTAGATGAGGTGGTTGCTACACTTATATCCCAGGAGTCAAATGCAGAAAAAAGAGAGTGGCAAGATCTTAGATGAGGGCGTCATGGCTACATCAGATGATGGTCATGTCAAAGGTAGGACGACTGAGAGATGGAATGGATCCAAACCATGGCGTCATTCACAATCAAGACCAGGCTACAAAAGAAAGTGCTACTATTGTGACCAAGAGGATCATATCATTAAGAATTACCAAAGCACAAGGCGGACAAGGTGAAGACAAATCCATTTGATACAGCAGCTATAGTGGGCTCTTCTAATGATGAAGCTAATGTGCTCATAGACTCTCCAAGTATGGAGAAATTAGATTGGATATTGGATTCTCAGGGTTCTTTTAACATATGTTTGGATAGGAATCATTTCTCCACATATAAGGTTGATAACGAAAATATGGTTACGATGGCTAACAACATAGTGAATAAGGTTGTTGGTGTGGGGACATTGCAGTTCCATATGAATGATGAAAGAATTCTTACATTGAGCGGAGTTCGACTTCTGCCAGGTTTAAGGAAAATTTTGATTTCTTTGGGAAAGCTAGATTTGAGATGTTGCAGGTTCTTATCTAGTTGTAGATTTCTTTAGGTTTTCAAGGGAGACGGGGCTATGGTGCATGGACAGATGGTTGGCAACTTGTAGACTTGTAGGAGATGTTTTGACAAAGGAAGCTACTATCAAGCAAGGTGTTTTGACAAAGGAAGCTACTAGTACGAGTGGTAAATATACACACGTGACACGTATGGGTGAACAAGGTGATCGAAAGTTGCAAAAGGGCAAAGAAGCATACATTGGTGGTTCAAAAGATGGGTAGAAAGAAGGGCAATTACTAATTCACAAGGAACCTCCGAGCAAAAAGACTGAGTTGGTTGACAAGGCAAAGCACATGCTTGGGAAGAAAAGAGTTTCTTTTTCTCAAATTTTGGTTAGTGGTGGTGATTTCTCCAAATGCACACAAAAAGGCGGAGAAGAGTCTCAACAATTGGTAAAGTGAGCTTTGCAAGGTATCCCAGGCAGGTGGTGTAAGACACACAAGTAAGGGGGTATGGATGTGGATCACCCCACATGGATGGAAGCAGTGATTGTTGGGATTGGTCCACTCAAATGAGTCCTATATAGTTATTTATTTGGTTTAGAAATGTATTTGGAATGGAGTAGTACTAGTAGAGTTCAAAATCTACTAGGAAATCCAATGCTTAGGATTTGTTTTTCTAATTGTAAAGGGTTAGAATCCATTGGCTTTGGATTTGGGTATTTTTATCTCTCATATTTGTAATCGCTCAAATTATAGTGGATTTCTTTTATCAATGGGTGCCAAACCACGTAAGCACTGCTGTTCATATTTTTCAGTGAGTTTGTGTGCTTGCTCTAGTGTGGGTGGGATATAACAAACCCAAAACAACAGAGAGTATATTTGGAAACCCTTTGTTTCAATTCATGTGAATGGAACAATCATTGTGAGAAACCATTTAGATTTATTAGTCTTTCACTTTCTTCACTATAGCAGCACAGAGCATGAAACAAACAAACAAACCTACATGACATAAGCACACAAAATGAGCAATGGTCCCAAAATGTTCATAGAATAAACTCAGTGGTGCCTTTCCACACTTACATTTGAATCAATCACAGAGCTAAATAACAACAAGAAGGTTTAGAGCACTTACAATCTTAGAAGCAGAAAAATAAAAAGAAGAGTTTGCTTTCAGCTAGAGAGAGAAACTCCACTCCAGAACCCAGACTCCTCCTATTTCTCTATCTAGAAACTCCAAAACATATACAAACATGAGAGAGAGAGAGAGAGAGAGAGAGAGCTTTTAGAAAAAAGAGGAGTGTTTTTATTTGAACTTTTTGTCCAATGGCTTTTAGAGGGTCGATTCATCAATTCTCAGAAGAGTATGGGGGTTCTTCGATTGCTATTCTTTGACCGTCGGATTTCTTAACGTTAACTGGGGCCCACCAATGGCCACTTATTTACAGCCGTTGGATTTTCAATCTGAAGTTAGCGGGGCATCGATCAAAAAAAGTTAGCGGCGCCATGTTTGCTAATGTAAGCTGTCCGAGCAGATTGGATCGCACTTGCTAACATGCGCCATGGCCCGCTATTCGCCACCATGCTAAAGTACTCTGAGCATTGCCTGCAGCCTGCGGCCCATCTCTCTCTGTCTCTCTCTTGTAAGTGGGATAGTCAGCCTACTTTAAAAAGTGATTTTTTTATTAATTTATTATGAAAAATATTTTTTAAATAAAATAAAGAGATAATTTCATTTAAATAAATTAAAATAAATAAGTTATAAAACAAATAAAAAAAAGAGATGATTTGATTTAAATAAATTAAAATAAATAAGTTAAAAAATTAAATTAATCAGATATTATTAATTTTTTTGGTATTGTTTGTTTGGAGGGTGGGATAGAATTTATATATGTTGTTTGATTTTTCAATTTTGCTCTGTACTAATAATCTCTCCAATCTATTAGTCCCATATGTGTTGGACTATTGTCTCACATGGGGGTGAGACAAAATGGGATATTAGGGAGATATGGGTTAAGTGATGAAATGACCATTTTAACTCTCTATTATTTAATTATCTATTATATTTAATAAAATTTAATAAAATCTAAATGTCTCAATTTAAAAATAAAATAATTTTATTTAATTTTTATTCATGTTTTATTTATTTAATTTTTAAAATAATTTTTTATTGATGTTTTATTTTAAAATTTTATTTATATTTTATTTCATTTCATTATTTAAATTTTAATATATGTTTTATTTAATTTTATTATTTAATTTTTTTTAAAATAAATTTATTTAAAATTTTAATTAAAAAATAACATATATTTTTATTGATATTTTATTTATTTAATTTATTTAATTGTTAAAAAATAAATTTATTTAATTGTGTAAAAAAATAAAAAATATATATTTTTATTTAATCTGACTAAAAATAATTAAAATATTAAAGATATGTTTAATATTGCTATTACTTAGTAAATAATTGAAAATGGTGAAATAGTATCATTCTCTATAATATCTCAAACAAACATAGAATTCATATCCTATCCAACCAAATAATCATTTATTGACATCTAATCCCATGACTAAATAAGCATAGGATACATATCTTATCCAACCAAATAGACTCAAAACTATGAATCCCAGGATTACAATCCGATGGATTCTAGTCCTCCCTTATTCATTTTAATACCTTAAATTACAATGTCATTTATTTTTGTAAATACAAATATAAATAGATGAAATGGTTAATGATATCCAATTAACTTGATCTTTTACAGGTATATTTTACTCGATATACTCTCAAATTTAAACTATTCGAATCATTAAAACAGGCACTCAAATCGCAAAAAATATACCCCCAAAATTTTTTTACACTATCCATATTTAACAAAGTTCCTCCGCTTGGTTGAGTTTAGAATTTATTTATTTTTAAAAAAATTAAAGTTAGTTTGGTGAAAAAAATACTCATTATTTTTATAAAGTTTTTCTTTTCAAGGATGGAATTTATTTTTTAAAATTCAAAAAAATATTTTCTTAATGTTTATTTTTGTCAAATTAACTTATAATTTTTGTAAAAAAAAATCACAAAACGAGTTTCGAAAATCGAAGAGAGCGGAGGGCCAGCTTGTTTTCAAAGATAAAAAGAAAGAGGTTGATAGTGAGGGAACTAGTAAAATTATGTTTGTTTTAATGATAATTGTTAATGTGGGAATTGCTAAATTATTTTTATATAAAATAATAAAAAAAATAAAATTATAATTTTTACTTAACAAAAAATACAAAAACATTAAACATCACTGTTCAAAAAAAAAATGCCCAACATGTTTAAAAATAAAAAAAATAAAAAAATTGCATTTAGCCAGTTGACCGGCCGGATGTCCAGTCGAACATTCGGACGAACATCCTGTAACATCCTAAGCTGAACGAACTATTTTTTAATACCATCTTCTTGCCTAAACTATCAATCCCCACGTCCAAGGCCTTTTATAGTGTGAATGAACTACTAATCTGAAGCACCATAAACCAAATAAGTATAATTTATGTCTATTATTTATTACTAAGAGTTCGAAGTGAACTCCTACAACGAAAAACAAACGAGCGGAAGTCTTTAAACAAGAACTAGTACAACGCCCGCTCATAAGTGTCTTCCAAATGTACAAACCTCCCACGTATGCTTGCTTGACTTGACTTGAAACTTTTAGCCTCCGTTTGAGAAGTGGGTTGGTTTTTTGGCTTTTTTGGTTATTTTAGCATGGGCTAAAAAACTTGGTTTGGTAAAGACTTTTTGGCTTTTTGGCTTTTTTGACTTTTTTGTGAGAAAAAAGTGTAATGATTATGGATTGGATGTGATATTTTGTTTGTTGTGGCTAAAATAACCTATTTTGTCTTTTGTGACTATTTTAGCCGCAAACCAACTTGCCAAACACCACCTTGACGCTAGTACAGAGTCATTAGGTGCAAAACTCCCCACTACCTAAATCATCATTATCATAACCCATATTATCTTAAGCATTCCTACATTATCATCACCATTGCTTGATGGTACAATAAAAATCCAAGAGTTTAGGATTATCATAACCCATACTATCTTCAGCATTCCTCCTATTATCATCACCATTGCTTGATGGTACAATAAAAAATCCATGAGTTTAAGATGACGACAGTAAACAGGCTCAATTTCTTAATGTGCTACTCTAATTTTGTAAATAAATTTTTTTTTTTTTTTAAAAAAACCTAGTTTATTCAAATGGAGATCCTAAATTTTGAACCATATTAAAACCCAAGTTTCAATCATACAAATGATTAAGGCCGAATTGTGTAACACTGAAGCCGTTAATTAGGATCTTTTAACTTTACTTGCTTGACAAACTATACATTTTATACCTATTTAATGTCAACCAGGTTTGTACACAGTGGGAGCATAAAATGAGCAGAAAATTCCTTCCGCACGTGCAGAGGCCAATTCCCTGCACACGCGGCCTTTACCTCGTAGCCAAATAGAGCCTGAGTTTCCCGCACATGCGGTGACCACTCCCGCATATGCGACTATAACTCTGGACACAAGCCTGTTATTTTGAATCTGTTGGAAGAGGCTAGAGGTATAAAAAGACAAAAAAAATAGGCTGGATTAGAGCTGAAAATTCTGAGAATGAGAAGAGGCTAGGGTTTAGAAGAAAAGGTTTCTCAAGCTTGCTATTTCATGGATGGTTCTTCTTCCTCCACCTCTCCCCACTCCTCTATGAGCTACTAGGTTCTTTCTTTCTAAGGTTTTGATAAAACCCTAGCCCTATAAATAGGTTTTCTTTTTGGTTTTTGATTATGTAAATGTTTGAATAATTGTATGGTGTTTTAGAAGTTTCAAATATATAATTTCCACTATTTCTTCAAGTATTTGGTTTTCTGTGATTGTTGAATACTTTCCATACAATGGATTTCTTTTCTTTCAAATTCAAGGTATGAGACGAGCCACACTACGAGGGACGTGTCATTTTGCTACCCTAGTTTAGAGCGAACGACTCATACTACTTGAGATGGTTCGTGCCTATACATTGAACACGATGATTTTCTTGATAAATGCTTCGTACTTGTAGTTGCGAAGTATTATTTAGTTCGAACCATAGGATAATTGAATTCAAATTGAAACCTTATTTACATAACTAGTGGTGAACTTATTGCCCTAGGTTTTTCCCCAAATTAGTAAATTCATCTTTATTTCTAATTGCTAATTTATTCACTTTGTTTAATTTAATTATTATTAGGTTATGAACAATCAATCTTTTTTATCAAAATTAATTTAGGAATTTAACAATTAAATTAGTTTAATTTCCCATTTGTCTATGTGGATCAATACCTAGACTTGCCATTATTCTAAAAGAATTTGGTATAATTTAGTGTTTATTTTTTGTGTGTGAAATGACCCATCAAATTTTGGCGCCAGTCCCGGGGACTTCTGGCGAAATTAAGTAATTTAAAGTTACATTCCTACTTTAATTTTTAGTTTAGGATTTTATATTTCAGTGTTGCTAAGTGTGCAGAGTGTTTGCAATTGGAGCCATCACTGAAGTGCAAGCGAAGCGCAGCCAAGTTTTAACAAAAAACTGCAGCACCAAAGCGCTTAAAAAAAATAGAAGCAAATACTCACAAACAGTGCACCAAAGTGCTAAAAAGAAAGAAAGAGCTTAAGTGGATTGGAGACAACAGTCTATACGTCAAGCACCCGCAAGACGAGTAATGCGTTTTTGTTTAACCTTTGTGAGTATTTTCTCCTTTGGTATTCTATTTTCATAACTTAGTGCACATAGTCGGAACTTAGTGTGTGTGTGTGTGTGTGTGTGAGTAGTGTATGCACGGGCGCCATTCTTGTCGCCCTGAATTGTGGAATTTGGACCTTGAACTAGAAAGGATTCTTAAGAAACTTATAGCCTCTTCCAGTGTTCCCAGGCTTGAATATCCATACCTATACCTCAAACCAATTGAGATGGCAAATCCGAATGGCCCAAATAGGCCCAACCGGACCCTTAAGGATTACTTCACACCCACTACATACACATTACCATCACGCATCCAGTTACCCGACACCACTGCTGCTCATGATGAGATTAAGTCTAGCACCATCCAAATGCTCTCATCATTCCATGGACTAGCTCATGATGACCCCTACAAACATCTGCATGAATTTATGGAAATTTTCTCTACAGTGAGGATCTAGAACTTCACCAATGAGGCCCTAGTGTTGCGTTTGTTTCCATTTTCATTAAAGGACAAAGCCAAACACTAGCTGAACTCCTTACCTGCTAATTCAATCACAACCTGGGACCAATTACAACAGAAGTTTTTGGAGAAGTACTTTACTATTGGTAAGACAAACCAACTCAGGCGAGCCATTACCAATTTTGCTCAAATTGATGGCGAGCAATTTCATGAGACATGGGAGAGGCTTCGTGACCTTCTCCAACAGTGTCCCTATCACAAGTGCCTGATTGGCAACTTATTCAAACCTTTTACTATGGCTTAACCGAGCCTCATCGCCAAATGGTGGATTCTTCTTGTGGTGGAACATTCATTTCCAAAAATGACGGTGAGGCATGACAATTATCTGAGAACCTAAGTGATAATTCCTTTCACCATGCCTCCGCAGCCCGACAAGTTCGGCAACCAATAGTTGGAGCCCCAAAAAGAAGGGCATTTATGAGGTAGGGCAAAACCTAGAGTTAGCCCAACAGGTAGAGGCATTGTCCCACAAGATGGACCAATTATTAGTTGTGGAACAGACCCTTACACAGCAAGATCATCCTTAATTTCACGAGACATGTGCTATTTGTGCGACCCCTGCTCATGACTTGAGTGAGTGCCCTTCGGTATCATAATTTCTGGAATTAGTCCAAGAGCATGTAAATGCGGCTCAAGGATTCTCCAACCCGGGTAATGACCCTTATTTCAACACATACAATCTGGAATGGAGAAATCACCCTAATTTTTCATGGAAGCCTCCTTTACAAGGCACTTCTTACAATCCTCCATTACCAAGGCAAAATTTTAATAATTTTACCAACCAATCTTCCTACCGACCACCACAACCTTGCCGGCAGCCACAACCCCCACGTGTTCCTTAAGGCAACTCGGCCTTTGAGACTTAGGTGTTAGAAGTTCTCTCAGAACTTAAGGGGTTAGCACCAGTAGTTCACTCCCATGCTGACTCCATTGCCAAGCTAGAGGCCCAATTGGGTCAAATGGCTAATAACATGAATAGGAGAGCGGAGGGAAAATTACCAAGTCAGATTATAGCCAACCCTAAGGATCAATATGAAGCAGAAGGGTCTGGTGGTAATGGAAAGCACCATGAGCAGGTACAAGCGGTGATTAACTTGAGAAGTGGGAGGGAGTTAAAGCCTTGGCCAGTTGCGTCTGATGCAAGTCTAAGAAGGGTGATCATGGTGGTCAACCCAAAGAGAGCAAGGGTAAAGAAGAGACACCTAAGGGGGATGACTTAGTCCCTAGCACTTCACATGAGCCTAAGGCACCATACGTGCCTAAGGCATCATTTTCCCCAATGCCTTGATACACTGTCCCCTTTCAATAAGAAGGCGGCATCCATAGAAGCGATGATGAATGTCTTTAAACAGGTAAAAATCAACCTCCCCCTATTGAAGGCGATTAAGCAAGTACCCTCATATGTTAAATTTCTGAAGGACCTTTGTACGCAAAAGCGTAAATCTGGGACACACGTATCCCAAAAGGTCATCCTCACAGAGCAAGTAAGCTTCATCTTATTGAATGACACACCCCCTAAGCTTAAAGACTCGGGTGCCCCAACCATTGTATGCATTATAAGGGACCATTTCATTAATAGGCCCTTGTTAGATTTAAGGGCTAGTATCAATTTGTTGCCATACTCTGTGTACAAAGAATTCAGACTTGGCGAGTTGAAGTCCACTACTGTTACACTCCAGTTGGTTGGCCGGTCCCTCAAAGTGCCACATGACATGATTGAGGATATGCTAGTTTATTTTTATGTTGACTTTTTGGTTTTAGATATGGAACCGGTAGTCAGCTCTAGGAAGCAAATCCCGGTGATCTTAGGTTGAACTTTCTTGGCTACAGCCAATACTTGCATAAATTGTCGTACCGGGGTTATGGATGTTTCATTTGAAAATATGCAAGTGAAACTCAATATGTTCCAAGCATCCCAACAACCCCATAAAAGAGATGAGTGTTTATTTGTGGATGCTGTGGATGGGATTCTGGAGGAGGCTTTACACTCCATTCTTGTAGAGGACCCGCTAGAGGCTTGTCTAGCTCATTTTGGGTTTGAAAATTTTGATATTGACGGATCAGTTGAGGAGGTGAATGCCTTACTTAATTCTTCTTCTACACCGGATTTTCCTCCGTGGAAAACCCAGTTTGAGTCCCTTCCTCCTCTGTCTAGAGAGTCTGCCATACTATGGCTAGTCACACCACCTACATTTGAGTTGAAACCACTTCCGGCCACACTCAAGTATGTTTTTTTAGGGCCAAAGGATACTTTACATGTCATCATTGCATCTAACTTAACTGCAAAGCAGGAAAGTCAATTAATAAGTGTTCTTGTGGCACATCGAAGTGCTATAGGGTGGTTGGTGGCTGATTTGAAAGGGATTGATCGCTCCTTGTGCATGCATCATATACATCTAGAGGAGGACACCAAACCTTCTCAGGAAATGCAACGGAGACTTAATCCCAACATGAAAGAGGTTATGAAAAAATAGGTTTTGAAATTGTTAGATACGGGTATTATATACCCCATCTCAGATAGCAAGTGGGTGAGTCCCACACAAGTGGTGCCCAAGAAATTGGGCATCACTATTGTAGAGAATGAGCAAGGAGAGTTGGTCCCCACACGAACCACTACTGGTAGTGAGTGTGTATTGATTATAGGAGATTGAAGTCCATGACTAGAAGGACCATTTTCCTTTGCCATTTATTCAACAAATTCTTAAGACGTTAGCGGGGCAGGGTTTTTATTATTTTCTTGATGGCTACTCTAGGTGTAACGCCCCGCATTTTATTACTCGAATAACCTTACCAATATTCATTAATTAAGTCAATTTACAAATAATATTTCATTCTTGGATGAAATGATGAATAATTAAATATACATATTCCCTTTCGTTATACAACACTGACATTTACACACAAATAAAAGAAATGCCCTGAGGCTTACAATAAAAGGGAGGACACTACTCTTTACAAAAAAAAATAGCACTCAGCCAAACAACAAATGAAGTAGTACAATCCATCACTACATTACACTTATGAAATGGTAAAAACCATTGTTTGATCTTCAAATCCGAAAAACATTCCCTATACACATGTACAGGCAGGGGGTGAGCAACCACTAACTCACCAAGCAATCTCATATTAAGACATTAGAAGATATGCGGGTATTAAAATACACATACATATACGTGAAATCATATCATGTTAAAACCATATGATTTTATTACATAATCTCTTAAATCCAATTTATTTAATTAACCACAACAAGTTAACTTAAATAAATAAACATGTTTTAATAGCAACAGGACATCCTTTTCAATTTATTCAATTATCTCATTATCAATTGAATCAAATAATTAAACAATTCATCAAATCCATTTTATACAGTCTTATGAGATGAATGCATATGCCATGTCATGCTCAAAATATTTTTCTCATCTTTTGAAAATCTTACGCACAATGCCATTTTGAAAATACATTAATCCAACAATTTCAATAAAATCCTAAGATGGTAAATACGACTCAGGTAATTCCTAGGCTGGTGTTTGCAAGTAGACTATACAAGTATTACCAATTTGTCATTTTTACCAGTATTAACTAGAAGGCTCGACACATGTAATCTGTCATTTTTACCAGTATTAACTGGAAGGCTCGACACCTATCATCTACACCACCTTTCAAGACTTACCACCGTGTTTACCCCAAAATCATTTCATGAAAACTTGTTTCCCAACATTCCTTTCTCAATGCGAAGTTTTCAAATTAAATTTCAAAACTCATCATTATCAAATGAATTGATATGCCAATGCAATGATTAATAATACAATGCAATATTTCTTCCACTTTCAATACTTCCACACAATATTCCCATTGTGATCAAAATTCTCATTTCTCATTTCAATATAATTTCTCAAGATGAATATAAATACTTTTATTCCAATTTATCCATGGAACAACATAATTCCCACACTTAGAGTAATCTCAACTATTTAGTCACTTCAAGACTATATCAACATTTTGAACAACAATTTCTAAAACTTCAACAATTCTCATATTCCATGAAAACCATCAAGTTTCATGTGCTATTTTAACCAAGTGTCCATAGCGTGTACCATATAAAAATTAATTAGACACGTTCAACCAAGTGTCCATAGCGTGTACCATATAAAAATTAATTAGACACGTTCGAACGTGTCTGACATGTGTTGGGGATTATTTAACGAAACAAAGTGTTCATGCTTCTTAGTCTATACTATGTGTCTGTCTATGTGTATTGAACCATTATAGTTATTTTGGCATAATTAATTACAAGAAAGAGTTCAAATATTCTCCCCCTCTACGGATTTTTCTCTCCTCCCCTTTTTCTCTTCGATGGTTCTACAGCATCTCATTTCGTCTGGGCAAGTTACCAGGTGGCTACTGATCAGGGCATATCATATTTTCAGGCAACTCTTTCTAGTTTCAAAAGGTATAAATAAAAACTAATTGCATCACCCGAGTCCACAAGGTAAACTTCGCCAGTCTCATTATTGCCCATATAAAGCTATAGAAGGAACAATGTAAGTATGAACAGCTTCCACCAAATATTTCTCAGGTAATGTGAGAAATAAAAGTTCCTTTCTACTGACCATAAGATTAATTAGTTTCAACTGGAGGTTCATAAAACCATTCTTTCCAACAAAAATGCTAATAAACAAATTAAATCTGGTTCTAGATTGGCATTCCTCAAGTTGCTTGTGTGCCTTACTTTTCTTTTATTTGTTTCTCTAGAAAGAACAAGAAAACAAATGTAAATAACATAAGGATTTTAGGCACCTTTCTCTTTTTGCTGCTGCGTTTCTTCAAATCATTATCCTTGTCCTTTTTATGATTAGATTTACTGCTCGAGTGACTTCGTCCTCTGGCCAGCTTGATAGCCCTTTCAGCATCTAGCTAAGCCCTGTACTCTCTCATCATTTTATCTTTATTTGCTTCCAATTCCCCCTTTCTCATTTTATTTTCCTTTTGCTTCCTTTTGAATTCTTCCCAAGTAACTGTGTGAGAAGTTTCGAGGCTGGCCAAACGAGCAGCATGCCACTCTAGTGAATGAAAAGAACCATCCACCATGCCGTCTTCGATCTCATCGTGGCCCTCGCTCTCTGCATAGCCTTGTATTGTTGATTTTTCCCCATGTTTTGGAGGAAACCCAGATAAGAAAATTGCTGAGAAAGTTCAAGAAAAACAAAAAGAAAAATGGAAGACAATTTTTAAAATTGGGTTATCAAATTAACGGGCGAGAAAACCCATTGAAAATAGTTGTGTGAGAGAGAGAGAGATCATAGTGCATTCCTCCTTTTTTTTTCTGTATTCTTATTCTTTTCACCTAAACAATGCTTGCCCAGCTCATACATCACCCTACTACACAAAAACCCAGCACATTCACCTTTTCTTTTTGTTTTTCTTATCATTTCTTCTCCACCTCAAAGATGCTTTCTGCCCCCACTAAAAAAAAAACAAATCTTCTTTTATCAAAAACAAGCTGCCCCATCCCTTTCTCTCTGTCTCTAACAAATATTCTCCACTAAAAACATAATCATCTTCTTGACTCTCTTCCACCACCCACAAAAAACCATAATAATATTCTCTACATCTTTTCTTTTTCTTCCCCTCAAAAATACCCCATCTAGCCATACTATTTTTAAAAAAATACAAAATCGAATTGTTTTCTCACAGAATTTACAGAACAATCAAATTCGAAAATTTGCTCAATTAAATTATGCACTGGCTATTTAAAAAAAAAATTCTGGGTCATTACACTGGGTATAATCAAGTCCTAGTGTACCCCATTAACTAAGAAAAGACCACATTCACTTGCCTTTTTGGCACTTTTGCTTATAGGCGCATGCCGTTTGGGCTATGTAATGCACCGGCGACTTTTCAACGGTGTACGATGGCCATTTTCTCTGACATGGTAGAGAAATTTTTAGAGGTTTTTATGGATGACTTCTTCGTATTTAGGCCGTCTTTTGAGGAATGTCTTTAGAACTTAACTAAAGTCCTTATTCGTTGTATAAAGACAAACCTGATTTTGAGTTGGGAGAAGAGCCATTTCATGGTTCGCGAGGGTATAGTGTTGGGATACATTGTGTCCCCTTGAGGTATAGAGGTTGACAAAGCTAAGGTTGACTTCATTGCAGGCCTTCCTCCACCCAATTCTGTGCGTCAAGTTAGGTCTTTCCTAAGGCACACAGATTTTTACCGTCGATTCATCAAAGATTTTAGTAAAATATCCCGTCCTTTGTGTAGTTTACTTGCTAAGGACGCACATTTTGTCTTTGATGAGGCATGTCTTAAAACCTTTGAAACACTGTGTGCGGCCCTTACTACTGCCCCAATCATGAAGTCACCGAATTGGTTACATCCCTTTGAAATCATGTATGATTCATCAGATTATGCTGTTGGGACTGTGTTGGGCCAAAGGGTCAATAGGGCATCATATGCTATATACTATGCAAGTCGCATTCTCTCGGATGCACAATTGAATTACACTACTATCGAAAAAGAGTTGCTACTCCAAAGTCATAGTCTTCACTAATCATGCTACTTTGCAGTATTTACTATCAAAGAAAGAGACCAAACCTAGGTTGATTAGATGGATTTTGTTGCTTCAGGAACTTGACATAGAGATCCGAGATAAGAAAAGATCTGAGAATGTAGTTGCGGATCACCTCTCCCGAGTCCTTGTTGAGTATACTAGTGACCCTTTAACTTTGCATGATTCGTTCTCAGACGAACAACTTCTTGTGGTGTCACGAGCGAGCCCCCCGTGGTTTACACATATTGTGAATTACTTGGCCATTGGGCAAATTCCTAAAGATTGGTCTAAGCAAGACAAAGGCCGATTCTTTTCGCAGGTCAAGTATTATTTTTGAGAGGATCTGGCGTTGTTTAAATATTGCTCCGACCAAGTGATCTGACGGTCTGCGCCAGAGAGTGATGTGCATAGCATTCTTACATTTTGTCATTCTTCTACATGTGGTGGTCATTTTAGTGGGCATAAAACGGCCGCCAAGGTTTTACAAAGTGGGTTTTATTGGCCCACCATTTTTAAAGATGCCCATCAATTTTGTAGAACTTGTTTGTGTTGTCAGCAAATGGGTTCGATATCTCATCATGATATGATGCCAATGTCCTCTATTCTTCTGGTAGAGATCTTTGATGTTTGGGGGATTGATTTTATAGGCTCTTTCCTATCGTCATTCAGGTTTGAGTATATTCTCTTAGCAGTAGATTATGTTTATAAGTGGGTGAAGACAATAGCTACCCGAACAAACGATCATTAAGTAGTAATCAAATTCTTGCATAAAAACATCTTTAGTCGTTTTGTGTTTTCTAGAACCATAATAAGTGATTAGGGTACACATTTTTGTAACCAGTGCTTTAAGTCAGTAGTCAAAAAATACTCTATCACTCATAAAGTTGGCACTCCATACCACCCTCAAACTAGTGGCCAAGTAAAAGTCTCTAATAGGGAGGTGAAGCACATAATAGAGAAAACGGTGAGGCCAAATAGAAAAGATTGGTCAAAACGTTTGATTGATGCATTATGAGCCTACCGCACTGCTTATAAGACACCCATAGGGATGTCACCATATAGGGCGGTGTAGACGTCCCCGAACGTCCCGGGGGAAAAACCCCCGTTTTGTTCATTGGGCTCACTACAGTTCAGGACTCAATGTCACGGTCCTGTATCTAATCTCGCAGAGTGCAATGCAAGACCGACGAATCATCAAAGAGTCCAAATCCGACAAATCGTTTTAAAAACAGATTTTTAGAAAGAAGTGCCAAACATGGACTGCTTTGCCAGATACAGAGTCGCCACCTAAATGTTTTATTTTTGGGAAAATTTAGGAAACACTGACTCGTTGCCTAAGGCCACGTGTCCGTCATCACCAAAGTTGCCTCGACTCGGGAACTTGGGTACGATTGGGAAAGGTCACTTCATGAGCACCCCCGCTCGCCCGATCAAAGATCAGCCTCTACTAACCATGATATCGATTTTTGAAAACATTATGTGTTCTTATTCCGGTTTATTAGCCTATAATTACTACGTGATGCGCACAGCATACAAGTATAGATTGGATCGCTTGAATTGGAACAAAACACCTCATGTTTGCTTTTGAAACGGTTTGCTACTCGCAAGTAGGCTAAAATGCGAATTTGCCACCCTTAGGTGGGCTTAGAAAACAAGATGATTTGCCACTCTCAAGTGGGCTTAAAACTCACAGTCAATGCATTATTCCAATTCAGATAATCCAACCTTCACCCATAGGCATTCAGGCAGGTATATCACATAAGCAGTTAGCCTCATGGTAAGCATGCTATCATGGCAGTCACTCACACGCATGTAAGGATGCTAAAGCATAAACACTTACCGAGTACTCCGAGCCAAAACAGAAACTAGTTAGTAATCAATGCATGATCCTAGTTCATGTTAAGATGGCTAATGCAACACATACAGGTATGCAACTAAGATAGGCTCGGCTATTCTAAGATGGCATATGATGATATTACAGCTAACACGTATTCAACTCGAAATTGAAATACAATGCAATTAGTATGATGTGCCGAGCCCGGTGCATGCAAGACAAATGAATGGATGCAAACATGCGAGCATAAGTATGCTAATTGAAACATGCCCTAAACTAACCATCATAAACTGGTAAATAAAACCGAGAAAGACGTGGGGTTAGAAGACATACATCACACACATGCACACTTATTACAATTATGCCCTCGCTCAGAGGGTCCGAATAATAATACAAACCGAATAAATAATTAACTACCCTAGCTAATTAAATATTACAAAACCTTAACTAATTAACAAATTAATTAAGCTACTAAAGTAGTAAAACAGCCTCGGGAAGAGGGATGAATGCATGCTCGGATTGGCTTCGCTCAGAAACCCAATGCCATGCCACTGTTGCCTCTGTTTACACTGTTATGTGCCTCTGAGACTTGCACAAATCCCAAGGTTGCTTCTAAACCACCCCTTGATCAGAATGGGATGCCACCGGCCAAGATAAAAAGTCACCGGCCATGGAAACATGGTCATCGACCAAAAGTGGAGCCACCAGCTAGATTTTGGTAGCCAGCCGGCACTAAAGATGGCCGACCGGCCATCTGTTCCTGCAGGGCCCTGTTTGACAGCAGCAGAGGACAGACAGAGCATGACAATGCATTTTCAAAGCAAATGTGTGCACAACCACCCTCTCTATCATGTCATGAATTCAAGAGAGTATGGTTCTCGACCCTCGAGCCACCAATCACGCATTTCCATGCATGATGGCCCAAGAAGCCAAGTATGCAACTTCAATATCAAATGAAATGCACACAAAACACATCAAAGCCCCAACCTCTATCATGATTGGTCAAGAGGCAAGGGATGCATGCTCAATGCTATGCAACCTAAGCATGCAAGCAAACTAATGCAAAATGAGTATGCTAGCAAGCAATATGCAATAGGCATACAACCTAAATATGCAAACACGCAACCTAGCATACACAATGCCATAGACTATATGGCACCCACAATGCTATATGAACTATGGCATGCTCAATGCAACTAACCACCTAGCATACACAATGCAATGAGTGACATGGCATACACAATGCTAACAACATAACATGCACAACACATTGTAACATGGCATACACAATGCAAGATAGACTGAAACTAAAATGAGTGGGCCTCAGCCACACTCAAATCAGTGGCCAAATGAGATGAGAACAAGGCCCAAGATTCATGTAAACATGCACAGTGCAAAGGCTCCAAGCCTAAGGCACAAAATGCAACTCTCCAAGAGCAATGCAAGGACGAAACATGGTATACAATGGCATACATATAAGCTCTGAAATGACATGCTCAATGACCCCAAAACATGAAAACACCTCAGTATACGCATGCAATAGGCTTCAAAACTCAAAGCTAAGCAAGGCTATTACACAACAACCATGCATGGCAAGCACCAATCGACCAAGAGGCCTAAAAATAGGGCTAAGGCAGCCCAAAATAAGGACAAAATCAGTTTGGAGTATGGCCAAAATGTGCTAGAATGAAGGGCCAAAACAACATGCAATGTAAGCTAGTATGCATGGTTTACACTACAAGCATATGGAGCATATGAGGGACCACCAAACCAGCCAAAAAAAGATTCATGACATGTCAAAATATGACCAAATACCCACTGAAATGTATCCAATACATGCAAGAATGAGGTGCTACTTTGAAAGGCTATAAAGAGGGTTGTTCTACACATGCAAGAGGCAAGCCTTAAATGAAAAAAATAGCTCTGGAAAGAGTTCATGCAAGCCTTAAAACTCACTGAAAAAGGCCTGAACCAAGCTCAAGAAGTGTGCAAATAAGGGCTCCTTTGTAAGGCCAAAGATACTAGTAAACAAGACAACAAGGGAGAGGGTCACCCTTCTCCTTCTTAGGACCTCAAAACACCATCCCCACCACTGAAATCCCTCTGGATTTCAGTGGTGAGAAGGCCAATACAAGGTGGTCCCGAAGCTCAGCAAAGAAGGCTCAAAAAGAGGCCAAACAAGGCCTAAGAGGGTGTGGACGACCCCCAACACCAAAATGACCTTAAACAAACTTCAAAAGCATGCAAATACAAAACTTTTTTCAGTTTATAGCTAAGCTTAAATCAGTGTGCAAGATAGGCTAAAAGTGTGTACAAAAATGGGGAATAAAAAAGGGAAAATGAGTTACCCTTGAAGACCACTTCCAAGAACACCAAACCAGCAGCCTTTTTTGATCAAAACAAGCTCAAAAACCCCTCAAACAACTCCTTAGCACCTTAGTAACCAAAGAGTAGTGTACTCCTAGGTGTTCTAGTGGAAAAACAAGAACAAAAACTCACTTTGGAACACTCTAACCCACGCAAATGTAGAGAGAGATGGAGATATACAGAGAGAGTGATATATATATCTTATATATCAGATTTTTCCAACCCTTGAAATGGAAGGAGAGGCCCTCTTTTATAGAGGAACAAAGATCCAAGCTTCTCTTAGAAGCTTGGAGCAAAGGGGCCAAGCTTCTCTTAGAAGCTAAAGCAAAAAGGGTCAAGCTTCTTCAAGAAGCTAAGAAAAGTTCAAGCTTCTCTTAGAAGCTTGGAGCAAAGGGTCAAGCTTCTTAGAGAAGCTATAGCAAAGGGTTCAAGCTTCTTGGAGAAGCTAAAAAAAAGGTTCAAAAGGTTCAAGCTTCCTCAAAAAGCTAAAACAAGGGTTCGAAAGGTTCAAACTTCCTTAAGAAGCTAAAACAAGGGTGCAAAAGGGCCAAGCCTCCCCAAGAAAAGGTCTCGGCCAGAAAAAGTGGCCGATTGATCAAAGAAATGGCCGGCCGACCAAAAACATTGCCGACCGGCCAACACTTTTGGCCGGTAGCAAGAAAACAGGGCCGGTGGCCTCAAGCCATGGCTGGTGAGGTGTGGGGATGGCCAACAAGCCATTCCCTGCCCTTAGAAGCAAACACACAAGTGTTTGGTCTACAACCGAGCATAAAACAAACAAGTCGAGAGGTCTCAAGGCAAGGCGCGCGGCCGAAACCTCTGAGAACTCAAGACGAATACGAACATGGATAATCATCGAGTGTTCAAATGATGACGTCCAAGTCTTGAGGACGGTCAAAAATGGGGTGTCTACAGGCAGTGTTTGGCAAAGCTTGCCACCTCCCAATTGAACTTGAGCACCGAGCGTTATGGGCTATAAAGAAGTTTAACTTCAATATGGCCGCGACTGGGCTCAACCAGAAATTGCAACTCAGTGAGTTGGAGGAAATTCGAAATGATGCATATGAGAGTTCAAAAATTTTTAAAGCTCAAACTAAGGAATTCCATGATAAGCACATTAATAGAAAATCCTTTGAACCCGACCAAAAAGTATGGCTTTTTAACTCAAATTTGAGACACTTTCCGAGTAAGCTTAGATCAAGATGGGATGGTCCCTTTGTGGTTGTAGAGGCATTTATTTATGGCGCCGTTGAGGTGCAAGATCCAAGGAATGGCCACACTTTCAAAGTGAATGGCAAAGACTGAAGCCATATAGAGGGGATTGGGAATGGGGATATGATTGAGTCCATTGCTTTAATGGACCCTTTTTACTATGATTGAGAGATTGGTGTCTTGTTCTCTTTTCCTTCCTTTCTATTTTATTCTATTTTTATTTATTCTTGTTGTGCTTTATGTGACATCTAGGAGACTTTAAATCCTCTAAATGTGTGATTCATTTGGTGTTAGCCGTGCCCGAATGACATCTGATGGTCTGGTATAGCTACCTAACTGTGTTTGTAGTGAGTTCCTAGGAGACCAACTTAGACAGTGGAAACTAGAATTCGAATGGCAAAGCCTAGAACGCAAAGGTTTAGAAGTTCTGAGACTAGAGTCTGGTTTTAATACCCAGGGGTGTGGGGATTGCTTCAAAACCACCCCGGCTTAAACTCTGCATGGCAGCCCCATAGGTCAAGTTAGCTTTATGCACCTCGATTCTAGATACCGAATCAACCTTGTCTGTCACCCTGTTGGAGAATGCGGAAAGTTACAACCACTGTTAGGGAGAAAAGTAGTACCCGTGGTTTTCGCGTGAAGATTATACCTCTGTTAGGCATTCCGATATTTTCAAAGTGCTTTTTTTATTTCGGGTGTGTATTGCAAGTAAAAATAATTTGAAATGTTTTAGGTGGTTCTTGCGTTAAGAAATGGTTTAATCTCAAAAAAATAAATAAATAAATTCCACACGTGCGGTAAAATCACGTGCACGTGCGGCAAAAGTTTTAGTCCACAAGTTGGCTATTGCTTTAAAAGCAAGTCCGTAGGGTGGTGCGGCACAGTAGCCGCACGTGCGAGAAATCCCATGAATCAAATGCAGGGCCTGCTTAATATGCAGGTGTGTGACTTGGTGTAGATGTGATGCTGAACATGCGGCGTACTTTCCCGCACGTACGGAAAGAAGTTGAAAAAAAAAAAGATTTTTTTTTTGTTTTCCTTTTATTTGTTTATTTATTTTTACCTATTCAAAAAAAAATGTAACATTTTATCTATTTTATTTATTTATTTATTGTATTTTCGTTCTTAAAAAATATATATACAAAAAAAGGGTTATACAACCCTAGACCCACTTCAATCACTCTCACAGATTTTCTCTCTCTCTCTAGCTCTCATATTCTCTCTCTCTCTCTCTCTCTCTCTCTCTCTCTCTCTCTCTACCTTATCATATTCTTCCCCTATTTCTCTTTCTCTACCTTATCATCTTCTTCCTCCATTTCTCTTTCACTCAAACCCCACCACCACCACCACCAACTTTCTTCATTCTTCTTCCCACCATCACCAATCTTCACCCAACCTCTTCTCTCCACCACTCTACCACCAGAGTCTCACCGCCGGTGCCCTGCCTTCTCTCCGTCCGGCGATCTCCGGCGACCACCATTTTTTTCGACAAATCTCTGTTATTTCTCTCTCTTTCTTCACTTTTTTAAGGAACACTTTCCTATTTGTTTAGATTTGTATAGTTATTCTTCCAATCTTCACTTATTGTTGAGTGTAAGAGTAGATTAACTTCTAAAGATTCATCTTCAAAAAAAATAAATAAATAACCCGAAAATTGAATCTGGCCAACATAGCCGCGCGTGCAGACACCATCGGCGCACGTGCGGCGCCTCGAAAAAAAAAATCTAATGCTTAGCCTTTCTAAATCATTTTATTTCCTAGGTTGTCTGGTTATTTATTTAGTTGTTTAGCTATGTAGTTTTTTTTTTATTATCTCATTATTCTTTGTTAGTTTAATTCATTACTTGTTAGTGTAGTTCATTTTTATTTGTTTAGTCATTCAATATTTACATAAAATGTTAATGTGTCTAGTTTATTTTATTTTATTTTAGGTTTCATTTATTACACACAAAATATATATATATATATATTTAGTTGTTTATTATTTTTTTATTTTGATTATTAGTTATTCTATTTATTTTATTATTTCATTATTACTTGTTAGTTTAATTCATTACTTGTTAGTGTAGTTCGTTTTTATTTGTTTAGTCATTAGTTTTTAAATAAAATGTTAATGTGTCTAGTTTATTTTATTTTATTTTATTTTAGGTTTCATTTATTACAAAAAAAAAAAAAGGACAAGAAAAAGAAAAATAATGAGAATTGCATGTGGTACATCAGTGGGCAGACTTGTGCTTTAATATCTTACTTTATTCTCATGCTAGTTCCACTGGTATATGTGTATGTTTTTGATGTGTGCAGGACATGAGTCGACGGATATCCATCCGAGCCTCCAAAAAGGCCAGAGGTTCATCATCTTCGGCACCAAAGCCGCCACCGTCACCACTATCCTCGCCGTCACCACCACCAGTTGAGTTGCCACGACTGGAGTGGGCCTCTCGGTCGCTTCACAAGCTTACATAGTTCAACATCACCTATTCTCAAAATGACCCACTCACCTCTTGGGCTGTTAAGCAGCTCCACATCTGGCAACAGTTGGGCCTTTGCACTGTTACAGCGCCCACTTATCCTCGTCTGGTACGTCTCTTCCACCAGAACATGTACGAGTCGCTTACTGAGGTAGGAATTTTGTCCATTGTTGATGGCCGCATCGTCAGCATCACAGAATCCATGATTGTCCAAGTGTTAGGGTTCTTTTCCAAGGCGGATCACTAGCCTTTCTTGGAAGTTGAGGGTTGACAACCCATACACAACCTCATCTAAGAGTACTTCCCGAGGGCCCACGATGACGCAAGTTACACATGCTTGCGCCGGAGTAAACTGCCTAGCCACTTGTTATTTATTGACTCAGTCATCTATAAGAATGCCTTTTCACTTAGGCATAAAGCTGAGTACCAAATGGAGTTTGTCCGGGTCCTACATACTTACCAACATGGTTATCAGGTCCCGCTTGCGCATGTGATCTGGATGTATATGTGAAAATTTCTTCAGGAGGCTGTTCAACCTCAACCTATGCAGAATCGGACTTGGCCCCTGCCATTTGCCAACTTGCTCACACTTATCTTCGAGCTGAATGGCTTCCCAATTGATCCGACTGAGGAGATTGACACTGCTTATTTGACTTTCGGGCATCGGGAATGGCAGCATAGCTTATCCTGCATCCTATAACAAGTTGGTGCCCCAGTTGATGAGGCCCATGACCCCGTCCACGACCAACCACCTCATCTTGCCTATCATGTGCCTCTCCAAGGGGACCCATTATACATGACTCGCGAGGAATACTTACAACTTCAGCACTCTGTGGATCAAGTCCACAGTACTCTTCACGATCACCACCAGATCCTCATGGGGTTGCGCACAAATTTTCAAGCGCATTAGGACTATGCTCAGACAACTTTCGACCAGCTCAACGCCCTCCAGCTGGACATTCAACAGTCAGTTGCATCACTGCAAACTGACATTTATATATATCGAGAGTCTAGCCAGCAGCGTTTTGACCAGCTTGGCGCTCGGGTTCAGGACGAAACGTTCGAGACGTGGTCATTGATGAACCCCTTATTTACACAGCATTTCCCCCTACCGCCACCACTACTACCGGATTCTCAGTAGTACTAGACTATCTTTTTCTTTGTCTATTTTATTTCTGTATTTACTTTTAATTATTTCTTCCCGAAAAAAAAAATGTGTGTGTGTGTGTGTGTAATGACCCAATTTTTTTTTTTTAAATAGCCAGGGCATAATTTAATTGAGCAAATTTTCGAATTTGATTGCCGTGTAAATTATGTTCGAAAACAGTTTAGTTTTGTATTTTTTAAAAATAGTTCCTGATCTCAGAAAATTATAAAATGTTTATATGTTGTTCCCATATGAATCTACCACGTTGGATAAAAATTTCATAATTTAATGATAAGTATTTATTTTATGAAAATTCACGGACTGATTGGTGTTCAGCTTAATTTATAGTAGAATTTAAAATTGAGTTTTGAGTGTTCGGACCATGATTTAAGATAAATTTGTTGGGTCTATTTTGGTATATAATTGGACCATATTTGATTTATGGGTGAGACCCATGACTTAGATTTGATTTAAATTGAGTTTGTTTAATGACTCACGTTTAATTGTTTGGTCCTTTTAAAATGTGATTGGGAATAACCACCTTGAGAGTTGTTATTATTTATTATATAGGATTATAATAAATATTTGATTATTGATTTTATGGTGTGCACCATTAAACGAAATATATTTTGTGGTGAGAAAAGATTATATCTTTATATCATTAATGATGTTAAAATATACTTTTAATTGATATATATATATACATATGTAGATTCATAGATGTTTCAATATAATAAAATAAAGTATAATAATGATGATAGAAGAGCAAGCCCACATGGGGGCTGCCCTTCCCCTTTTCATTTCCACTCATTTTCTTTGTTTGGCAAAGAATTTATCATCTTCCTTGTTTCATCTCTCTCTCTCTCTCGGCTGATTCTCTCTTTCATTTTTTTTTTCCTTTAAACATTCATCACACAAAAGCTATGATCCACCAAAATCTATTAGATTTTAGACCATAGTTCTTAAGATCAAAATGAAGAGCTTGGTGAGAGCAACGTTTTGACCGGTGGAGATCGAAATCCAACAAAGTTGAAAATTGGAGTTTTTGCTTGTTTTCTCTTCTAGCTTGAGGTAGAGATTTTTCCTACACTTCTCTATGCACTTTTACTTGATTATATGGAGCTTCGAGTTGTATATAATTTAATTAGAATTTTTGAAAAATTTGTGATTTATTTGCTTAAAAGATAAATTTTGAGAAAAATAAAGAGTTGATACCCAAATTGCGAAAGTGTAAACTTGGAATATGTTTGTAAGGTTATGAAAGAGCTATTTTTTAAATTTCAACAAAAACGGATTTTGACTCGATCGGTTTTGAAATTTTTACCGATTTGCGACCAAAAGAGCATTTTTAAAGAAAACAAAGGAATATGTTTAACTTTTGGGGCTTTTGATCAATATAGGATGTCATAGTTGAATAATGCTTGGAGAATGAGTTTGGAAAGAAAATGATGTTTTCTTGGGCAATAACGGTATTATTTTGCTTAATGTATCTGTTGGAATAAAACCGACACGGTTAAAACTGGACCTTGAGACGTTACTGGACGTGATTGTGATATGAAAACTTGTGTAGTTGTTCATATTTGATGAGATGTGAAATAGATTGTATTTATCAAACTTTTTGGAATTTAAATTTTTAAATATCTATTTAGAAATATCTGTTTTGGGCTATCGGTGGAGGATAGCCATGATTGTTGTAGAAATGCATGAGACTTAGGTAAATTGAACCACATTTCCTAATTTGTTGCATTGGACATTGCATTACATTCATTTCATTGGAAATGTATCTATTTTTGAGAAATGTTTTGGAAATGTATTTGTTTGTGAAAAGATGAATACTTGGTGAATCTGGGTAGGGGGTGTAAAACCGCGCAATTAGGTGTCGAGCCTTTCAATTTACTGGTAAAAATGACAGTGGTAGTGCATTAAGGCCTACTTGCAGACACCTACCTAGAGATTCACAGAGCTTGTATTCATGTAACAGATATGGTTTAAAATGGAAATGGTTTTATATCTGTTGTTGAATTTCAGCATTGCATGCTTTATAAAAAGAGAGAAAATTTGTTTTATCATGAGCATGGCATGAGCATACTCCTCTTTAGTCTTGTCATAGTTCATATGTTGTGTCGTATATCTCTACTAGGCTGTGGCTCACCCTATAAAGGAAACCATTTCAAGTACAGGTGCTATGCCTCCACCAAGGCATTGACTTGGGAGGACTCGGAGCTGAGGCTTCATTTTTGTTTTATTGTTATTTGTTGAATGTAAGCCCAGGGCTGTATTTGCTTTGAGTTGAAACTCTATTTTGTATAACTAATAATGTTCTTGGATAAATTTGTAAGCCTGTAGAGCACTTATTATCTGTTTGACTTCCATTTCATACTTGTTGTAAAATGTATGCTTGGGATTGGAACTGGGGCATTGAGATGTGAATAGCATGTATTTGGCATTTGGGATTTAATGGAAATGGATGTATGGAATAGTTAACTATATATATTTATTTCTCTATCAAGTGGGTTTTGTTGCATAAATAGATATACCCTGCCCAATTTTCGGGGCGTTACAGTGTGTGTGTTACTATTTGCCTACTTGGATGTGCACTTACAATCTATGGTAATATTCTCTCTTTCCTATTTCCTTAGCATTTACTTTCATTGAGGACAATGTCATATTCAAGTTGGGGGATGAGGGTATTTTCTTTTGCGCATTTCTATTTGGCTCATAATTCATGCTTATACCTGCTTCACTTGATTACATTGCTTCACTTGATTACATTACTTCACTTGATGTTGACTTGTTGCTAGTAGGGTGATGATACTTGCATATATTAATTGGGAAGCATAGTAGACTTGTATGAAAAGAGTTTATTGGGTAAACACTCACATGTGATGTTTGCACTAAGATAGTTGTTCGTGGTTGTGGTATTAGTACACTTATCATAAGTATGCCTTGACTCACATGAACACACTATCATAGCGATGACCTCTCTATTATAATCCCTGGTGTACATCATTAATAATTGCTAGTGTTACAGGAAAAAATAAATGACTAGCCTTGATTCTTAAAATAAAATAAAAAAACTTGACTCATTTGGATTCGTAGCCTCTTTAACTCGAGTTATTAAGCCCGTATGGGTGCCTTTACACCTAGTGCCCTAAAACCATCTAGTTTGAGAGTCATTAGCCTAATACTTGCTACATGGATTAATTAGAAACTTTATGGGACCTAGACATTGCACAGTTAAGGAAAATAAGAAAATTGACTTGTTCGGATTCGTAGCCTTTTCAGCTCGAGTTATTAAGCCCGTAGAGGTGTCTTCACACCTAGTGCCCTAAAACCTTCTGGTTTGGGAGTCACTGGCCCAATGTTTGTTACAATGGTTGATTAGAAAGCTTAATGGATCAAGACATTGCACACACAAAAAAAAAAAAAAAAAACATTTTGAGAATCCCAGTTACAAAAGTTTAATCTTGTCTGTATATGTTAGAGGTTAATATGAGTTACGTTGGGCTATTATAGTGGTCAGTTAACTAATATGGAGATTGTACGTTACACTGAGGTTACTGATGATGTGTTCTACTAGCATTCACAAGTACATAGAACTTGATTTGTGTAATACTGAATTGCGATCTCTACTCAATAGATTCCTTTATGCTTGTCTATTGTGCCTTCAATGACTCATCATGTCTTAATATTGCACTGTAGTGACACATAAGTTAATTCTTAAGTGGTGTAGTGTGATTGATTGTTGTTGGATAGATATGAATATGTTAATGTTTGTGGGTATCATTTCTAGAAACCCTCACGAGATTTTACTCGTCCACTTTGAGTAATTTTGTGGTTTAAAGGCTTATTGCATATGCTAAATGCAACCGTTCTTCCCACGAAAGAGGAGATAGTTAGATTTTGTTTAAGTTTATTTTTCTTTCTTTCTTTTTTTCCCTTTCTTGAGGACTAGCAAGTTGTAAGTTAGGAGATGTGATTAAGGCCGAATTGTGCAACACTGAGGTCGTTAATTAGGATCTCTTAACTTTACTTGCTTGACAAACTATACATTTTATGCATGTTTAATGTCAATCAGGTTTGTACACAGTGGGAGCATAAAATGAGCATAAAATTTCTTCTCGCATATGCGGAGGCCCATTTCGGCACGTGCAGCCTTTACCTCGCAGCCAAATAGAGCCTTAACTTTCCACACGTGGGGAGGGTTTTTCTCGCACGTGCGGCCATACCTTAGGACACGAGCCTACTGTTTTGAATCTATTGGAAGAGGCTAGGGTTTGGAAGAAAAGGTTTCTCAAGCTTGCTATTTCATGGATGGTTCTTCTTCCTCCACCTCTTCCCACCTCTCTATAAGTGGCTAGGTTCTTCCTTTCCAGGGTTTTGATGAAACCGTAGCCATGTAAATAGGTTTTCTTTTTGGTTTTTGATTATGTAAAGGTTTGAACAATTGTATGGTATTTTAGAAGTTTCAAATATATAGTTTCCACTATTTCTTCAAGTATTTGGCTTTCTGTGATTGTTGAATGCTTTCCATACAATGATTTTCTTTTCTTTCATGTTCAAGGTATGAGACAAGCCATACTACGAGGGACGTGTCGTTTTGCTACCCTAGTTTAGAGCGAATGACTTGTACTACTTGAGATGGTTCATGCATATATATCGAATGTGATGATTTTCTTGATAAATGCTTCAAACTTGTAGTTGCGAAGTATTATTTAATTCAAACCGTAGCATAATTGATTTCAAATTGAAACCTTATTTACGTAACTAGTGGTGAACTCATTACCCTAAGTTTTTCCTCAAATCAGTAAATTCATCTTTATTTATAATTGCTAGTTTATTCGCTTTATTTTATTTAATTATTATTAGGTTATGAACAATCAATTTTTTATCAAAATTAATTTAGGAATTTAACAATTAAATTAGTTTAATTTCCTATTTGTCCATGTGGATCGATACCTGAACTTGTCATTATTCTAAAAGAATTCGGTATAGTTTAGTGTTTATTTTTGATGTATGAAACGACCCATCAACAAATCCCCCAAAATTATTCAATTATGAAAAGAAAAAACACTAAAGTTGTAATCGCAAAAAACCCACCGTACTTTTGTTGATTATCTTCCCAATCTTTGACAAACTTGAACTAATTGATCCTTAATATTTTGTTCATGCTTAATGAGATGATGAGAGAAATCAAGGGTAAGAAATGATGTAGAGAGAAGAAGAAGAGACATACTCTGGGTAGAAGATGTTTACCAAGGCATATGAAGGTGTAGTAGTTATTTGACCTTTTAACTAAATAGATCTAATTAGATTTACCTAATAAGGGGTGGCAATGTGATTTCAAGAAATAAGAGGGGTGACAATGTGATTTCAAACAAATTGAGGGAGTGTATGAAATATGCATTGAATTGAGTGCATGAGATAGAGCATGAAGACATTAACTGATAATTCTATTTGCACAACATAGTTTATTACAGTACACACTATTTGTATCATTCGGATATCAACTTTCGAACAAAAATAAAATGCTCAATTATCAACTTCTACACAAAAATCAATTGTTCAAACAAAAATATCATTAAATAGTTGATATCTGAAAATTTGTATTTTGTTCAAAAGTTTTTATCCGAGCAATATATATGGTGTGTACCGAGACAAAGTGTGGTGTGCAAATAGAATCACCCGACATTAACACCAAAATAGATTGATAAAATGGCATTTTTTCTCTCTATTTTATTTTTTTCTTCTTTATTCATCCTCTACCCCTTCATCCTTAATGTATTCTTCTTCTTCTTCCCCACTACCCATTATCTCATCCTCTCATCTTCCTCTTTTTATTTTTATTTTTTGTAGTTGTTGTTGTAAGAAAAAATCATACACATATATAATATAATCATATGTGTATACATATATAGCGGAATAAAATTACATTAACCTCTTCTGGCCATTGTTGATCAAGTTGTGTGATGTGTGTATATCTTTTGAATCTCTCAATATTATATTACTCACTCACACTTTAGGAATAAGTGCTTTCTAACCTATGCAGAACTTGAGTGCCTCGTTGATGGAAAACCACAGGCCTATTTATAGCTGGTAGGTTAGGGACCTTTATCAGATAGATACCTTATCAGATAAACCTTATTAGTTTCCTTCCATCAAGGAAACTTATCAATTAGTGAAAATTGATAGGCATTAGTCAAACTACCATTAGACTTCTTAGTATTTAGACAACCTTAATAATTATCACCCATAACCTTAAATAATTAATAAAATAAAAGATAAATGCACATGAAAGGATAAATATATAAATAATACATAATATATAATTTGTAAAATTAATGTGTACGTGGGCTACATTAAGTCTCCTATTAAGAGACTTGGCTTACATTCTCCCACTTGGTCCACAAATCATATGAATACTACATTAGGTGATATATACTGAATTATGGCCATTAAATTTGCCTAAACTTTAATATTGAAATATTCATACTCCATTGGTAAGTGTTATTACACGAATTATAGTGGTTATACTTCATTTAATAGACATTTCCTTCTATGAATTACAATGTATGACACTTCTCAATGAGTACTAAATAAAATACTTTAATTTACAAATGACTAATAAATAGCCATCCGGGTCCTACTTTACTTATCCCAATGGATAACAAGCATGACAAATATTTTAAGTGCACAATCAAAAGGTCATGAATTTACTCTCTAAATAAATATTGTTCTCAATTGTGAATACCTAAAAATGAGAAAGTAAAATCACACATCAAATACGCTAATTAGTCCCATATGAACCACGTGATCATTGTGTACTTTAGCTGACACTGCTTTTGTCATGGGATTTGCAACCATCAGCTCAGTATTGATGTGCTCAATAGCAATTTCTTGCATCTTGACTCTCTCTAACAACAAGATACTTTATGTCAATGTATTTATTTTGGCTGCCACTTTTAATGTTTTTAGAAAAGAAAACTGTAGCTGAATTATCACAGTAAATCCTTAGTGGTCTCGATATGGAATCAACAATCCTTAGTTTTCTGATAAAATTTCTTAATCATAAGGCCTGTGTTGTAGCTTCATAGCATACAACAAATTCCGCTTGCATAGTCGATGAAGCAGTTATGGACTACTTGATGCTTCTCCAAGATACAGCACCTCTAGCAAGAAGAAAGATATATCCTAAAGTAAACTTTCTAGTGTTTGAACATCCAGCAAAATCTAAATCTGAATATCCAATCACCTGCAGTGAATCCGTATGTCTGTATGTAAGCTTGTAGTCCTTAGTTCCTTGTAAATACCTCATAACTTTCTTAGCAGCTTTCCAGTGTTCAAGGCCTGGATTACTTTGATATCTGCCTAACATTCCTACCATAAACCCAATATCAGGTCTTGTACTGACCTGAGCATACATGAGACTACCTACTACAGATGCATAAGGTATGTTTTTCATCTGCTCTTTCTCTGAATCATTTTGTGGTGATTGACTTGGGGTTGTTTGGGATGTTCTAAATAAGTGCACTTTTTGACTTTTTATGAAATATGGGTTGGGTTTGAAGTGATGTGGTAGAGAGGTGATATGACTTAAATAAAATGATATGACTTAAACAGGATAGTGACTTTTTGGCTTTTTTAGGGGATGCCAAACCTAGCCTAAATTTGTCTCCTTTGACAATAGGTGTTACAGAAGGTGAACAAGGCTTCATGTTAAATTTTTTCAAAACCTTTTCAATATAGGCCTTTTGAGATAGTCCCAATGTTTTATAGGATCTATCTATGTGAATCTCTATGCCAATGACATATGAGGCTTCAGCATATCCTTCATTCAAAATTTCCATAAAGAAATCCTTTTGTTTTATATAGCAAACCCAAATCACTACTTGCAAGTAAAATGTCATCTATATATAGGCCTAAGAATATGTATTTACTCCCACTAACTTTAAGGTATATACAATTATCAACAATGTTCTCCGTAAACCCGAATGAAGTAATAATGTTGTGAAATTTTAAATACCATTGGCGAGAGGCCTGTTTAAGTCCATATATAGACTTCTTTAACTTACAAACCAAGTGATTATCCTTTGAAGAAAATCCCTCAGGCTGAACCATGTATACCTCTTCTTCAAGATCCCCATTAAGAAAAGTCGCTTTCACATCCATTTGGTGTAGCTTTAAATCAAAATGAATTACTAAGGCCATGATTATTCTAAATTAGTCCTGCTTAGAAATCGGAGAGAAGGTCTCATGGTAATCAATTCCTTTTTTTAGAGTAAAACCTTTAACTACAAGTCTGTCCTTATATCGTTCAATGTTATCAGAAGAATCCATTTTGGTCTTATAGACCCATTTACAACCAATGGCCTTAGCTTCCTTTGGTAACTCAACAAGATCCAAACTTTGTTTGTGGCCATTGATTTCATCTCTTCTTTCATGGCACCATACCATAAAGTGGAATTGATTCCATTTATGGCTTGTGAAAATGAATTAGGATCAGCTTTAGGTCCAACACCAAAGTCAGATTCTTATAGGTATACAAGGTAATCACTAGAAATCGTTGATTTCTTTTCTCTTGTGGATCTTCGTACTCCTATTGGTTCATTTAAATTTTGAATATGAGGTTCTGTATTGATTTGTTCCTCATTTAGTGGTTGGTCTTCAATGATATCTGGAATAACACTTAGAACAATAACCAATTCCCCAATTGGTTTCTCAATAGGGTCCCTTATTTCCTCGAATTCTACGACACAAGAAAAACCACCCCCACTTGAATCGTGATCCTTAAGAAATTTTGCATTTTTAACTTCAATAATTTTTGGTGTGTGTGAAGGATAATAAAATTTGAAACTTTTAGAGTTTTCAACATAGCCAATGAAAAGCACACTGACTGTTCTTGGGTCCAATTTCTTTAAGTGTGGGTTATAAACCCTCACCTCAACTGGACAACCCCATATGTACAAATGTCTTAAACTTGGTTTTCATCCTTTCCATAATGCAAAAGGTGTTTTAGGAACAACTTTAGATGGAACCCAATTTAAGACATAAATAACGGTTTTCAAAGCTTCACTCCACAAATTTATGGGAACATTGGAATAACTAAGCATGCTCCTTATCATGTCCATAAGTGTACGGTTCCTTTTTTCAGTTACACCATTTTGTTGTGGTGTACCAGGCATTGAATATTGGACAATTATTCTTTAAGGAACCCAGCAAATCGACCAGGTTTTTGTTCGGATTCTGTGTACCTTCTATAATATTCTCCACCCTTGTTTGATCTCATGATTTTATTGTTCTTTTCTGTTTGTTTCTCTACCTCTGCTTTATAGGCTTTAAAAGCATGAAGTGCCTCAGCCTTATCAAATAAAAGATAGAGATACATATATCGTGTATGATCATCAATAAATGAGACAAAATATCTCTCACCATTGAAACAAAGTGGAGTAAATAGTTCCCAAAGGTCTGTGTGTATGATCTCAAGAATATTAGAACTCCTTTTGGCACCTTTAGTGGACTTGTTGGTTTGCTTTCCCTTAATGCAATCCACACAAGTACCAAAATCAGTAAAATTAAGAGTATTTAAAACTCCATCATTCGCTGATCTTTTTATCCTTTCCATTGAGATATGTCCCAATCTCCTATGCCATAACATAGAAGAGTTCTCATTGGTAATACTTGTCTTTATGCCAATTCCATCATGCAAGGTTAAAAGACTATTTTCATATGAAAAATCCAAATCAAATTTATATAAACCATCAGTCAAAAAATAACTGCCAATAATGGCATTATTTTTCAATAAATTGAAACTCAACTAACAAAATTAAATGTATATCCAAAAGGTACTAATTTTGAAATCGAAACTAAATTTCTAGAAAATGATGGAACATAAAAAGTGTCTTCAAAATTGAAAACAAAGCCAGAATTTAAAATCAATCTAAAAGACCCCACAACCTGTACATGTAACTGCATCTCATTTCCCGAATAGATGCCTTGTTTACTTCTTGTTGGTTTCTTTAGACTGAGAAAGCCCTGCATAGTATTGGCAACATGAATTGTAGAACCAAAATCAATCCACCATGTATTATTAGGAACTTTAACAAAGTTAGATTCATAAAACACAAGAGATAAGAGATTATCTTTTTTCTTGAGTCATTTCTTGTACTTAGGACAATCCTTCTTCATGTGTCCATTTTTCTTGCAAAAGAAGCATTCACCTTTATTGCCATAATGCTTCATTTGCACTTTCTTGTTATTCTATTATGGAACAGTTTTGTCCTTTCGGCCTTTTCCTTTTCTATGAAATGCAAGATTGGCAATCTCTAGTTTTTCATGCTTCAATCTCTCTTCCTCTTGAACACACAGGGCCAAAAGTTCATCTACTGATCATTTCTCCTTCTGTGTGTTATAGGAAATTTTGAAAGCACTACATTCCATAGGAAGAGAGTTAAGGATAAAATGTATGAAGAACGACTCAGAAATCTCTATCTCCAATATTTTAAGTTGAGCAGAAACGTCCCGCATTTTCATAATGTGTTCATGCACACCTTTAGAACCATTAAGCTTCATGCCTAAGAGCTTCTTCATTAGGGTGTTGGCAAATGCCTTATCAAATGTCACAAATTGCTTTTCAGTAGCCTTCATGAAGACCTTAACCTCGTCACAGTCAAGGATTGAACCCCTAATACCCTTACTGATATGGGACTTAATGAGCATCAAACTTAAGCAATTAGATCACTCCCACCGCTCATAAGAACCCCTCTCAGTTAGCGTACTTGATTCCATGGGAATAGGCGGGTTCATCCACACGAAGTGCCAAATCAAGGTCCATGCACCCCAAAGTCAAAAGAATCTCATCTTTCTAGTTAGAAAAAATTTCACCACTCAAAAATGGAATATGAGATGATTCAAAACTCAATAATGTAGTAGGAATAACTGCAACAACCAAGAACAAATCATGCTATGAACTAATAAAAATAAAGTAAATTCTAATCTCCCTGTGAGTAAAGATTGCAACATGCATCGAATCTATTTAACTGTATCAATAAGACTAGTAAATATCTCTCACCAAAATAAAAATAAAAATAAAAATATTCCATTATCTGTGGACATAGGAAATTTCTATTTTGATATTTAACTTACTATCTTATTCCAAATAAATTAATAAAACAATTATTTCCCTTTGGGTAAAAATAATTAATTCTACTATTTTAAATGTAAGTAATAAGATGCCATCTAATATAATTATTTTCTGAATTTATACACATAACAATAATTTAAGATGTTGTGGTTATTCTCAAATTAATATAATGCCCAACTAGCTTATAAATTAGGTATCAAATAACCTTTAATGGAACGAAACACAAATCCATAATAGTCCCAAGATATTATGTAAATAGGTCCTTTTGCATCACAAAACTTTGAAACAAATTATCACAAAACAAAGTTATCAAATATCATGTAAATGTATAGATAACAAAATATGTGTTTTTTATATATCTATACAGAAATAATATTCTATTCATGTTAATGTGATGGATTCAAAAGGTAAATCATTAAAAGAATTAAATAGTGCATGATTTAATTCATTATAATATTCTGAAAATATGTGCATATACAGTAATGGTATATACCTATCCAGCTATCAATAGTTAAAAGACTTTATAAAATGTTTCAAATTATTCATCTAAAAACTGTATTGCTGTGTTTGGTTGGAAAATTTGAGGAGAAATTTGGAAAGAAAAATAAAAAAAGTGTGTGAAATTAGGTGAAATATAGGTATATTTTATTCACATTTTACCTAACTTTTCCCTTTCTCTTTCCAAATCTCTCTTCAAATCCTCCAACCAAACACAGCGTTAATAAATTAAGTTTTAGAACAATTTGTTTTAAATCCAATTCCAATTCCATGTACAGTTTGCTAAAGGATAATAATTATTTAATTTAATTACAAAATATGACGTGACTGATAGAATGTTTATATACACATTGTGAATATGTCAACAGATTATATATAGTTTAGAATAAATATATAATCAAACTAGCAACTTTTCGATAGACAAAGAATTTTGTTTGTGATATAAAATTTTTAAATAACACAAGTTATGATTTCAAGGCATCTCAAAGAGACAACACGTCAGCAAAATCCAAATTTAATAGCATAGTTTTAATCGGATGCAAACAGACAAGTTTATGCTGACTATTTACGCAAACCTATTATATAATTAATGTTACGTTTTCTAATATATAATAAATCTGTATACTGAGCAACATGGGCTTAGAGATAAAGTTTTGATACCACAATGTAAGAAAAAATCATACACATATATAATATAATCATATGTGTATAGATATATAGCGAAATAAAATTACACTAACCTCCTCCAGCCATTGTTGATCAAGTTGTGTGATATGTGTATATCTTATAAATCTCTCAATATTATATTACCCACTCACAATCTAGGAATAAATATCTTCTAACTTATACAGAACTTCACAATTTAGGTGTAAGTGTCTTCTAACTTATGTAGAACTTGAGTGCCTCATTAATGGAAAACCACAAGCCTATTTATAGCTATTAGGTTAGAGACCTTTATCAGATAGATACCTAAACTTTATTAGTTTCCTTCTATCCAAGAAACTCATCAATTTTTATTAGTTTCATTCCATCAAGGAAACTTATCAATTAGTGGAAATTGATAGGCCTCAGCCAAACCAAGATTAGAGTTCTTAGTATTTAGCCAACCTTAATAATTATCATCCATAACGTTAAATAATTAATAAAATAAAAAATAAATATACAAATAATACATAATATATTATTTATAAAATTAATGTTTAAGTGGGCACATTAAGTCTCCGATTAAGAGACTTGGCTTACAGCTGGTTGTACATATGTACGTGGGTAGGAATGTGCAGAAAAACCATCAACCCGCCAACCCACACTGACCATAAATATTAATTGATATATATACACATTTATGTACATCGAAATATGTATATACATTTGTTGTTTTAATTTGGAAAGAGTACTGCTAGACAAAGAAACTTTCCTTACAAACTGATGTGTCACTTAGAATATTGGTAAGTTGGGCCTCATTTCATATTCCAAAGTTATATCACTCCATGCCACATCAGTTTGTAAGAAAAAATTGTAAATTTTTTTATTTGTATAGCATTTTCCATTTGGAAATTATTTTGGTTTGATTATGTTAGTTGAAAGAATAGCACTGGACATGAGGTAGAGAAGGAGAAAGGTTTTAATTTGGAAATTGTTTTGGTTTGATTATGTTAGTTGAAAGAATAGCTATCTGTTAAAAATGAAGGAAAAAAATGAGAGAAAGGAGAAAGGAGAAAGGAGAAAGGAGAAAAAAATGAAGGAAAAAAATAGAAAGAAAATTAAGAAAATGAGTCTGGTTCTTAGGTTCCAAGGTTGTGATTACATAAAACAAGAAATTTGACAAAAAAAAATTAAGGATAATAATATAGAACTTTTGTAAAAAAATGTTAACAGGATTTGTCTGTACACTTTTTCAACGCCACATGAGAGTTGAGTGTATATATCTGTTAAATAGAGAGATATAGAGGGTTGATTTTTTCTGTTGTTGGTGCTATAAAGAAGTGCTAGTGGTTCCTAACCGAGTGTCTTTATTGTTAAGAATTAAATAACTCCTTACTTTAAAATGGGTAAGACATAAAATAACAAATAAAAATAATAATACAAATTAAATCAATCATATACACACAAGAACACAAGAATATAGGTTCGCTTTAGAATAAAACTACGTCCATAGTCGCTGCAGCTTTACTATGACCTGAAAACGATGATAACTCTTTTACACAATACAAGAGACTCCTCATTTATATAAACATAGAAATTAAGCCAACGTGGAAGCAATAGAGAAACTACCAAAGCACCCTACCCTCGGGAAGGGCCCCCAAACCCCCATTGGATTGACGGCGTATCAGGTCCCCAATGCCCAACATTTGTGAACATATATGTCTTCCCAATTGTTTCCGAGTGTTTTTATGGACAATTATTTATATATATATATATATATTGTTGGTGATTTAATGAAGTGCTTCTAGTTTCTCAGTGGTTTTTTTGTGCACAGTTATATATATATATATATGTGAAAAATGCTTGGTGGTTCGAATTTGTGTAGTCCGAATGGCTCAAATGTGTCAAAACGACGTCGTTTTGACACTCAACGCGACGTTGTTTTGAGACATTCGAGCCAAGAAAATTCGAGCTATCTAGCATTATTTTGTATGAAAATTCGAACCACCTAATATTGTTATATATGTTTAGTTATATAATTTTATGGTTGAACAATTACATAAATGTTGTTTAGTAGAGTAATATTTTTGGCTTGAAGGTTGGTTTTAATGTACGGATTTTTTTTTTTTTTGGTGGTTCATAGAAGAGGTGTCCGCGGTTCGGTTTGGGACGGTTTGCGGTTCGGTTTGAACCAGCCCGCATGTATGCCGTTTGAAGAAAAGTCAACCCGCAACCGCCCGCAATGCGGCTTGCGGTTTGTACGGATAGGGTTCGCAGTTGCACGGGTGGTTGCGGGCAGTTTGCGGATTGAACTTTTTTTTCAAATTTTTTTTGTTAAACCCTTTTTTTTTCCCCATTTTTTATCAATATTTCTTTTAGACCTTTTTCCTCCCATTTTCTAAAATACTCTAAAATTAATAATTAATGAATTAAAACTTATAAAATAAAAAACACAACAAAATCAATTCGTAACCTAAACAAATCATTCAAAATTTACCTTTATCATTAACTTGCATTCACATCAATTTGTAACCTAAACAAATCATTCAAAATCTACATTCATCATTAACTTGCATTCATCCTACATTCATCATTCCTAACCCAAATACAAAAAAAAAAAAAAAAAGGTAATTCTTCATTGACTTATATTCATCCAAAATGCAAAAAAATAAATAAAAATAAAAGGGGTTTTTTTGAACGGTTAGATTTTAAAAAAAAAAAAAAGTTTTATGCGGGCGGGTTGGGCGAGTGCGGGTCAAACCCGCAATCCGCTCACAACCTGAAAATTAGATAAAATTCAAACCGCACCCTACCTTAATGTGTTTGCGAAACTGTCCATACATGTGCGGTTCGGATCGGGTATGGCAGTTTGGACGGGTCGGAAGTGTCAATGGTTTCGAAACCACTGGTTTCTTTGGCAGTCACATATATAAATATATATATATATTAAGTTTAAAAAACACATGTTTTTGTCCTAAAAGGATCATTTTTGTTAAGTCTAGCGCGTGGCAAACCATTTCATTGGACTGTTACATGTATCTGTAGATACTTGTTTTTATGTTTCCACAATTATGTATATATGTCCATCAAATTTTTTTAATTCATTATTAGTATTACTATATTATTAGTATTACTATTATTTTACCTTGGAGAGTTGGTTTCTTCTTTTGCTACTGTCATAAAAAATTATAAGAAAAAAAAAAAAAAAACACTAATAGAGAAGAGCTATACATATTCAATTGTGATCTACAATTTCCACGGAATGAAACAATCATAAACTTCTGGCAATGGAAGGCATTTCTTTATAACAATAAGAGGTAAAGCTATTTTCAAGTTAAATATTTTTGTACAGACTAGACTAGATACAAAATTAACAGTGTGTCCAGATTTCCAAATATATAGAGCAAGAGATCTTCACAATTATTTTTCATTCGTAATTGATAAACATTTTTGCAATGCTTGCTCTTGTCCATTGTAGTATTTCAGGGGGAAGATAGCTCTCGTATTTCATTCCCATCGCTAGTTTCATCATCATGTATGCGACAATTATCCCAGAATCGACCCTGCATTGATATATTTGGTGTTAGTTTAATTCATATTTTTTAAATAATAATTATTAATTATTATTATTATTATTTGTTATGATAGAAACAAACTTACGATCTAGAAACTTGTTGTGGAGAGTCGTTCATTTGCAGGATAGGACAGTCAAAACCTTGGGATGCTAAGATTTGCATTCTTTCTGATTGAAATAAATTAATTTCCCCCATGGATTTCAGTTGTTTTTCACATGCCTCTTTGTATGCTTTCCTTAAATATCTCTCAACATTTTCTTTCTGATTGACGAGGTAAAATATAATTTGTGTTAGTTTTTCAATTTTTTTTTAGGATTAATTACACTTTTCACTCCTATACTTTGACCCATATTTCACTTTGGTCGCTATTGTTACAATTTGAATAATTTGGTTCCTACATTTCTGTCAAGTTTCATTTTGGTTCTTCTGTCCAAATTTTTGTTAATTTCTTCTCCGTGTACAACTCAGGAGATTGACAAGTGTCCAAAACTGTTAGTTTTAACCTCCAAAATCTAGTGCTCGTGATCCCATATCCATTGGAAGGGCAGGGAATCGAAATCTATTTTTAGTTTTAGGCACACAATATCGTCCTCATTTTAGTTAAAACCTTTTATGTGTACAACCAAAACTGGTAGTTTTAACCTCCAAATTGAACAGAAGGACCAAGTTGAAACTCAACTTAAAGTGTAGGGACCAAGTTGTTCAATTTGAAACAATAGAGACCAAAGTGAAATTTGAGCCAAACTACAAGGGTTAAAAGTATAAGTAACCCTTTTTTTTATATTATGCAACATTGTATTTGTATAAAAAAAATTTGTTACTTACCACAATTTTTGCACCCTCAAAATAGGAATCATATAGTCCAATACCTCTGTTTGAGTGGTAGTGCCTCCACATTCCCTCGTGCATGTCGTAGACAAGTAGTGTCCAGTGAAATGGCACTGATTCTTCTTGTCTTCCTTTTGAATTCATGGGAAATTGAATATACCTGACATTGTCTTGTATTGCTTTGCAGACTCTGCTGTATATTTCTTTTTCCTTGTAGCTTTCAGAAGCTCGTGTTATAATTGTCTGTTTCATGAAAATTGAATTTCAATCAGTATTTGAATTTTTTTGCTAACAATTAATATATATATACACTTTTTGATTAGTTATATACCCAACAGTGGCTGTTGACGAAGCGTGTCTTGTTTGGTATTGTCGAGCCATCCCATCTTGCCTCTTCTTGTTGTTTGAGGAGAATTTGACCCAAGCAATCAATGACCTGCATGTAGAAAATTAGGGGTTTTTTTAATTTATTTCATTTATATATTTATTTTGATAATGTTTGTGAGTTTATGTATATGCAGAGATATATAAATTTGTGCATATTTATGTTTGCGAATGATAAATACACATATATATATGTATGACTCTGAAGATAGAGATCATATCAAATTCTTACAGAAATGTAAATTTATTCAGATATATGTTAGTGTCTATGTCAGTAGGTAAATAAATCTATATAGATATAAATCTATTGTACAGATATATAACTCGTTAATAATTAAAAATATCTTAAGAACATTTACAGTTATGGATCACAGCAAGTATATACATATATTACAGAATAAGAATTATTATTTAGTGAATTACTTACAATATTTGTTATTGCTCTTTCCAGAAGTAGTGTCATGATATCTTCCATGGATATGTACAATCCTTGGCAGAGCATGTCTTTCTCTTTGTAGATGATTGCCCTGCAGTTTTGGATTTAGAGTGTTAAAGTTTATTTTGAAATATTTAGCCTAAATGGTGTTTAGAGTCATTTTTGTTTCGTACTTACGTGTATCCATCTTGTGCTATGATGTTCTGGAGCCTTTGAAACTCATTCGCAGACAAGAATTTACAAACCGGGCCATCCCTTTTGAGTTCTGGGTAATTTATTTCATTTGGAGCAGGCTCAGTGCAGGTATAATTTTCAATATCCAGAAAGTCTTGGTCGTCCTCTTCTTGGTCATCTTTATTTTCTTCTCCTTGTTCTGATTTTAGTTGTTCTTCCTCTCTCTGCTTCTTTGACTTTGTCCCATAATCGTATGCACACAATCTTTTCTTGTTTCTCTGCCCATTCTTTAGCATGTCTATCTCTGCTTCGAGTTTCTCAGTTTCTTCCTTCAAGTGGTTGTTTTCTTCATTGACTTTCTCATTCTCCTTCTTGATGTTGTCACACTCTTCCCTAAGCTGCTTGTTTGCTTCATTGACTTCCTTGTTCTCCTTTTCCATGTGCACCAGTTTCTTCCTGTCTTCCACATGATTTACTACCATTTCTTTCAAAAGGTTTAAAGCATAGTTGCTCTCAGTTTTCAATGCCTTCATTTCCTCTTCATGACCACATACTTCGTGTGCTATTCGGTTGATGTTATCAATTGCGGTTCCCAAAGAAATGTAACCATCAAACTTGCCTTCATGTTGTTTTGTCTCTCTTTCCAAATGTTCAAAATTAGTCTCCAAGACAAATTGCGAGGCATCGGCAGAGTGAAATTCAGAGATGGAGCCCAGGATTGTGTCGCACAATGCATCAAGTTTGTCTTGTTCAGTCGTCACTTCTTGTCTGTCCCAAGTTTTCATTTCATGTAAAACAGTTCGAGTATCCGACTCGTTGTTTGACATGATGATCTGATTGTTTTGTGTTGCCAATGTTTCTTCTACAAAAACACTGATTTCTAGGTCTGTGAGTTTAAGCTCATCCTCCAAAACCTGTGGCATTTGAGGAAAAAATTCTCATAACTTCTTATAAACTGTATTTAAATTTACAGTGGGTGACAACACAAGATTACTATATATATATATGACAGGCAAGAAGTATTGGTAGCAAAATGTTATTAAAAATTCTAAACGAGTATGTTGTTACCTCTTCAGGTCTGAGTGTTGGAATTCGCCTTTCTACCAAATTATTGCTTAGAGTGCCAAGATGCCATTTGATGTATCTCGGGAATCCCTCCTCTATGTTTGGCTGAACAAGATTTGTGTGCTCACACAACCAGTACTGTGTATAAGAAATGAAAGAAATTAAATATGGAATATTTCGATTGTTTTTTAGTGGTGATAGAAACTTACTAAAAGTGCTATGACACATCCAGTGACTCCAGCTGGTTTTTGGTGCATTTTCTGCACAGATTTGATTAATTTGTCTCTGATCGCATCGCACCATGCATACTTTGCCATGTTTTGGAGGTCGTCCACATAAGGTATATATCTTCTTGTCAGAATATGGCTACTGCCGGAGAAGAACACCGTTAGAAGTGCATGTAAGCAGAGCAGTTTTGCAACATCTTCATAATCCCTTTCACTTCTTCCTTTCAGCGATTCATTAATTGCATTCTCAATGTGAACTTTGGATATGTTATTGATGTTACCAAATATTCTCTTGACAAATTGAGAACTCTTTCTTGATCCCTGAGTGATATCTAGTGGCTCTGATCCTTGCTTTATGCCAAATATCAACCCTAGGTCTCTGCTGCTTGGGAGCAAATTTTTTCCACCAATGTGGAATGCTTGTTTCTTGTAGTTATATGATTCTATTATTTCAACAATAATGTTCTCGTTCTTTTTGCACCTCAATGATTCTACATAACGCTGATTCAGGATTGATTCGAAGAAATGCCAGAATGGTGTTTGTTTCAGCACATCTTTATGTGCTTTTGTGAGTCGGATCCTTTCAATCAATCGTATCACAGCCAAGATGTTTGACCGATGTTGAAACATGAATGTACGCATTTTCTTTGCAGCTCGTTTCTTTTCTGGTTTTTTAGGAATTTTCCTTTCCTTTGGAGGGGGAGGAATGGTTTCTGGTGGTGTGGTTACTAACAGATGCCGAGTTCGTCCACTCAGACGAGGCGATCTCCTTATTGTACCAAGGACCGGTGAGGCTTCTGATTGCACTAGGGAGGTGTTTCTTATTGTTGGTATTGTATCAATTGTCGGGCTATTTTCAGCGACTGCCAAACTGCATCTCTCACTCCTTGGACACAACTCGTACTTTTCTTGTGATTGTTTGTTCTTTCTCGTCATTTTTGCAATGCACAAACTGTTGACCGCAAAGTATATATATAAAATGATTGTTAATGATTACATGAAATACAATAGAGAAATCTGTTGACATATACATGAGATGAATTTTGTACATATAGATAAATTTGAGCACACACCTGTTATGGTATCTATGTGTACAAATAGATAAATCTGTTCAGATATAAATGAAATGAAATTTCAACAGATAGATATATTTATGGAGACATGTTACATATGTGTACAGATAGAAAAATTTGTTCAGATATAAATGAAATAAAAAATTTAAATTAAAACATAGATAAATCTGAGCAGATGTGGTATGGTGTCTATGTGCACAAATAAAAAAATATGTTCAGATATAGATTGTAATGAAATTTGTACAGATAGATAAATCTTTTTTGATATAGATAAAAATCTGTTTAGATACATAATTGTACACGGATATATCTGTCAAAATATATGAAGGTGTATGTGTTCGTACAAATAGATAAATCTGTATAACACGGCTTCTATGTCCAATTAACATTTGTCAACACTGTCCAAATATGAATATCTGTAATAAATTTTTCTCTACACATATGCAAGTGTACCAATTTTTTTGGAACACATACATGTATAGATAAATATGTTCAGATTCAGATGAAATGAAATTTCAAAAGACAGACAAATCTTTGGAAACATGTGCTATGGTGTGTATGTGCATATATAGAAAAATCTATTAAGATATAAATCAGATAAAATCTGCAAAGATAGATAAATTTTTAAATAACAGTTGTTTTATGAAATTTGTCTGGACAGATATTCTTATATGTTTAGTGAAAATGACAATTAATAGGGTTAGTGAGACATTATTAAGTTTAACTGTTGACATTTTTAATTTAGATATAACTCTATGCAAGGTTTTTTGTTTTTTGTTTTTTATTTTACAGAGTTAAATATATCTGTATGTGCAGATACGTATATAACTATATATTTTTTATGAAAAAATGTTACAGTGTGATTGAAATTTAAAATTGGAGTTGCATGCAGATATAAAAATAAATAATTGTTTAATTTTTTTTTTTACAGGGGGAGATATTTGTATTTACAATATAAAATAGATAGATAAAGAGTTATAATCAACAGTCCATGTACTGCTTTAGGTCAAAAATAGTGGTTAATGGACGATTTAAACTCATCACAAGTTTAGATTATCATATCTGAAAATGGTAATGCCAAATTGTAACATTAAATTAGATATCGAATCATCCATGGCTCCTCTCGTGGAGACACTCAATTTTCAAAGTTCGGCAAATGTGGAAAGTTACTTTTCTAGGTTGGAGATTAGTGTGAACTATTTGCAAATAAATGTTGAATCGCTGATAGATGACAGGGCAAAGGAGGAGAAATAACACTTTAGTACTTTTATGGAGATTCCAAATGAAGCATCAACAGATAGTGACGGTGATGTTGATGATCATGGAAAAGATGCCCATTAAGATGTTGTTGATGATGTTTCAATGGATTGATTTTTATTTTTTATTTTTTAAATAATTTATTGAATTTCCCTATATATAAAAAAAGGAACATACGTTTGTTGTGTCCTGAATTTTCAACAGAAAACTCTGAACTGTTTGTAGCGCAAATTAGTTTGATTTCAAAATTAGTTAGGCAAGGATGGTGAGAAAGTGAAGGATTACACTAACTGATAGACATAATTGAAATGCTACAATAGGTTATTGCTGTTGCTGCACAATCAGATTGGAAAAAGCTTGAATGAAGATTTTCCTTGACCTTTAGAGAGAGAGAGAGAGAGAGATGGTTTCTTTGGTTGTGGGGTGGTTATATAAGCAGGGGTATTTTCGTCGCACTGAAAATTTATGTCCTTATGGGCTTAGTAGTTTAGAGTGTGGGGAGATAGACCAAGAAGTCCAGGATTTGAATTTTGGCCTAAACACCCAATTAGAAATAGCATTTTATTTTATATTTTATTATTATTTTCATGGGACTCACAAATTTCAATTTTCATCCCAAGTGTCCAAAAGCAAACTCCCTATCACTCGACAACAATCCAAAACATCCTAACAATCCCCAAACATCATGTGAATTCAACAATACATACACGCATATATATAACCATAAAATTTTCAAAATTTCAAATATTCAAAACAATCTCAAACTATGAAGCATGGACACTCCAAAATCGGTGTCGTGGCAGTGTCCGACACGTGGACACGCCAAGGACACGCTTTAATGATTTTTTTTGTAGGGGACACGAAAGGGACATGGCAGGGACACGCGTGTCCATATCACGACACGGCATGAGACACGACGAGGCTCATTTTTAATTTTGTTATATTTATTTGTGGTCAAAGTGTAATATTTAAAAAACAAAAAATGAGAGGGTTATTTTGTAATAATACAAAATATATACAACCTAGGTTTTGTTTGTTGCTGTGCTTGATTCTCTTCACTTCAGCAAACTCAAACGACAACGAATAGTCCCTCCGGTGAGTGTCCTTTGATCGATTCTTCGTCGTCTTCTTCTTTTCATCATTTTTCTTCATCAATCCTCATTCAATCTCCATCACCGAACGAAAGCTCTCGTCTCTATCTCTCTTCTCTCTCGTCTATCTCTCCTCTCTTGATAGATCTCCATCTCTCTTCTCTCTCTCTCTCTCTCTCTCTCTGTGTCTCGTCTCTCTCTGCTCTCTTCTCTCTTTTCACCTCTCGCCTCTCACTCATCTCTTTGTCTTCTCTCTCTAGTCTATCTCGTTTCTCTCTCTTCTCTGTTGATCAGATATTTTTATTTATATTTATATATATATATTATATTTTAGTTTATATATATTATATCTCTTCTCTTTGTCTTCTTTCTTCTTTATTTTTTATTTATTTTACGATTAGATATATATATATTGTATATTTTAATTTAATTTTTTTCTTTATAAATTTATATATTGTAAATTTATTTTTATTATATATTTAATATTTTCTTTATATAATGTTTACAATATATAGAACATACGTTTATAATGCTTAAATGTAATGGTCTTTATATACACATTAAATTAATATTAGTTTTTTATTAATTTTGATTGTTTGGTAATATAAAATTAATCTACATAGCAAATACGTAACACATATATTTAAAAAAATAATAATAATTTGCCATGTCCCCCGCCGTATCCGTATTCCCATTTTTTTTGAAATCGTCGTGTCCCGTGTCCTATGTCCGTGTTCGTGTCCGTATCCATGTCCATGTCCATGTCCGTGCTTCATAGATACCAAACCTCAACCAAACTTTGCAAATTTACATTTAAAATGATTCTTACAGCAAATACTGCATTCGTATCAAAACATTTCAAAAGAAAAATGACCAAAAAGCATGCTTTGGACAAAAAGGAATTAGAATTTCAAAATTTTTAAGGATTTTAGAAAACCATAACAATTAGCATTAGTGGCTACAGCCTACAAGTATTTCTAGCATAAGGTAATAATTGTGGGCAAAGGTAGTCTTTTGGCGATGAGAAATTAGACTTGTCGGTAAAATATCAACAATAATACTTGTTTTTGGCAACAAAGATTAATGGTCTATGCAAAATTTGTGGAGAAAATTTTTCACGCCACAAGATTATTTTCTGCAAATGGAGGGAAAATTTTGCCATTACAACTTTTTCTTGGCAACGCAAGAGTTTATCAGGAAAGTAAGTGTTTTAGCGACGAGCTAGTTTCGTTAGTATAGTAGCCATGGTGTCAATCAAACCAAATGTCCACTAAATAATGCGGGTAGTATAATTTGCATAATAGACAATCAAAATGATTTATTTACATGCTCAGATAACATAAGATATAAACTAGTAAATAATGCTTTTTCTAGAACTATTAAGCTCATGTAATGAACACAATATTCCCAAACCTGATAATCCTTTCTATACACATCATATTTAATTAAAGATGGCCCTAATTTTTTATCTAACAGAAACACTACCGAGCATGGTTGGCCAAAACCAATGAACATCTTCGCCTAGAAATTTGCTACACAGGGCCATTTGGTTTTGTTTTAATTTCTGAAAAATATAAAATAAATCTTGTTTGGTGAAGTGTTTCCAAAAACTTTTAGGGAAATTTTTCTAAAACAACCCACTTTCTAGGAATTTTTTATGTATGAATTTTCAGAAATTGCTTTCACACAAAATGATAACTTACAAAAATGAGTGTTTGGAGAAGTGTTTTCGAAAACTTTTCAAAAACATACAACCCACTTTCTAAGAAATTGTTTATGAATTTTTAAAAACTCTTCACCCAATAAAAACATAATGAAACCTACGAGTGTTTTTAAACTTTTCAATGCTTTTGTTTCCAAAAAGGAAACCAATCAATCAAACCCTAATGCTCTATTTGGTTTATTGGAACGAAATAGAATGAAATGATCATGCTAATATAGTCTCCATTCTCATGTTTGGTTCACTAACAAAATGACACAAAAATGTATTACAAATAGAATAATCATTTACCATAGTAAGGAAATAGTCATGAATGACCATTTCATTTAATTTCATTCCAATGAACCAAACACCACATAAATGTCTATCTTCCAATCTACTCAATTGATACCTAAGGGAGGGCCTTGGTTAATAAAAGTACAAACCCTTTGGTTTAATTCATGGGATTGGAATCAACATGTCAAGAAACCATTAGTCTTTCACTTTTTTCACTATAACACAGCACAGAGCATGAAACAAACAAGGGAAATCCTATGCTACACACCCTCCAAGGGAAATCTGATGCTACACACCGTACCACAAACGTTGTAACTTTACTACAAAATTTCATAACATCAATCACAAAATACATCATCTCGCCACAAATTAACATAACAAAATGTCCAATATTTTGTGGTTCATGTAACAAAAAACATCAACCATATAATGCGTAATCTCACCACAAATTAGCATAACAAAATGTACAATATTTTGTGTTTCATGTAATAAAAAGTTTGTGGCTTGGTAACTATATTTTTGTTATGCCAATTTGTGGGAGGTTATGTATTTGGTAATTAATGGTATAAAATTTTGTATTCACCCAAAAATGTTATAAAATTTTGTGATAAATTTACACCCATTTGTGTGGTAAGACACACAGATAGAAAGAGGACATGAGTATACAAAATGAGCTGTCATTCAAAGAGCAATAGTCCCAAAATGTTCAGAAAATAAACTCAGTGGTGCTTTTCCACACTTACATTTGAATCAATCACAGACCTAAATAGCAACAATAAGGTTTAGAGCACTTACAAGAAGAGTTTGATTTGAGTTAGAGAGAGAAACTCCACTCCAGAATCCAGACAGACTCCCTCTTTCTCTCTCTAGAAACTCGAAAAAAACATGAACAACTTTTTACATAAAGCGAGAGCGATGGGGGTTTTGAAGAACCCTCATATTTTTTATGACCGTCGGATTTCCCAACTCAATGGACTCTGATTTACATCCGTTGGATCTTAGTCGTGAGCGATCGGCCCCGATTCGGTAATATAAAGCTGTCAGATCAGATTGGCCACGTTGCTAACATGCACCCATTTGTCCGCCAGATTAAGGGTTGATTTGGAAATGGCCATTTAAATTTTAAAAAAAAAATTTTGATTAAAATATAAAATGAAAAAAAATTAATATGTTTGACATTATTTTTTTATTTTTTCATAAAAAAAATGAAAAAATAGAGAAAATGGAATCATTTACTTTTTTGTATAATTCTTTAATTTTTTTAATAACTTTTTAACTATTGTAGAGATTTTCAAACCTATCCTAAGTTAGATGGGATTATAAATACAATACAATTAAGTGAAAAGATTATTAGTGTGAAACATAAGATAAAGTGTGTTTTTTGTATATTAGTTTGATAGTATTAGTTGGTTAAGAAATTTATAAAATTACAAAAAAAAAAAATTATCATCGTATAAAAATCAATTTTGTTAATTTTGGAATGCAAATACAAAATTGTCTTTTCACGCCAACTCTCATGGATTGGATCAACAATCTCACCCTTCCCATTGAAAATGTTAATCCCATGAGGGAATGGAAAATGACTGAGGCCCCCAGTGGGGATAACCCCCCTAACACCCCCACTGTTTTTTCATTGGCTGGGAATTTTTTCTTTTTTCTTTTTTTTTTTTTCTTTTTTTTTTTCTCTTTCAAGTCTTGGTCTCACAAGGGATCATGTGGAGCTGGAGGTGCTAGAGTCCAATTGTGAGGGGATTCATAGTCCCCATTAGATTACTAGTCCCATTGTATAAACATTGAGTTATGTTAAAGCCCATAGATTGCTAGTTCAATTGCCTCTCATTGCATTTTAAATTATTTTTTAAATTTTTGGTAAATTTTTTTATCTACTTAATTGAAATACACTAAAAATATAAATAAAAAAAAAATTCACGAAATACAAAAATTTAGTTCATTTTTTTTTTTTTTGTATTTATTGAATTTTTTGAAGATTTTTTACAAATATTTTTCTTTTTAAATACATTTAGATTAGTTGGATAAAAAAAAAGACTACAATATAATTTTTTTAATAAAAATCAAAAAATTGAAAACCAAATTAATGGTCTAAGTATCCCATTCAAAACCAACTGACAGAAAGCATGATTTTTAATCACACCTTGATGTAGAATGAAAAATAAGTATACTTATGGTTTAATAAAAAACGAATTTGGATTTTTTTTTTTTCCAGTTCGTGAAATGGATTGGATTGTGTAATCTGGCCCATTAATTGGACATAGTGTCTTGTTTTAATGATTTTTTTATTATTTATAAATATTTTAGATCTAGCATATAATTCATTCATAAAAAAATAAGATTAATTTAATATCCATAATTAAATGATTTTTAAAAAATGATTTTTTTAAAATTATGTTTGGGAAAAAATAATTTAAGGTCCCTCTCTCATTTTTAGTAATGGAAGAGATCCATAATATTATTTTATGATGTTTAAGGTCCCTTAACCCTGCACCCATATATGACAAAGAAATTTGACTCTCTCAAATCAAACCTTATTTCTCTCTCTCTCTCTCTCTCTCTCTCTCTCTCTCTCTCTCTCTCTCTCTCTCTCTCTCTAAATCCAAACCTCACTTCACTCCCTACAATGGCTGCCGTCTCCGCCTCCACCGTTGTGACTGACCTTCATGATCGCACTCTCTTTCTTTTCACCAACCTTCATGATCGGACTCTCGTCTAGGATATCGAACGATCACCTGGTGGACCATTACTGAAACGACCACCAGCTGGAATAAGATTGGACGCTCTCTTCAAGGTATTGGGAGATCTCTCTACGATTCTTCTCTGGAATGATCTAAACAAAAACGAAGAAGAAAGATTTATACATATACATAGAGATGATGATGATAATGATGATGATGATAAAGATCTTACCATTGTTGATGTAAAGAAGGAAACTGTGAAGAGGATAACAAAGCTTGTTTGCTAAGGTGTGTTCCACATTCCTTGGTCAAAAATATAGAGAAAATTGTAAGCAAATGAGAATTTTCTCTGGATGTGGAAATTGTATAAATCTTTTCTAGATTTCCAGAGAATTTCTCTGGCCTTCCTAGAATTTCTCTGAAGGGAAATTCTTGGATCGAATGTTCTCTGATTTTTCTGCATTTTATGATGTATTTATCTCACTATACGTATATATGTAGATGCATCTATTATACCTGTAAAACTCTTTATGATGTTTTTCTTCTCTTTTCTCGGTGTTGAAACTTTTGGAATTGAAGCGTTTGTCAATGGACATTGGTTTAATATGGATGAATTCACACATTTTAGTACTATTTTGGTTAAGAAATGGGTTGGAGTTCTGGCTTTGTATTACAATTTTGCTATGTAATTTTGCTAAGTTAGTGAATTAGGGATTTGGGTTTGGATTTTGAAGGTTGATCAAAAATAAAAATAAAAAAATTGTTAGGAAGTTGGGCTGTAAATTTACAAAATTTAGTATTTTGGTGAGAAAATTACAAGAACTTGTTAGTATTTTGTTCTGATCAATTTTCTCTGCCCTGTTTAGTTTTCTCTATGTTATTCAATTTTCTCTGAATTTCTCTGGTTTTAACTCAAAAAAATTTCAATTTTCTCTGGGTAATTTTCTCTGTGTTGTTTAATTTTCTCTAGTTTGAACTTAAAGAAATTTGAATTTTCTCTGGGTAATTTTCTTTGTCATGTTTAATTCTCTCTATTGTTCAATTTTCTCTAATTTGAACCCAACGAAATTCCTTGGGAAGTCCAGAATTTCTTTGTGAAGAATTTCTTCGGATCAATGTTGAGAGATCTTAAACATTATGAAAATATTGAATGTCCTTTATGCTATAAAATCTTAATATCATGGACTTTAAAAAAAAAAATCCTTATATTTGTTGTACATTTTTTAAATGATAAAAATGATAATAAAAAAAAATTGTCATACTATATAATGTTAAGGAATTAGTAAGTTAGATTACCCCTGATCTTCTCACTGACCCAAGAGACAACCACTGGGCCAACTCTAAAAAAAATAGGGACTTACCAGCCGATCCTATGGAAACAGATTAATACCCACCAAGTCCTGCCCTATTTCAGTTTCTAATTTTATCCCTCAATGTCACACCACACACGTGAAGCAAAGAAGATATCACGAGTTCTCCCCTGTGCGCGTGACACACACGCTTCTTCTCAATTGTTCTGATTTGGAAACTATTCTGAAGTGATTTGGAAACCATTCTGAGGTGATTTGCGATTTGGAAATCGAAACAAACGAAGAGATTTTCCGTGAATCTCCCATCATTTCCAAAGAAATCACCTATGTTTTCATACCGATTCCAAATAGATTCCTAACAAATCTTCCACCGTTTCGATCTATATTCTGATTCGGACATCTACTCTCCCTTTTTAGTTCATCTTCAACAAACATGTCAATCAAACGTGAGTCGTATTCATCTTCCGTTCTTCTTTCATAACTATAATTAAGTGATAAAATTCGACTTGAAGCTATTTTCAATGTGTATCATACAGTATTAATTGATGAGTGATATTCAATTTCATAATAATCACATCTTCATGTTCATTTGCTATACAATGATGGATTTGCTTATTTTTGCTAATCCAGTGATAAAATTTGATATACAATGACAGATTTGCTTATTTTTTCCAATTCAGTGAGAAAATTTGCTATAAGAATGATAGATTTGCTTAATTTTCTTAATTAAGTGATAAAATTTGTTATAATTATGGATTTGCTCCCCTTCTTCTTTCATAACTATAATTGAGTTATAAAATTTGACTTGAAACTATTTTCAATGTGTATGATACAGTATTAATTTATGATTGATATTCAACTTCATAATAATCACATCTTCATGTTCATTTGCTATACAATGATGGATTTGCTTACTTTTGCTAATTCAATAATAAAATTTGGTATACAATGACAGATTTGCTTACTTTGCCCAATTCAGTGAGAAAATTTGCTATAAGAATGATAGGTTTGCTTAATTTTCCTAATTAAGTAATAAAATTTGTTAAAATGATGGATTTACTTCTCTTCTTATTTCATAACTATAGATTTGCTTCCCTTCTTCTTCGTAACTATAATTGAGTAATAAAATTCGACTTGAAGCTATTTTCAATGTGTATTATACAGTATTAATTTATGAGTGATATTCAACTTCAAATAATAATCACATCTTCATGTTCATTTGCTATACAATGATGGATTTGCTTACTTTTGCTAATTCAGTGATAAAATTTGATATACATTGACAGATTTGCTTACTTTGCCCAATTCAGTGATAAAATTTGCTATAAGAATAATAAATTTGCTTAATTTTCCTAATTGAGTGATAAAATTTATTATAAAGATGTATTTGCCTCCCTTCTTCTCTCATAACTATAATTGAGTGATACAATTCGACTTGAAGCTATTTTCAATCTGTACCATAAAATACTAATTTATGAGTGATATTCAACTTCATAATAATCACATTTTCATATTCATTTGCTATACAATGATGGATTTGCTTAGTTTTGCTAATCTAGTGATAAAATTTGCTATACAATGCCAGATTTGCTTACTTTGCCCAAATCAGTGAGAAAATTTGCTATAAGAATGATAGATTTGCTTAATTTTCCTAATTGAGTGATAAAATTTGTTATAACGATGGATTTGCTTCCCTTCTTCTTTCATAACTATAATTGAGTGATAAAATTCGACTTGAAGCTATTTTCAATCTGTACCATACAGTATTAATTTATGAGTGATATTCAACTTCATAATAATCATATCTTTATGTTCATTTGCTATACAATGATGTATTTGCTTACTTTTGCTAATTCAGTGATAAAATTTGCTATACAATGATAGATTCGCTTATTTTGCCTAATTGAGTGATAAAATTTGCTATACAATGACGAATTTCCTTACTTTGAATAATTCAGTGATAAAATTTGTTATAACAATGATAGATTTGCTTAATTTGCCTAATCGAGTGATAAAATTTGTTATAATAATGGATTTGCTTACTTTGCTTAATCGCGTGATAAAATTTACTTACTTTACCTCATTGAGTGATAAATTATCAGTTGTTTTCATCTTCATCATGATACTTCATGTTCTTTTGCAATTTGGAATCTAAACTTTGCTATACAGTTATATATTTGCTTAATTTGCATAATAAAGTGATAAATTCTTCTTAGTTTGCCTAGTTCAGTGATAAAATTCTTCTTAATTTTCAATGTTCATGCTCAATGTCTTTGTACAGATGTTCCTAGTCAACGTAAAAGATTACGTAGTCGAGAAACAAGTTTCTCAAAAAAGAAGAAGATTGAAAAAGTTAAGTTTATTATAGAGCCAACAACAAATGAAAATGAAAATCAACTAGAAGTTAAACCTGAATCTAACATTGACAATGAGGAGCCCAAATAGCAGCAACTGAAGCAAGCTACAGAGCTCCACAAAGCAAGAGGGAAGAAAAAGATTGATGGAAGAAAAATTAGGATTGAACAGATACATGATAATGAAGCAAAGTATGTCTACCGTTCTAACATTCAATCTCTTATCAAATTTTTCAAGACAACAAAACTCAGAGATGAGCATTTGACACTATTGAGAAAGACTCCTTTTTCACTTCTAGTTGATACATTGAGTGAAAACAAGGTTAAAAGAAGAGATTCAATTAAATACGATGATGTGGTTGCAAAAATTTTGCAAACTTACCAAATGGATGGAACCACATTTGAAATTGGTGGGAAGAAGCTGAAGTTGAAAAGAAATGACTTCAAGTTAATTTTTGGGATTGCATGTGGACAGAAGAAGATAAATCTTGCATACAGAAGAAAAAATGAGGCAGCTATGGTGCAAAGAAGGAAAATAACTGAGAGCAGAATGACAAGTGCTTCAATCCAAAAATTGATAACGAAACTTTTGAAAAGCAACAACAATGAAGATGTAGAAGACGTTGTTAGACTTGTGTGCCTTCTGGTTTGTTTGCTTTTGTTGTATTCGGGTACTGGGACTACAATTGGTTGGGGGTTCATGAAATACCTCGAGGATATTGACAAAATGAAGTCTTATGATTGGTGTGGCGCAGCAAAACAACATCTTACAAGATCAATAGCAAGCAATATCAACCAAATTGATAGAGTGTGCGGATGTGTGATCATCTTATTAGTAAGTAAATACCTCACTTACAACTTATAAACTATAATATTTACATTTACTAAATACTTATTTATAACATTTTTTTTTTGTCCTTAACAGTATTGGATATGTGAGCATGCAAAGATCATCAAACCAAATGACAAAAACGCAATCCCAAGATTTGTAAAATGGAACATCACACATCTAGGAGAACAATTGGCATAGTCATCCTTGCATGATCTGAAACATATTGAAGTATCCATTGATAACCTTTGTTTTGTTTAAACAAATATTAGATTTTGTTATGCAGTGATAAATTTTAGCTCGACTGATAAATTCTTCTTAATCTTCATGGTGTCACATTTCTGGTAGAAAATTATTTAGGCATTTCATTTGTGCTATGAAATTTTTCAAAAAACAAGTTTTATCAGTGTATAACCTTTATTGCTTTAATTGAGTGATGAATTTTGCTATGCAGCGATAAATTTTGTCCAGGCATTGAATACGATATATTCAAAGAACTACCAACTAACTCACTCCACTTTGCACACAATTTATATACTAAATCCTTGAAATTAAATCCATCATTATACTTGATAATTAATGTCACACCTCTAAACTTGCACATAAGAAACAAACAATTCTCCATCACTATAAATCCTGCAACAAACAATAATTATATTTCAGCAAACTACTCAAACACCCTAAAACAAAATCAAATACAGTGATAAAATTATCAACCAACTCAAACATATCCAAAAACCAACACTGATAACTTTAACAGTTAACACCACCAAAGACCAAGAACAGTAAATAAGGCTTACACTTATTAGACATGGCAACTCGATTTGAATCTTACCATTACATTATGCAACCTTTTCATCTCCTATTCCTATACTCACTGATAAATTTATCACTGTTGAAAAAGTTAATCCAACAACACCCCCAAAATACTCAGTGATAAAATTATCACTGTATAAAATAACAAACCAGCACCTGTGTTCAATCAAAACAATTTTGTAACCAAAAAAAAGAAAAATCTAAAATTCTTTACATATACATATCTCAAAGCTTTCAATATCATGATCAAAATACAAATTTAATCGCAACAGAAACAACAGAGTAACAATAATATCACAACAAAATCAAAATCACCAACTCAAACTAAAAAGAATCAAAACATTGAAATTGAAATCAAAATCAAACATACTAGTCGACCTAACTCCATGACATCGCAAATTAGAAAATGCAACTCTACACCAAACGCGAAATTGCAAATAGGAAGATTCACTAAGCACGCAATCGCAAATCACAAATCACGAAGATACACCAAGCGCGAAATTACAAAGCTCCACAATAATACACTAGCAAATCGTGAAGTTCCACAGAAATCCAAATCACAAACCCATACTCACAACATAATATTTTGATGGAAAATCCAAACAGAAACGCGCCAAAACAGGGGAGGGGTAAAACGGTACCAAAAAAAAAAAGGCTCAGGACCTGTTGGTGCACAAGAGCAAAACTCAGGAGTAAGAGGGGAATAAGTGTAAAAGGTAGGACTGGCCAGTAAAAAATCCTAAAAAAAATGATAAAATCACGTTACTACATTTATGGATTGATTTTTTTATTTTATTTTATTTTTTTTAATAGATGATCTATTCATTGGGACCTAAACAATTTATGAAATAGTTAATCGAAACAAGACCAATTACATGCCCAATAGGCGAGACTGAACTATATCTTTCATTTTTATCAAAAATAAACAAAAATTATTTTTTTAATAAATTCCTATCTATATTTTTATCATTCTTAATTTAATAAAAGTAAATCTAACTTCTTTCACTTTTTATTTTTATATCTTTTTTTCTCCTTCACTCAAAATCCAAAACACAAGCACAACACAGTTACACTATTTGTTATGTGTTTAATTATATTATGTGTATATATAAATGGTTACTCACCATTTATGCACACACTATACACAGTGGCGGAGGCAGAAATTTTATGTAAGAGGGGCACCTATTAATTACAATCTCAAAATTTTTCTTCCTTAATCAATAACAATAAAATGATCATAATATTTTGAGCTAATATTAATCATAAAAACTTAACTATTCATTACAAAATACCATTAAACTTTCACAATTGACTCCGACGAGTTTTCATTCATTACAAAAATATCACTAAACTTTCACAATTGACCTCGACGAATTTTCATCTTTTGAAAAGTTTTCCATGATAGTACCATTATTAACACCATCAAAAATGTCTCTTTCTATGTAAACAACCAAGCTATCATTCATCCATTCATCACCCATTCGGTTTCGCAACCGATTCTTCACAATATTCATAGCTGAAAATACCCTCTCAACAGTAGCAATTGCAACAGACAAGATCAATGCTAAAGTCAGGAGCAAATACACCAATGGATATACTTTATCTCTTCCAGTTTCTACCATTTTCTTAGCAAGATCGGCAATTCCATTCAACCACGAGAACTCACTCCTAGAGAGTATGTCGATATATGTATCAAGTTGATTATTAAGCACTATGAGCTCTATTGTAGAAAATTCATTTGGATAAAATTCAGCAATATGAATTAAACTTTTCTTGTCAAAACTAGAGAATGAGTTGGATGGATTCAAACATGCCACACAAAGTAGCAATGCAATGTTTGACTCAATGAAACGAGCATTTAGTTCTTGAATTTGCATATCCAAAATAGTGTAGAATAACTCGGTGCGATAGTGATATAAATTTGTAATTTCTTGAGCTTTACGCCTTCTTCTCCCTCAGGCTACAAACATCCATTTGGGGAACATCAATTTCATGATTTTTACAAAAAGATGAAACATCATCAAGTAAAGAGGTCCACCCAGTCTCCCTCATCATTTGGAGTCGCCTTTAAAAACTTGAACCAAATTCATAGCATTAACAATAGCTTGATCTTTCCTTTGTAATGCTTGTAATAACTCACTTGTAATAGCCAATATCATTCTCATCAGATGAAGATTGAATACAAATTCAAAAGATTGAATTGAGTCCAACAACACATTTGTTTCTACTCGTTGTTTTGAATTTGAACCATCCTCTGAAATCATTTCAAGCACATTGATCACTATTGAAAGCATACCAGCCAAGCTGACTAAAGTACCATAGTGTGAACCCCAACGTGTATCACTAGCACATTTGAGATTGGTTTCCTGATTTACATCTTGCCCACTTGGTAGCTCTCCTATATTAAGTGCTTCAACAACTTCTGCTGCTTGTTTATCCTTAACAATATCTCAACATTTACATGATGCTCCAACAACATTCACCACATTAGTAACCAAAGTGAAGAGTAAGGCAATTTGATCATGATTCTTTGCCACGTCTATAAGAGCCAATTGCAATTGATGAGCAAAACAATGAACATAATATGCACAAGGATTCTCCCTCAATATAAGTGTTTTAAGACCATTTAACTGTTGGACCAATCTTCTGTGTAAATAAAATAACTTGAAATAAATTCAAACAAAATAAATAAATTACATACCGGATTTATTTATTGAACCGAATCAAAATTAAGACCAAGTCGAGTGTGTTACACTCTGTCCTTAAGACAGATTCGCCCCGCTACGGTACTTACGGTTGAGTGGCGTCTATCTCCCAGGATACAATGATCTTCACAAATTTATAGAAGCACTTCAAATAAATTTGTTCGGCGAACTAAACCTGTGATTTATACTCTCTGAATATTTATTCCTAAATCTAAAATGTAGAACTAATGCAGTAAAAGGAAATTTGGACAGCAATGAGACAGAAACAGACTGAATCTCGGGATGTCTGGACTGCTGGAATTATGGCAGTATTTATAGGCAAAATTACACAGCCCCAAATAGACGCTACAAGGCTGAACAGGTGCAAAAGGTGTAACGGATACTATTTTGAAAATTTCAAACAGATTCATAGTAGTTTATAAAAACTGAATCTGACCGTTAGCAACTTTTGGAATCAGCTTTACCACACGATTTTGGAAAAACAACCATTGGTTTGACCAAGTCAACACTTAACCAAAACAAAGAAACAAAAGGTACTTATTATGTAAACTAATTGAAATATATATATAAATATATAAATCAAATTAAATAGTTTAATAAATAAATAAAAAGATTTGCAAATTTTAGGAAACCACTTAGGAACCCAAAAATTAAATTTAGAATTTAAATTAAATTCCCACAATTACAAATTTTAGGAAACCACTTAGGAATCCAAAATTTGAATTTAGATTTAAATTAAATTCCCACACTAATTTTTATTGAAAAAATTCAAAAGAATTTTATCTAGAAAATTAATGTTAGACCCGAAAACAACGTCATCTTCCCATTCACTCATAAATGGTTTTGACGTTCCGTCTTCACACCGTGTGACTTGCCGCGCGGCAAGGAACACTTCACCTCTTCGGATCCACCCCAAAAGGTGTTTGGGGTCCACCCAAAATGGGCTCAAAATTATGCCTATATAAAACCATTTTCCAACAATCCCCCACAGGAATGGAATTTGACAGAGAGAAAATGCAACAACATGATCTAATTACAGAGAGTACAGAAATTGGAAATATTCTGCAAAGAATAGGTAGCTTTTGGCTTTGAACCTTCCCTTGTGAGACACTATCGGATTTACTAGCTAACCAGTGAACATGATGTCTTGAACTGTTCAGCCGTTTGTGTAAACCAAGACAATTGAACTCACACAGATTATCCCCAGACACAGTTTAGTTCTCACTATTGTGTTCATTTTGGCCCTGAACAACCTGGTCTTCATGAGTGCTCTAAAGACTTGTAGCCCTTCACAAATCTTATAGAACCGGCCCAGTTCACACTCACATAGGTGATTCTTATGAAGAGTATCCTGCCATACTCCACTAGGTTTACCTAGATATAAAAATCATTAAAAGTTTTAATTAACCTAAAACACTGCAGACATTACTATTTCATCATAGAAATGGGTAGGAGTTAGACTCCCCAGTGATCCTTCTGAGTCATTCACAACTCGGTTGTCCCTTTGAACCTAGATCTTGGGATCTCCAGTCAACTAGGTTGGGTTGCCGTTGTGGTAACTCTTATTTAATAGGCTTAAGTCCCATTCCCCTCGATGAATTCTCAACTAACTCTCTTACTAACCCTTTGGTTAGTGGATCTGCTATGTTGTCTTTAGACTTAATATATTTTATGGAAATAATTCCATTAGAGAGTAGTTGTCTTACGGTGTTATGTCGACGACGAATGTGTCGTGACTTACCGTTATACATATGACTCTGTGCTCTACCTATAGCTGATTGACTATCGCAATGTATGCATATAGCAGGCACCGGTTTTGGCCAAATTGGAATATCTTCAACGAAGTGGCGAAGCCATTCTGCCTCTTCCTCTGCTTTGTCTAAGGCTATGAATTCAGATTCCATAGTAGACCTAGCAATACATGTCTGTTTAGAAGATTTCCAAGATACAGTCGCCCCACCAAGAGTAAAGACATATCCACTGGTGGACTTCGAGTCTCTAGTATCCGATATCCAATTTGCATCACAGTATCCTTCAAGTACTGCTGGATATCTAGTAAAATTAAGCCCAATGTTACGAGTAAATCGGAGATATCTAAGAACCCTTATAATTGCTTTCCAGTGTTCTACGCCCGGATTACTCGTATATCTACTTAATTTACTTACTGCATAAGCTATATCTGGGCGAGTGCAGTTCATCAAGTACATTAAACTTCCAATAATTTGGGCATACTCTAATTGAGAAATACTTTCCTGTATATTCTTAGAAAGATACAAATTAACATCTACAGGAGTTCTAGCAAGATGATCATCATCTTTGCTGAATTTGTCAAGTATTTTCTCAATGTAATGAGATTGTGACAAAGTATAACCTTCTGATGTTTTGGTAATTTTCATACCAAGAATTACATCAGCAATGCCCATGTCTTTCATGTCAAAATGTTTATTCAACATTTTCTTAGTAGTTTTAATCATATCATTATTACTACCAATGATGAGCATATCATCTACATAAAGACATACAATGACATAACCTTTGTCTGTGTTTCTAATATAAACACATTTGTCACACTCATTAATTTTAAATTCATTTGACATCATTGCCTTGTCAAATTTCTCATGCCATTGCTTTGGCGCTTGTTTTAAACCATATAATGATTTAACCAATTTACACACTTTCTTTTCTTTCCCTAGAACAGAAAATCCTTCAGGTTGTTCCATGTAAATTTCTTCATTTAACTCACCATTTAAGAAAGCAGTTTTAACATCCATTTGATAAATTTCTAGATTGTATAGAGATGCAATAGCAATTAGCATTCTAATGGAAGTTATTCTAGTAACCGGTGAGTATGTGTCAAAGTAATCTAGACCTTCTTTCTGTCTAAAACCTTTGATTACAAGTCTTGCCTTGTATTTGTCTATTGATCCATCCGCTTTCAATTTTCTTTTGAAAATCCACTTGTACCCCAGAGGTTTACAACCTGGTGGCAAATCCACCAATTCCCAAGTGTGATTTTGCAAGATGGATTCAACTTCACTGTTGACAGCTTCTTTCCATAAAAGAGTTTCAGGACTGGACATAGCCTCTTTAAAAGTTAAAGGCTCATTTTCTAACAAAAATGTTAAGAAATCTGGACCAAAAGATTTTGAGGTTCTAGCACATTTACTACGCCTAGGTTCCTCTTCCTCATTTTGATCTAACTCTTGTTCTTGATCATGTTCTTGATCCTGACTAGTAATAGCATCAAAAGATCTCTTATTATTACTAGTCTCTTGTCCAGTCTTATTTGGAAATACATTTTCAAAGAATGATGCATTCCGAGACTCAATAATAGTATTTACATGCATTTCGGAATGTTCTGATTTATGAATCAAAAACCGATATGCACTACTATTCTTGGCATAACCAATGAAAATGCAATCAATAGTCTTAGGACCTATCTTAGTCTTTTAGGACTAGGAATAGCCACTTTAGCCAAACACCCCCACACTTTTAAGTATTTGTAGGATGGTACTCTACCAAGCCACATTTCATAAGGTATTTGATTCATTTTCTTTTGGGGTACTTTATTTAAAATATAATTAGCAGAAAGTATTGCTTCCCCCCACAAGTTTTGAGGTAATCCAGAATTAATCAACATGGCATTCATCATTTCTTTTAAAGTCCTATTTTTCCTTTCAGCAATTCCATTTTGCTGAGGTGAGTAAGGAGCGGTGGTTTGATGAATTATTCCATGTTCTTTACAAAATTCACCAAAAGGTGATTCATATTCACCACATCTATCACTTATAAGTTTCTTGATTTTCTTACCAAGTTGATTTTCAACTTCATTCTTATATTGAATGAAAGTTTCCAAAGCTTCATCCTTGGTTCGAATTAAATAAATATAACTATATCTAGTATAGTCATCTATAAAAGTGATTACGTACTTTTTCCCACCTCTGGTTTGAATTGATTTAAAATCACAAATATCACTATGAGTTAATTCAAGTGGTTCCGTACTTCTTTCAATTAAATGAAAAGGAGTTTTAGATAATTTTGCCTCAACGCAAATTTCACATTTATGATTTGAATCAATGTCAAATTTAGGTAAACATTCCATATTAATTAATCTACGCAAAGATCCATAATTAACATGTCCTAGTCTACCATGCCATAAATTTGAAGACTCAAGCAAGTAAGAAGAAGATGTAGTATTATTAATAACTGAGGGTACAACGGTCATTACATTTAACTTGAAAAGGCCATCAGACATGTAACATTTTCCTACATACATCCCATTCTTAGTAAGTACAAATTTATCACTCTCAAATACTAGCCTAAACCCATTCTTACTCAACAAAGATCCGGAAACAAGATTCTTGCGAATGTCCGGTACATGCAGCACATTGTTGAGAGTGAGTTCCTTTCCTGATGTCATCTTGAGAACAATTTTTCCTTGTCCTTCAACTTTGGAAGTTGAGGAGTTGCCCATAAAAAGTTGTTCACCATTGTCCACTGTAGAGTAAGATATGAACATTTTTTTGTCGGCACAAATATGGTGAGTAGCACCAGTGTCCACCCACCATTCTTTAGGATTTCCGACAAGATTTGCCTCGGAAACAACTGCAGAAAGATTGATGTCATCTACACCATTGGAAATCTTGTCCACTTCGGTCATATGGGCTTGAGCAGGCTTCTTGCTTGTTCTTTTCTTACTTTTGCCTTTGCTACGGCAATCTTTGGCCCGATGTCCCTCTTTGTCACAGATGTAACATTTGTCATTAAACTTGTACCTTTTATTATTCCCCCCTTTAGAGCCTTGTGATGAACTTTCTCCAGAAGACTTACGTTTCTTGGTTTTTGAAGCATGTTCCACCACATTTGCCTTAGACTCCATAGGATTCTTACCAGCCCGCTTTTCAGAATTGCGGTTGTCCTTCTCAATCCTTAAACGCACAATTAACTCGTCCATAGAAATTTCTTTGCGCTTGTGTTTAAGGTAGTTCTTGAATTCCTTCCAGCCTTTTGGTAATTTTTCAATTAAGGCTGCAACTTGGAAGGATTCACTGAGAGACATACCTTTTGCATGTATGTCATGCAGAATGAGTTGGAAATCTTGAGCTTGGCTAATCACAGTTTTTGAATCAACCATTACAAAATCCAGGAATCTGCCAATCACAAATTTCTTTGAGCCGGCATCTTCCGTTTTGTACTTTTTCTCCAATGATTCCCAAAGTTCCTTTGCTGTCTTGATTGGACTGTAGACGTTGTATAATGTGTTGTCAAGTCCGTTCAAGACGTAATTCCGGCAAAGGAAATCGACATGTTTCCAGGCATCAACCGCAGCAACCACTTGCCGGTCGGTTTCATCCTCTTTCAGGATAGGAGCATCTTCACGGAGGAAACGAGCCAGGTTTAAAGTTGTAAGATAGAACAACATTTTCTGTTGCCATCTTTTAAAGTCAGTTCCTGAGAACTTCTCTGGCTTTTCACCGTGATTTACCGGTACTGTCATCACAGGAGAGGAGGTTGGTGCAATTGCAGCCACCACAGTAGTACTTGTTTGGGTATTTGTTTCAGTAGCCATCAATTCTAATATATAAAACAAAATTATAATTAGAATTTACACTACACAGAAAATTAAACCAAATTCACAGAATTAAATTCTGTAAAAATAAAATAAACAAGAATGTAACTTTTATTTTCCAATTAATTTGAAAATAAAATAAAATATTATTTAAACAAATTAATTCCACATAGAAAATAAAAGAAATAAAAATTATAACTTTTATTTTTCAATTAATTTGGAAATAAAATAAAATTTTATTTAACCAAAATAATTTCACACAGAAAATTGAATTCTGTAAAATAAAAGAAATAAGAATATAACTTTTATTTTTCAATTAATTTGGAAATAAAGTAAAATTTTATTTAACCAAATTAAATCCACACAAGAAATTAAATTCTGTAAAATAAAAGAAATAAGAAAATAACTTTTATTTTTCAATTAATTTGGAAAAATAAAATTTTATTTAACCAAATTAATTTCACACAGAAACTTAAATCTCTTGTTACACTCCAATAATTAAAATACTGAAAACAGAATTTTAATTAATGAAAACTCAGAAAATAATTTCTAAAACCCAAAATTAATTTCTGAAAAAATTCCACAAAAATATATTCTGAATTGTTAATGACACCAGTATCGTACTACTAGTTGTTGTCAAAGAAAAGAGACAGTATATTACTACTATCTGTCAAATAGCATATAATCACTATTTGTTTTTCCAACCAGAATATTATTTTGTAAATCCACAGAAAATATTTTTCTTTTGAAATTATTTACGAAGAAAGAAAAAGGGAAACAAACGAAAAATTCTGTAAACAGAATAATTCGAGTCTGTCTTAAGATTGTTGGACCAATCTTCTGTGTAAATAAAATAATTTGAAATAAATTCAAACAAAATAAATAAATTACATACCGGATTTATTTATTGAACCGAATCAAAATTAAGACCAAGTCGAGTGTGTTACACTCTGTCCTTAAGACAGATTCGTCCCGCTACGGTACTTACGGTTGAGTAGTGTCTATCTCCCAGGATACAATGATCTTCACAAATTTATAGAAGCACTTCAAATAAATTTGTTCGGCGAACCAAACCTGTGATTTATACTCTCTGAATATTTATTCCTAAATCTAAAATGTAGAACTAATGCAGTAAAAGGAAATTTGGACAGCAATGAGACAGAAACAGACTGAATCTCGGGATGTCTGGACTACTGGAATTATGGCAGTATTTATAGGCAAAATTACACAGCCCCGAATAGGCGCTACAAAGCTGAACAGGTGCAAAAGGTGTAACGGATACTATTTTGAAAATTTCAAACAGATTCATAGTAGTTTATAAAAACTGAATCTGACCGTTAGCAACTTTTGGAATCAGCTTTACCACACGATTTTGGAAAAACAACAATTGGTTTGACCAAGTCAACACTTAACCAAAACAAAGAAACAAAAGGTACTTATTATGTAAACTAATTGAAATATATATATAAATATATAAATCAAATTAAATAGTTTAATAAATAAATAAAAAGATGTGCAAATTTTAGGAAACCACTTAGGAACCCAAAAATTAAATTTAGAATTTAAATTAAATTCCCACAATTACAAATTTTAGGAAACCACTTAGGAATCCAAAATTTGAATTTAGATTTAAATTAAATTCCCACACTAATTTTTATTGAAAAAATTCAAAAGAATTTTATCTAGAAAATTAATGTTAGACCCGAAAACAACGTCATCTTCCCATTCACTCATAAATGGTTTTGACGTTCCGTCTTCACACCGTGTGACTTGCCGCGCGGCAAGGAGCACTTCACCTCTTCGGACCCACCCCAAAAGGTGTTTGGGGTCCACCCAAAATGGGCTCAAAATTATGCCTATATAAAACCATTTTCCAACAATAACTCACCTTGCATATTACTAGTCCCATCATATCCTTGACCCCGCAATCTAGAAATACTCAATCCAAGTCTAGAAAATAAATTTTCCATAGCTTGCTTAAGCGAAAGAGCAGTAGTATTGGCAACATGCTTGATACCAATAAAATGCTCAATTAGTTGGCCTCTATTGTCTACATGTCGTATTACAACTACCATTTGCTCCTTGATTGATATGTCATGGGTTTCATCAATCAAAATAGAAAAAAAATGCATCACCAAGCTCTCTACAAATCACATTGATAGTTTCAAACACAGCCACACTAACAATATCTTTTTTGAATATCAGGAGTTGTCAACTTAAGATTTTGTGGTGCATTGCTTAATGCAACTACTTTGACATCTTCATTGTGATCAACAAGAAACTTCAAAAGTTCAAGAAAATTTCCTTGGCTATTTGACTTTTCAGATTCATCATGACCACGAAATGCAAGTCCTTGTCTTAGAAGAAACCTAACATAATCAACCGATGCATTCAAGCGAGTTCAATACTCAATTCGAGCTTGGTCAGATTGTTAGGAAAAAAGGCGTTTGAATATGTTGCTTTTGGTTTAGCAAGTCTTGACATTTACCCCAAGCTTGATTATGAGCACTATTGGGGCCTTCCATATGAGTTTGAATTTTTTCTTTTTTCTTCCAATTTGAGAAACCCTCACCAACAAAAGCTTCGCCACCCGCTTGATCTCCAATATCAGGCTTGAAAAGATAACAACATAAACAAAATGCCGTATCTTTCGCTACACTATACTCTAACCAATTAGGAAATTTACTGAACCAAGCTTGATTAAATCGTCGAAGTTTTTGTCCAAATGCTTTTTGTGGAAATTATGATCACAAGGTTGAGAAAGACCCTTTTGCAGATATGCTTTACAGATTTGGCCATGATCATTAGGGTTATAGTCCATAATCCTAGGTCGTAATCCTGAATATGTAGGAAGGTCTGCCAAGTTGATTTCTATACGACTTCGTTTTGCGAAGGAATAATTATCATCTTCTTTTTGAGGAATAGATGACTCCAACTTTGATTTTCTTTTGAAGTATTTCTTCATGACTGTTTTAAAATAAAAATAAAAACCCCTAATCAAAATCCCTAATCTCCAATGTTAACACAAATCAAATTTCCTAAATTTAACGCAAATAACAATAAATCAAAATCGTACAAATCACAACAAATCAAAATCCCTAATTTTAATATAAATCACCGCTAATCAAATCCCTAATTTTAGTATAAATGAAATCTGTAATTTTAGTACAAATCACCACAAATCAAATCCCTAATTTTAGCACAAATCACAACAAATCAAAATCCCAAATTTCATATAACTCACCACAAATCAAGATTCCTAATTTTATTGTTAATTTTAAATCCCTAACAAATCACAACAAATCAAAAAACCCTAATTTTAATATAAACCACCACAAATTAAGATTCTTAATTTTAGCATATCAAAATCTCTAATTTTAACATAAATAATCACAAATAAATCTTTTTCTAAATTTGACAAATCAAAACATATCATTTTAACCATAAATAACCATAAATCAATACATTTATTTTTCATTTAAGAGCAAAAGATTAGAGAGAGATTACATGTAAACAATGGAGAGAAAATGCTGAGAGTTGTAGTGTGGTCCCAATTCGCCATGAGTCGAAGAGTCAAAAGGAAGACTACAGCAGTAGCAGAAAACAAAGTGTTGTGATATAAATAAAGAAATGGGAGACAGGATGTACGTATATGCATCTTAGAGTTAGAGATTGAGTAAAGGGCAGGGCCCACTGAACGTGTTAGGTAAACACTTTTCTCTTTGCAATTTTTTTTTTTTAAGATAGGGCCACATCTATTTTGTGTTTAAAAGAAAAAAATTCTGAAAGTCAAGGGAGCACGTGACCCCCCTGGTCCCTTCTTAAGTCCACCTTTGGCTATACATTTATAATTTTACAATAATCTTACAAAAAGAAAATAATTTGGTGTAAAAAATTAAAACTAAAGCGATGTTAATCATATACTTTCTGCATCTACCACAGTTATTGAAGACATTTGTATTTGAATGGTAAAAAAATAATTTTTTTACAATATTTTTTAAATAATAGTAAGTGTTGCATAGTTTCACTTGTAAGTTAAAAGGCTAATTTTTTATTTTTTTTTTTTTGTGAAAGTTTAATTTTTGTGGAGACATTTTTAAGAAACACCACGTAGGTTTAGAATGTCAACTACATGGCATAACCTTGAATCAAGGTGTCTCGAGGCAGGAAGGTACTGATCGAGATTATAACATTGGTCATACCCAACCAAAGTATGACTCCTTGATGGTTGAGTCCCAGTGACTAGTAGGGATCCAACTTATAAGTTAGGTAAGATTGGGACTCTCGAAATGTTTATCACAACTCTAATTACAGAGGGATGGAGGGTGGTTGTGCCCCTTTGCACAGCTATCATTGCTGTGAATTCGATGGGACTCACTAAGAGCTCCATCTCGAAGATCTGAATCACACTTTTTAAGCCATATCGATTAGAATATTTATGTAAAAATTCATATGGATCGGATATCGGTAATCTTATAATCAAATCAAATTTGTATTCAATTTGATAATCAAAATCATACTTACCATTAATTTTGTAGATACAAAATTGATCTGATTATAGAACTATCTATATCCAATCAACTTGATTTCTTTTATAGAAATATTATACTCGACATATTTTAAAAAATGAACGATTTAAATTATTAAAATAGAACTCAAAGGAAGTCCCATTATACTCGCAACAGTGATTGTTATGCAAAGGCTATTAGAGAGTCGTTTATGAGATATATTTGTTGAAAATATGAGTGGAAAAAACATTATTTATTTAAATTATAAATTTTAATATAAAAGAAATAACAATACATAACAATTGTAAAAGATAAAATAATAGAAATCTCATTAAGAGAAGCGTGTATTCACTGTCCTTAAGAGTAGATTTTTGCCCCTATGAGTACATGACTTGGTGCAACTGGTTAGTGGCATTCTACTATCGAGGATTCAACTGTTATTTCCCTATAAATGTGCAATCACAATACGGAGGTGTCACGAATGGCTCATTTAATTGTCCTAAGATTAAACTAAAATGATTTATGTATCGATAAAATATAAGATAAATTATACTAACACCCCATTGATTCTTTTAAAATATCATTGTCACTCTCTTTAATTTCTAAAATACCACTTACACTCCCATCAATAAGATGGATTATTGAAACAACAAATTTATCATAAATCCCTTATCATTGTTCTTAGTCTCTCTTCTTTTTGTGTTCTCTACAGAAATTAAAACTTACATTAGAATTTCTTCCAGATTAGAATTACTATCTAATCCGTGCCTAGGAGGAAGGGGATAAGTTGTCCTCCATATTTGCATTTCTCCATGTTCATTCATACTCTTCTTGTGAGCCTAAATTCGAACTCATATCAATAATTTAAACCGTCTAATTTGCAGGTTCCGTAATAAAGGCCATCCATATAAAAAAACATCAATAATTTAAACCGTCTAACTTGCAGGTTCCGTAATAAATGTCATCCATATAAAAAAATCAATTTCATCGGATATCTATAAATATAAAAATAAATCACATTTTGTTTTATAAAATAAATAGCAAATAAAATTGTAAACTTAAATCATTCATTTTGTTAAACGAAACGTGATTTGTTCTTGTATTTATAGTTGTCTAATAAATCTAATTTTTTTGTATAGATAACATTTACTGTGAAACCTCTAAAGTAGACAGTTTAAATCATTAAAGTAAGTCCAAATTGAAAGCCACAAGAGGAGTATAGATGAATATGAAGAGATGAACTATGGAGAAAAACTTATCCCAGGAGGAAGCACTGTTCAATTCAGTTCTATTTTTCAGTTAAACAAAATCAAAGCACCACTTATGTTTCGATGAAATTTGAAATCAAACCGAACTATAAAAATATAATTTGATATGGTTTGGAACAACAATTTTTATAAAGAGAAATCTACAATGTGCACCTTATAAAATGGTGTGCGCTTAACACACAAGTTATACTTGAAAGCGACGACTTCATATTCCGTACAAACCAGAATCTCAGCAATTTGCTTAACCATCTTAGGGCCGCATGGCAGCCTCGACCCGTGTAGAAGTGTAGAAGTGCAATGTGTCTTGAAACGGGATCGTAAATGGATTCAAGTACATGTATACATCTAAATGGTTTTGTTCGGTTCTAAACCAAAACCATGACTATAAAATCACAAACCGAACTGTAACGTACGATTCTCTTATTTTAAGAACCAATACAGAACAGCACACTGGAAAAGCCAAACCAAACCAAACCAAACCAAACCTAACCTGGCTGTTTAGAGAGGATTGGACTGGTTTGCAAATTTTTTCGATTTTTTTGACCCTATTTGTGCCCACGTTATACAAATACCTAGATTCATTCCATAGAAACACAACTTCTCTGTCACTTCTTCATACAAAAAGAAATATAACTTCTAGGTTATTTACATACAAGCACTACTATATCACTTCATGATATTAAAATAAAATTAAAAAACAACAAAGAAAATAAAAGAACTATCCTTTCAAAATCACGGTGGTGTTTGTACATCAAAGGTGTGTTAGTTTGAAGCTCTAATTATCATGTCACATTAGTCTTGATTAGCTCTCTCCTCCATTGACAACCTATGGATGCTCTGCATTTGACAAAGATAAAATAAAATAAGAATATAATATGGATGAACTCACATTGCAGATGGATGAATATGGAAACAAAGAATTTTGTGGTGGGAGCTATATATAACACCTCGACTGGAGCTCCTCTTTTCCACACACCACCTCCCTCACTTCACACCTGGATAGTAAGCCTTATCCTCTCCCTTCCTTCTGCTAGACTCTAGATGCCCACCACCATACACTGGACTTCAGCAACTTGCTTAATAAACTCACTGAAATTGGTAGATCCCAAATTAACATCCATAGAGAGCTACTATTTCAAAATCTAGCATTTACTCAAATTTGTAAATTTCGCTGCAACAATTTGCAGGAAATCATTAGCAATCCATAAAAAACAAAAAATAAAAATACAAACTTAAGTACAAGTACACAATTCAGAAATTTATGTACTCATAATGCTTGGGGAGAGAAAGCAATCAATTGCGAATAAGTCGATGATGGATTCATGATTTTAATTTATGAGTGTTTATCTACAACCTTAAAAAAAACAAAAAAACAACAAAAAAAAAATCAATGCAGCTTTTGTGCACAACAATGCCTGGAAATTAGCAGGAAAATAAAGCTAGAATTCTCTACCTTTTAACTTTCATACCAATAACCCAACCTTTATGTGAACCATATAATTGAACAAATCTTAAGAGGAATTATTGTTTTTTTTTCCTGACAAAGCAAATACTCTAGAATCATGGGTATGAATTTTCTTTGTTGTCCCCTACTTACTCAACAATCAAGCAAACTGATTCTCACACAAATCACGATCAAACATAACTACAGTAAAAAACCCAAACTAGATTAAAAAATTAAACAAAAAATGCAGGTACCTGAAAGAGCTTGCTGCTTTCGGTGATAGATTAGAAAAGCTCTCTAGCCAAATCCAAAGCGATTGGCCGTTGTACATCTTCTTCGACAGGTTCTGGCACTGCAGAGGAGAAGACAAAGTAATGAGAGAGAGAGAGAGAAACTAGGGCTAGGGCAATGGGGAAGAACTAGGGAGGGTTGACCGTCAGAAACACAGAATCAAAGGGAGGGAGATCAAGCCATGAAAACACAGAATCAAAGGGAGGGAGATCAAGCCATGAAAACACAGAATTTTGGGGAAGGAGAAGATGAACTGCGGAACGAAAGAATGAAACAGAGGAGAAACAGCACAGTTTTGCTTGACTGGTTATAACCAGTTGCCATTTTTATTTTTGGATGGTCAAGATCTCAGATTTCTCATCCAAAGGCTCAAAATCATTTCTACGTATGGTACGCAAATACCCTCTTTGCGTACCATAGTTGGTCCCATAAATTGCACTTCCGTTCCAATGAAAGTAGCAGCTAATATAAAAATTAAACTATAATATATTTGGTCCATGTTGAGAAAGGATCAACATTAGGCATGTGGGTAAAGTATTGTGGAACCACTAGATATAAAACAGATAACATAAGCACCAAAATATGTCATTAATATTGCAGGAAAATGGTTTTGGCAAGAAAATGATATGGTTAATGCAATTTGTTCTATTATATTCGAGTCCCTTGTGGTGATTGTTTGTCCTGTACTTCATTCTACAATGATGTGTGTTTGCCAAGAAAATGATATGACATGATGGATGCCTATTTGTCTTTTCATGCATTGGAGAGTAATTGAGCATAATTGCCCTAGTGCTGACCTCAGCAAACAAACCACAACTGCACAATTGTGCTATGTTTTGGAAAAATACACATCTATGTAACATGAGTGGGATAGTGGGAAAAATGATATGCTTCAATGGGATGCAATAAATAGCAGACTTTCACACAGCTTCAACATTTTTTGGGTGCATGTTTATGATAAGCAATTGCCCATAACAAGTAATGGAATTAGGATTAGGCGATGTATAACATAGGTTTTGTGGCCACAGGATCATGTAGTTGGTAGTGACATAATTGTAAAGTTTCACCATATAAAAGTGAACTTTTAAAAGGCAAATAAAATATCTACAACTTCATTGAATGTTAATATAGTCAAAATTAACCTGGCAATGGAGATTTGCACGTGGCCCGGTTATGCCCAGGCTCCCAACATCTTCCGCAATAAACAGTATTTTTTTCTAGGCTTTGGGACTCCATTCTTTTCTTCTTTGGGCGACCTGGTGGCCGCTTGGTGGTTGGAGGGAATAGTGCCATGGACAAAGTCGAAGTAGTACTTGCTGAGTCATTAGTTCCCTGAACGGCAACAATTGGGGCAACTGATGATGGGATGTCATGCAATGGCACAGGGGACATAATAGAAGCATAAATAACCAACTGGGTTTGCCTTGTTAGCATCGGGTCAACCGCATCATATACACTTAAGCCGGCACCATGAATTGCACGACAAGCGTGTGGGCATGGAATTCCAGTCATTTGCCACTCCAAGCAGCTACAATACGATGGGTTTAACTTTACTGCAAATGTCTTGTGATCACAATCAGTGACAGCAAATTCAAAAGTAGAAGTCGCTCTATGCGTGAATCCATTGGATTGATCCTGGCATAACTTAATCATTTTTTCAATGTTGGGACCGACGGGCAATTTCCAAGATTGGACCTCTGTCTGCTTCTGAAGTAACATTTCTGTCGTTCTGTCAACATGGCCTTTCATTAACTGAAAAATATCTAAGTCTCTCTCAGGCAAGATCCAAGAATTAAAACATTCAGCAAGGTTTATGTACATTTTGTCCCATCTTTTGTAGGGGAAGAACGCATTGGCCCATTGACGAGGAGCACTTTCCTCTACCCATTTGCCCAAATCTTTGTCAATTGCAGTTAGCTTTGTCAAATGCAGTCTGTAGAGTTGTTCAGTCCGTGCATATGCAATTTGGTCTAGAACTCTCAATGTTGTCTGCTTTTTGCTTCCCTTAATCATCTTAGAGCTTGCAAATTTGCTAAAGTTTTCCTTCAAGTCACGAAGGCACCATGCATTGCAATCACTTCCGAACACATCTGTCATTGCCTTCAACAAGGATGGCTTTCGATTGGTAATGAATACAACCTGATGTTGACATATAATTTCCTTAAGGTTCTGTGCAAACCATAGCCAATCATCGTCGTTTTCCGAAGACACCACAGCATATGCCAAAGGGTAAAGGTTGTCGTCAGCATCATGGGCAGTTGCTGAAAGGAGATGACCCTGATATGGCCCAGTCAAATCACATGCATCAATGAATAGCAATGGCCTACAACCTGCCATGAAGCCCGTGATAGAACATCCATAAGCAACAAACAGTTGCTTGAACTTGCTTTCCTCAGTACATGTCCAAAATGCCCTCGTGTTCGGAATTGATTGAATGAGGCGCTCACACATCCATGGTATTAGGTTGTATGTCATTGACGGCGGTCCTCGGATGCATGCTTTTGCATGCTCCTTTGCCCTCCAACCTTGCATGTAAGACAACCGGATGGAATATGCTTCCTCAAACTCCCTACATATATCCCTCGCCAAGTAAGTTGGCTTGTCCATGACTTTGTCTTTGAATAGACTCCCAAGGTGGCCTGTTCGGAAACGTGGCTGATAGTTACACACATCTTGTGCTGTGTGGGTGTGTTGCTTTCGAAATCGAATGACTCTAACAATATCACTCTTTCCCTCACATCTAGCAGTGAGCTTCCAACGACATCCATCCACTGTACAGACTATCCTATAGTATGCCCTACTATTGTCCAAATACTTGTATGAAAACTTGTTGATAGCAGAGTACACTGTGATGGCTTGCTTGAAATGCTCAGGGTTTTCAAAATATTGCCCCTCCCCAGTTAGAAGCTCATTGGCCCTTTCCTCAGAGTACAGTATGATTCCCATCTCATTGTTGTTGCTACTGTTGACATGACTTTGGGAATGGGAAGGTGCGACTCCCCTACTTGGGGGCAAGGTGTCAACCTCCAAATTTGAGCCCCTGGGAAGACAAATATAGGAATGTGTCAATATAAACAGTAGGAAAATGTGTTACAAATAAAAATACTAAATAATAAAAAAAACCACACTTGCAACACAAACCGACTACTAAGGAAATTCAGATCTATATTGCGGCGGACTGTCTCCTCAACAAAAATGTCAACCTCATCTTCATTCAAATAGAAAAGCATCGTAACTCCCTGTTGGTCCTTTAGTCGGAGGTATTTGGTCTTGTCCCTTTTTGTGTTGTAGTAAAGGACTTTGTCATTCAGAGTTATTTGAAGGCAAGAACATACAATATGGAGGAGTTCATCATATGAAATGTTGTCATGTGCAATGACAGGTTCTGAAACACCCCCCGCATAGTTGAAAGTACCACTGTTAGTGATTTTCCGCTCTCCACCCCAATAACAAAAGCAAGTCAAACTCTTTGTTCCGCTATTGGTGCTACTCATATCTGAAAGATATAGAGTTGAACATCATTAAATAAAATAAAGGAAAAAGTGCAACAATAATAAAGTTAAGATGATTGATTATTGAAAGTAGTTGTTATTGTGTATTATTCAAAATTTCACATTACCCGACCAAATCATACGAAGGATTTGGAGGCAAAAAAGGGTGAAGATCCATATTTTGGATGGACTTAGGATAACAAGAGTTCCCTAAAGGAGGGTGATAAACTTAATGTAATCCGTATGCAAAATCAGCTTCATTTACACCCACTACAGCATGGAGTTGCACCCCAGCACAAAGTGGAGTTGCACCCCAGCACAAAGTGAACTTGCACCCAGCACCTAGGTGACTTGCACCCTTGCGGCAGAGTCCAGTATTACACCACAGTATGAAGTTGCACACCAGCACAGGATGGTCTTGCACCCGTGACTGGCCCCCGTCACAGAGGCCAGTACGTACAAAACTGCATGCGTGAAGTTGAACATGCTTTATCCACAACCATTCATAATTGAAGAGTATGTAGTGATTAGTAGTAGACGTTGATGGTGAAATAAATGTGTATAATAATGGACGTATATAAAAAGAGTCAAAGACAATCCCAACAAAAAAATGAATCTCCTTCTAGACCAATGATGGAACAATGGTAACCTTGAGTAATGCAATGTCTGCTATTCCACTTTAAGAGTACACAACTAATTATAATGTGGGTGTGGCATTCAAAATTATAAATGATGTTCATAAAGACAGGTTAAAATGTGGATATGAGATTTACAATGATTTCAATGTATGATTAAGATAAATGAAATTTGTCCATAAAATTCTAAAAGTTTCCTTTTATAAATTGAGGTAGCACATATATTTATACATAAAATGAATGGAGGTAAAAAAAAAATGCAAATTGCATGTATCAAACTATTTGAGAAAGTGAAAAGCTTTGGTTGAGTTTGTTTTAAACAATATAAGGCACCACACAATATGCATATAAAAATCGAACTTCGGTAGCCAAGTAATTATCAGTGGCAGTGAATTTGTGAGACAGCTAAATATGGCATACATACAATTTGAAAATGTCTCCATTGACACTATGTGAACAAAACCAAGAACCCCATGTCGCTGGCAAGTGCACATTGAAGAGATTAAAGCTATAGGGCAATAAATGAGAACAAAACAATAACAAACAAACATTTTTTAACATGAAGAAACAATTTGTGCATTTAAACTATATTCCCAAACAAGTTGGCAATGGAACATTGACCCCATAACCTTTCCGTAATTGGAGTTACGTTTTCATCACTATGCTTCTCATTATAAATGGACATTATTAGGGCAATAGTTATAATATTCAATAATATGTTAGCAAAGTACAAGTACTATGTCCAAACAAAAAACATAAAAACTAATCCAAAATATAAGGAATGAATCATAAGTAAAATAACAAATCACTGAGACCCAACAAAAAATAAAAAAACTCCTGGATTAATGAAATGGATAAAGTAAACAATAGATTGCCATGGCTTGTGCCCTAGTGGCATGGAGGCAGCAATTAGGTGTTTGCAAGGGAGCAGTTGGGGGTTCAACTGCCGTCGACCAAAAAAATAAATAAATAATCAACATATTAGTGTGACATAAATTGTATACATACATTGATATGAGTATAAATAATTTTGACCGATGGCAAGAAGAGATGAAAATTAATATTGGACCTACGGACAAGGAAATCTGTGACAAATGACAACTGATTTTACCATTTTTTTTTTTGGTTGATCAGCAATAGAAAAAGATTTTATCATAAAGAAAAGAGGTACAAAGGAGGAGGAGAAATCCTCTACAAGCTTAAAAAAAAAAAAAAAAGAAATCAAAGATCACAATCACAAACAAACATACATCCAATCTCTTGAAATCAAACAAAGAAGGATCCCTTTAAACAGTGGGGAAACTGAAGCCAAAAATGGAGCAAAAAACCGCACTGTATCCCATAAAGGATAAAAATCTCCAAATTTGCGTTAAAAATTCTTGCATTCCTTTCCAACCAAATGACCCAGAAAATTGCAAAAACCACACAAGACCACAGAACTTTTGCCATTTTCTTAGCGCCAAAACCACATAAATCAATTAAAAGCATGTGAGCACTCTCCAACAGAGCCACCAAGTCTAAACCAACCAAAAGAAAAATCTATGCCAAAGGCTGAAAGCCATGGGACAATGCAAAAACAAGTGATTCAATGAATCACCATTCCTCCTACACATGATGCATCACTGAGGGCAAAGATACCGAAAGGGTCTTTTTTCTTTTAAAAGTATCATTAGTCAAAACACTTCCATGAGCCAAAGGCCACATAAAAATCTTAACTTTGAAAGGCACAACCAATTTCAAAATTCTTTTATGAAAAGGAAAAGGAGGCACATCAGGTTGATCAATGATTTTATCGAAACAAGACTTACACGAAAACACACCAGAAGAGTGTATGAGCCAAACCCACTTATCACACGTATTCGGGGACAAAGAAACATAACCAATCCGGGATAGAAAGAAACCAACTCACAAGTTTCCCTATCATTAAGGCTTCTAACGAATTTAAAATTCCAAGAAATTGGTGCCAAAGTAAAGCATGCTAGGGAAGCAATCGAAATACTGTGTGAATGAGCCACTCTACACAAGTGCGGAAAAGCCACATCAAAAGAAGCATCCCAACAATCCCCAAACATGGCAATTCAAGAATATATATATTATATATAACCATAAAATTTTCAAACATTCAAAATTTAATAAAATTATGATGTGCACCGTAAAAACAATTAACCTAAGCATGAGGGCACACCTTAAGAAATATTACCCTACTCTGTGTTGTTTGTCACACCCCGATTTTTAAAGATTAATTAGACGAAAACTAATTAATCTAAGCACGAGGTCTTTTCAAAAAGAAATCTCATTCTCATCCATTTAATAATCAAAAATCCTTTTCCTTAACAATTTTCTTTACTTTCCCAAAGTGCACACGAGAAAATACCTTCAGAATTCTTTATTTCAAAAGGTGATATAACTGAAGGAGTAAACGATAGTACCATGGATGGAAAAAACCATAAACCCACTCTCCGTGTATTGCATTCAATATAATATGTTCCTTACAAACAGAATGCCCTGCTGACTTACAATAATAATAAGGGTATTGCCCTTTACAAAAGAAAGGCGCTCAGCCAAAGAAAACAAAGAAAAGCCCGAAGACGAATATAACAAATAGGAGCACTACGACTCATCACCACATTATGAAAATAACGTAACAAAACAAGATGTTTAATCCTCAAGCCTGAAGACATCCACCTACAACTCTCTGGTAGAGGCACACACTAACCAAATAATCTCATAGCATTACTTTAAAAGACATGCAGGTACAGTGATACTATATATACATAATATCATACCATGCCAAATTTCCTGATTTAATTACTTAATCCCTTAAATTAGATTTATTTAACTAATCATACCAATTAATTTAAATAAACAATAAACTGAAATATGATAAGACTGCCAACAGGACATTCATCCCTACCTATTTAATTAACTCATCCAGTTCAATTAAACAATTAAATAAACTACAGTGACTGCCAATAGGGCATCAATTCCATTTCATTTAAGTGACTCGTTCCAGTTAAATAAAAAAAACAAACTACATTTTATTTAATTAACTCAAATCAGTTAACTTAAATAAATATAAACAAAAAAAAAAACAATTATGGTAACTACCATTAGGGCCTCAATTCCATTTTTATTTAATTAACTCATACCAGTTAACTTAAATAATTAAACAACTACAGTGACTGCCAACAGGGCCTCAATACTTGCTAACAGGACAATAAATCCAATTTATTTAATTCACTCAACCTAGTTAACTTAAATAAAGAAATAATCTAAAACCATTTGCCAACAGGGCCTTAAGTCCAATTTATTTAATTAACTCACACTAGGTTAACTTAAATAAATAAATAAATCATAATAAACACCAACAGGGCAATAACCTGTCTCATCACCAATACCGTGTCCGAGCCGTAAAAACAATAATTGGTCCTACCTTGATCACACCCCAGCCTCAATCCAAGCTGTGTGTCAGAAAGAAACTCCATCCACAACCACAGAGGTTACTATTCCTCTCAATTGCGCAGTGTTTGGGTTCTATACCGCAGATAGTTCGTACCACTATCTCCCACAACCTGGACCAATAATACCGACTATAAGCCACAACCAGGGCCACGTTCATAAAATAAATAATACCAGCACAAAGTCCGAAATTCAACTAAGTATAATAAACATAGCATCCAGTTACTACATAGTTAAAACCAATTCTATACTTAAAAGTATTTTCAACACTTAGCCATTATACCCAAAATCCTCTTTTGACTATAATTGTGAAATGTACCATAAGTGTTCTTTTACCATTTTAGCAATATTAACTTCATCAAGTTAATCGAAAGTGATAAATTATCCACTTAGTCAGTTTAATCCAAAACATCCATTGGTCCTAAACGAGCTAAAAATCACCACTTTCCCTTTTATCATAATTTTTTTTTTTTTTCAAACAATTCAAATATCTCATTTATGAATTTAAGGTATGAAAATAACACGTCAAAATCTGTCACTAGTAAAACTAGTAATCAAATACCAAATCACTTTGACTTGAACAATTCTTTTGAATCAAATTTTGTTCCACACCAAATAAACTAATCATAATGATTTTCTCTAAATTTCATACTTGGTCAATCTTACCATTTTACTCTGACTATGTTAAAAGTCATGATATAGTCACAATAAAATACTTTTAATCACATAGAATCCAAGATAATAGCAAAACTAATTCAATCCACTAAGTAAGCTCATTATATCTAGAAATTCAAAGAAAAATATCCAATGTAATCTAGAATTTCCCATCCTTCAAACCTAACCACATTTAATGTCAAACTACTCAAATAGCTTATTTTTCCTAAATTTTCTACACTTGACAATTTTGACAACTTCCAAAGTTAACAATTTTTACAATTTTTCCTAAATATGTCCAAGAGTATACTTTAAGGTTTGAAGTTCAAAAGCCCAAATCTTATATTTTTCGTTTTCTCAAAAATAAACAAAATATAACAATCTATATATCAATATTCATCAAATGGCTTGACTAGTATACTTTTAGAGGTTTTATTCCAAAAACACTCTCAAATCTCAAAATGAGATTTTTGAAAAAAATTTAACAAAGACAAGATGATTTTCTCAAATAAATTACCTACTCATAAACATGAGAAAAATATATGCAATACAACTCCTATCATGATATATTTTCTCAAAATAACTAACATTGATTTTAAAGCAATAAAAATAGAGAAAACCCTACCTTAAATAGTGAAGATGAGGAAACTCGAAATGTCATATCTGATGAATCAAAAATCGAAGATGGTAGTCGCGTAGCTCTCGACACGATCTACAATGTTCCTTCTCAAAAAATTCGCAAAATCCAACTCTAAAACACTCTGATTGAGAGAGAGCTTGTCTCTCTTCCACTCTCTGCTGAAATCAACCAGGAAGAAGAAAAGAAAGAAAAAGAAGGAAAAGAAGAGTAACGAAATGAAGAAGACAAGGACAGCCCACGTGAGCTTGTCCCTCACTTTCTTTCTCTTTCTCTTTCTCTTTTGATTTTATTTTCTATTCAAGACCCATCAATCAGTGCAATATATATACACCTATATATAGTGAAATATTTATTGTAATAACACCATAAAATGGTATAATTTATCACCACAAAAATACGACTTTTTGTTCACTTGCGTTATGGTACACACCATAAATTCGTCATTCAAATACTTGCTATAATTTAGTGTAACACACAATAACACCTACTCTCAAGGGAGTCCCTACCATTCACATAATGAAAATGGACCAAATAGTTAAGCATGAGTTACACGCATAAATCCAAATTATAACGATTTTGGGTCATGGTTCTTGAATTAAATTCCTATCCATGAGCCAAACATGACCCAAATATACACCAGACTAGACCCAACAAATTTTATCTCAAGTCATGGTTTTAACGTAACCTTAACAGAAAAATTGAATTTCAAATACAAAATTATGCTTTAATTGCTAACTGATCATCAATCAATCAGTGAATTTCATAAAATTAAATACTTATCATTTCACTCTAAAATTTTTACGCAACATACTAAAACGTTACCAAAGTTATATTATGAATGGTGTAGTGTAAACGTTACCAAGTATTTGTGGTGAGCAATGCTACAAAGCTTTTTGGTCAAAAAGTTCATCATGTGGTGCTTGTTACGGAACATCGTAGTTATATTACATACATTGTGGTAGGGTGCATATGGTAATGTTCATTTTTAATCAAAACTGCAATGAAACCACCCTTATCAACCCCTAATTTACCCCGAATGTGTTTGTATGGTGGAGATTAAATTGATGAAGTGTAGGGTCCATGAGCAAAATGAATTTGAATCATTGATTCCTTTTTCTGAGTAAATTATGGGTTCATAAGTCCGGGTTTGTAGTGTTGTTGATTTTTAATAGTGCATACTATAGCAACTCCCAAACAACCTCAAAACTCAACCAAATTTTGCAATTTTTCAATCACAAAACGATCCTCATAACAAATACTACATTCGTATCCAAACATTTCAAAAGAACGGAAAAGCATGGTTGGGCCAAAAAAAATTTGAATTTCAAAAATATTTATGATTATTAGAAAACCTATAAAATTTCAGTACATGGCAATCCGAAATGATAAGATGCCCAAAGGTCTGCAAAACATCACTCGGTACTCATACAACTCTAGAGCAGCGAATAGTCGGTCCCACAACTCAAAAATCAAAGAAACTGCAAGGAAATCAAAGGGTTGCACGACACCTCACGCTCACTGCCTACACGCCTTTGCATGCTTCAACATGCACAAGTCATCACATGCGCCAACCCCAAAACACAACTCTAGAAAAATAACAACTAAATTTTTTAAGGAAAAAAGAATGTGTTTTGACCATGATAACTTTGAAGTATTTTTAATTGTTTCAATGTCCAATCATGGAGTTTTAATACTTTTTCACTTCTAAAGAACAGATAATATTCAATAAATAAATGTGTGAAACATCTGCACAAGTAGGTTGTTTCTTATATGAATAATGCTAGAGATACCAAAATTTCTACCAAATACTTTACTAAATGTCTCACATGGGGTGGGTCCTACATAAGTGTGGGGTTCACATCCATGTGAGAGATTTGGTAAAATATTTGGTAGAAATTTTGAGGCCTCTAGCATTTTCCTTCTTATATTTTAATATTAGTGGCAGTGGCAGTGGCATTGGCATGAATTACTAAAAAAATCAATCATGTAATTGTTATGAGCATGACCAAATGAGAAATTGGCTGACCTTTGAACATGGACTCTTTCCCCTTTGCCCTACTAGATTTGAAGCCCGCAAGATCCTATAGCCATATTGAATTATTGAAGAAATTACCACTTGCTAGAATCGATAAAAAGATGCAAAAAATAAAGAAAATAACTACCTGCTTTAGAGTTTTCATAAGTATTTCACCATAGTTACCATTGTTTTGCTTGAGTATCTGGATTCAAACATGGTGTATGATTAGACACAAAGGAATAAATTTGGAAATTTGATGAAACTCAACTGATAATTGTTTCCACTTAAGATTAGGAAAGCAAAACTTCACATGGTTGGAGACATGAACAGATATTTACATTCTCAAACTCTGAGCGACTTGACAAAGGATCCGCATACATGCTGTACAAATAAGACGAGTTAGGCAAGCTTATAAATGCAATAAACAGTTGAAAATACAAAACAACCACGCAGGGATAAAACCACCAACTATTTATAGCTTCCATATAGTCGAACAAGAACTTCACCCACTGATCTGTTTATGGGTTTATCTCTCTGACTCACAGTATTATCATCAACAACCTACCAAACCAATAAACAAACAAGTAAATAGGAAAACAATCAAAAACATTCACAACACACTAATAAAGTCATAAAGTGTCAAATCAAGAATCAAATGTAAAATGCTGCAAAAAAATGACACTTCCATGTACCTGTGCAGGCCACCACGAGGAGCCACAGAGCCTAACCCATATTAGATCCCCCAAGACAAACTCATTTAATTGGGCAACTGCAGCTTCATCCCCATGCCCCTTGTCAGCATTAGATCGATTACTAGAACTCATAGCTTATCTTTGCACTTTGAATAATCTAATTTGGCAAGGAAGTACATACAACATAAGTCATCATTCATCAATCCAAGCAATATTATAATAAAGCATCATAATTTTGAATTGTGTTCATCGCAGTCACTCATCTGGTTTATAAAGTTCAAAACTTGGAAGAATAAAATGGATAGCATTAGTTCATAGGTTCACTTGGGTGAATACTGATAATCTGTTCTGCTTAGACTTTTGCAACAGAAACAAAATTAAGCGTGATTTTGCAATAGACTACTGTACAATTTTGAACGATCATTCGTGACGAAATGAAGGAAAAAAGTAATATCACATAATCCTTCTAAATATAATAAAATTGAATAACACAGCAAAAGATTTGAACAACAGAAGCCTAATGAAGTATCATTAGATTGAAGGTACATTTACAACCTAATGAATCATTGCTATAACCCACTAACTAAATCCAAACAAAATGGGTTAACTCAGAAGCAAATACTATCCACACACACACAAAAATAAATAAATAAACAAAAGACCTCAGAAGCAACATATATGCCAAAACCCAATGACGAGGATGCACAGCCTTTATTGTACATGTGCAGTGATAAAGCGCATACTTCGCGCAATCACCTCCAACCAAAGTCCAAATTCCTTTTCATTGTTTCCCAAATGTTCAAAGCCACAACTCTAGCAAGACTTCATTGCAATTTACCAGGGATATAAAGCAATGCACTCTCCTTAATAGGGACACTTTTTCCTGACCAAATCACACTCAAGCTCATTATCATTCCCTTGCCACAGAAGATCCATCACATTTACCAAGCATATCAGTAACTACCACCAATTTTAGTAAACAACAACGACAGATCAATAAATTTCAAGTCCCTATTTTAATTAAAAGCATTCTTATATTTTATTAGTAAGAGATGCACATCCAGAGAAAACTGTGTGTTAGGATGTAATGTTATAAATGTTGTACACATTTGTGGGTATTATTGTAAATATTCAAATGAGGGTTTTGTCAAATCTTTCCCATATATGAATACACATTCTCAACCCTGTTTGGGTCCTCCAGTATTTTATGGTATCGGAGCCAGAGCCATCTCTCTCTCATCTACTTTGTCTCCCTCTTTCTCTCTTACTGATATGGCCATCAGCTCTTTCCACTTTCTTCTTTAACTGTTCATCTCCACAATATTATCAACCATGTATCTGTTAAAATTTGATTCAAAAATATTCTGTTATGGAGAGACCAATTTACATTGATCCTGATTTGCAATGACCTGTTTGGCTATATAGATGGCACAATTGTTGCACCCTCAAGAAAGACTGCTGATAAAGAAACTCATAAACAGGTTAATAATCCAAGCTATAAATCATGGGTTCAAATGGATCAGTTCTTGGTAAGTTGTCTCAAAGCAAGACTATCTCCCAGCGCGTTAGCACATGTTATTGGTTCACAAACCTTTTGTGAAGTGTGAAAAACCCTTGAAATGATTTTTCAGCAACAATCACAGGCTCAGTTGGATCATTTACATGACTGTTTACATAAGTTTTTTTAATGATTTTTCAGCAACAATCGCAGGCTCGGTTGGATCATTTACATGACTGTTTACATAAGTTTTTTGAAAAAAAACCTTTCATCAGATGAGTAATTTGTACAATTGAAAGGTCTTGCAGACAAGCTTGCAGTAATGAATTACCCTATACATGAATCTAAACTTGTGACTCGTACTTTGAATGGTCTTCAAAAATGATCGAAACTATCAACCTTATGTGTTTGCCGGAAAAAATAGGGAGAAACCACCATCTTTTGATGATTTAAGAGCCACCAAGCTTCTTATTCATGAACGTGTGCAAAATATGCATTCTGTTCAACAAGCCACAGCGACTCTGGCGTGTTCACAAATCTCTTAACAAGCATTAGTTGGCATTAACCATGGACAATATCCACGCAGCAATCAACAGCAAAATGATGGGGATTGGCGTAATTATCATGAAGGGCAACGACAGCAAGGGCATGATAAAAGAGATGGGCATTGTTATGGGTGTGGTGGTGAATAAGCTCTACCCATTTTCAACAGTCCCAAGACATTGTTCTTTTCTGAATGTATATAACAAATCCATATATAAAATATTTGGTGTGATTTCCTGATGTGTATACATATAGTAGCTTACAAATAAGAAGAATACAATGTGATTTGCTGTTAATTTATTAAGAACTTTTTTGTTGATTCAGTGACCTCTATTTGTGGATTTTGTGTTTTCCTATTTTATATTTCAATCTATACATTCTTTTAGGCACATTGTATTATGTTATTTATTTTGTACTATATAATTCTCCTGAACGCCCACAAATTTCAAGGCAATATAAAAGGTTATTTTGGTGTTATAATCGTAATCATTTTTTCTTTTCTTTTCTTTTTTCTTATGCAGTTTAACCAAACAAGAGAAAAGGTACTTTATTTTCTCTTCTGCTTATCAAAACAAGAGGGAGAGAAAACACCAAATTTTCTTCCCTTTTCTTTACTCTCCTGGGTCTCCAAACAGACTATTGGTTTTATATTTCCACCTTCCAAATATATTTCTCCATATGGGGTACTTTTACTCTAAAAATCTTCAACCTCTTTAAGTAACACAAGAAAGGCACAATATTAACCATTTAGCCAACCAACTTCTGAGTGAGTAACATGGTGTCACTCAAGCCAAACGTCCACAAATATTGATTGCAATATAATTTCCATAATAACAATCAAAATGATTTATATTCTCAGATAACATAACATATAAACTATGAAACACGAGTACTCCAAAAATGGTGACATACGAGTACCAGGTACTTACTCGATGCGGGTACGCGTACCGGGTACGCCGAATATATGCCGGGTACGGAAAATACGTTTGGGTACGTCATGGGTACGGCGAGGTCTTTTTTTTTTTTTGGCAATTGCTAGAATTTGTTATAACCTTTATTATTTTTCTTTCAATTTCGAAAATCATCAAGTAATTTATTTCCAACACCCTTTACCCATGAGTCATGGTTTTGCTCTCTTTTGCATCCTGTTTTAGACCATAAAAATAAATAAAATAAAATAAATAAATTATATAACTTTTTAGACAAGTTGTTATCTTTTTAGTTTTGATATTGAAACTTTGATTTGTATGTTGGATGTTTAGTTATAAAAATAAAAATAAAATTTAAAAAAAAAAAAATGGCATACCCCAGCCGTACATGTACCCTACTTTTTTAAGAATTTGCCATATCAGTGTACCCGTATCGTACCCCTACCCGTATCCGTACCTACACCCGTGCTTCATAGCATATAAACTAGTAAATAATGGCATTTCTATAGCTATAAACCCTCACTTAATGAACACAGTATTCCCAAACCTGATAATCCTTTCCAAATGCATCATATTTAATTATAGGGTCTAATGACTATACACACTCCTCTATCATAAGAAAAGTTACACATTTTTGTGGTGTTAGCAACCAACCATTGTAGTCTAGTTACGACGGTGTACAACATACGAACCATTTTAGTTATCAAAGTTATGAATTTTTGTAGTGAGCAAAGTTATGAATTTTTATGGTTTGTTACTGATCATTGTGGTGTATTTACATAAAAAGCATATACTATCACCCTTTTAGGGGTGTGCATATAGTAGAATTTCCATAAAAAACATGACACAAATTTTTTATCTAACAAAAAGACTACAGAGGATGTTCCATCAAAACCAATGAACATCTCCAGGAGTGTGCAAGTCATATACTCCTGTCCTAATAATTGGACCTAGAAATTTGCCACTTGTATTTTTGTTTTATGTTTTCATTTTCCAGAAAATACAAAAACTACGTTTGCAAAATGTTTCCAAGAATTGTTTTCCCAAAAAATCTCATTTTTGAATTTTCGAGTATTATTCATAATAAAAAAGATTAGTAATACTACGAGCCCAGACTTAACTATCTTAAAAATTATCCAGAATTATAACCTTGTGCTCAGATTTATTCTACATATAGACCCCACACTATACAAATTTAATCTCCACCACACAACCACCCACCCAAAAAATCTGGGTGAATAAGTCTGGGTTATTCAAAAAAGATTAGCTTGTTTTTTAACTTTGTAATGTTTTTGTTTCAGAAAACACAACCAATGAAGCCCTAACAGCACTCAAAACAGGGGACCAGAGAGTATTTGGTTTAATTCATGTGATTGGAATCATAATTGTGAGAAACCATTTTAGTCTTTCACTTTCTTGACTATAAACACACAGCACAGAGCATGAAACAAAACAAATAAATAGTAGACAGACACAAACAGGACAAAAGCACACAAAATGAGTTGTCATTAAAAGAGCAAAAGTCCCAAAATGTTCAGAACATAAACTCAGTGTCGCTTCACACACTTACATTTGAATCATCAATCTCAGAGCTAATTAACAACGATAAGGTTTAAGAGCACTTACGTTTTAGAACCAGAAGAAGAAGCACGATTTCAGCTAGAGAGAGAAAATCGACTCCACAATCCAGACTCCCTCTCTCTCGAGGGTTGAAATGAAAAAGAAACCCCTGCATAAGGTGTCCGCGCAGAATGGCTCTACGCTAACATGCGCTACGGTGCTCTGTTCGCCCCCAATTCCGAGTTCATGAATTGAATTTCGGAGGTGGGGAAAACAAAAATCATATTGTTGAGTATTCATAAATAAAGAACTTATCCATATTTTTGTGAACTTATAATTTAATTGGTTTTTTTTTTTTTATATATTAAAAGTATGATGTGAATTATTTTATTTTTACAAATTTAATTTTTACAAATTTTTATTATAATATATATATATTATACCATATATTTAGGAGAGAGAAAATTATTATTAAATATATTTTATTTATGATATATATATAATATTGTATATAAATATAGAATATTATTCCAAAAATCTCAAATATAGATGATTATTATTTTTAATATTTTATTTGTCTTAATGAGTTCGTTTGGGAAGTGGGCTAATTTTTTGATTTTTTGACTTTTTAATTTTTTTGACTATTTTGGTTTGGGACTAAAAAGTCTCGTTTGGGAAAGACTTTTTGGACTTTTTGTGAGAGAAAGAATATAATGATTATGAGTTCGATGTGATATTTTGTTTTATTATGCTAAAATTTTTTTTTTTTTTTTTTTTGTGTGGTTATTTTAGCCAAAGAAAGTCCAAACCTCAACTTCCAAAACAGAGGCAACATGAGGGATTCACTTGATCAAATATCTTCTTTCACCATTATTTTACAATAAGGTCTTATCATGGGAAAATATTTGGAAGAGAAGCAATAGAGATGATGGTAAACTGACGATGAACAATTATTTTGTTTTTGTCATCATTATATATAAATCGTAATTTTTTCGTTGGTTTGTGTTGTCGAAGTTGATTATATACAAATTCTTTTAAAAAGGTGCGTCAATATATATGAACTATTTAATAAGTTTTTATATATTATTTGATAATTTGTTGTATATTAATTGTTACTATACTTTTTGGTTAAACAATCATTTTTATTGCTATTGAACAATCGAAAAGTCAATTTTCACTTCTTTAATTTTATTTCGTATTTTCACATTGCAGTGTGAATGTTCACATTAGTATGAGTTTAGGTTTTTTTAGACAAATTGTATGTTAATTGTAAACTGTGAACATTCATATTATATTTTGGTATGAATTTTATTTTTTCATATGTTGTATATTTATTATTTTTGTTACTATATTTATTGGTTAAACAATCATTTTTGTTACCATTAAACAAATCGAAATAGTCGATTTTCATTTTTTCAATTTTGTTTTATCTGTTCACGTTGCAATGTAAATTCGTATGAGTGTAGTTTTTTAAGCGTAGTTGTATGTTAATTGTAAACTATTAATATTCATATTATATTTTGATATGAGTTTTTATTTTTTTTAAAGTTAGTTATATATTTGTTATTTATTGTAAATATTCATATGATACTTTGGTATTTGTTTTGTTTTTGCGAAGGTTAGTTGCATATTAGTAGACATACTAACACAAATATAGCGTGTACATAGAGATGTGAATGTTCACATTAATTATAATATAATAGATAGTCATACCCAATGTTAATGTTCACACACTCATATAACATTGAGACCTTGTTTGGGAATTGTCTGTTTTAGCTTAAAAGTTAAAATGTTACTAAAAAAAGCAAAATGTCTATAACCTATACTAAAAAGTCAAAGATTCTCTTTTCTCTCTACTTTTTGCGCGTCTTTTCATAAAAAATCAAAAAATATTCCAAACATACTAATTTTTTTTACCTCATATTTTAACTAAAAAGTCAAAAAATTATTAAAATAGTATGTTCCCAAACGAGACCTGAGTGTGTATATGGTTTAATGAGAAGACGTTATTTATCAACATGTATTTGTGAGTGTGAATCTTCTATAAGAAGACGTTATTTATCAATATGTATTTATAATGTGAACAACATGCATTTGTGATGTGAAAGTGCACATCAATATTTAGTAAAAGATTTTCAGAAGGCAGACAATTTAGGATTTTGAATGTGAGAATTTTTTTTTGAAAAAAAAGTGAGATTTTTTCCCTTAAAATGAGGGAGTGTTTTTTTCTATGTAATAAGAGATATTTACTTCTTGGAATGAGGAGATTTTATCTAGAATGGTGAAGGATTTTTTTCCAAATAATAAGGAAGAGATTTTATCCAAGGAATAAGGATTTGTAGTTATTTTTTATTGTGTATTAATTTCAAAATAGAAACAAGCAGAGAAAGTTGACAGGGTGATCTAGTCATATTACACCAAATAGGACCTAATGGAATACCAACTAGGCTAACCAACTAGGCTTAGCCTAGTTGGCCACCATGCCTTCCTTAGGGCTTAGTCCCAAGGAGGTCATGGGTTCAATTCCCCTTAGGGAGGTTGAATTAAGGGAGTGCAAGCACTTATGTGCTTTGCCAAGGGTGGGGAGCTTTGCTCCCATAGGTGCTAATCTAACAACTAACAACTAACATTTGCCGATCAAAAAAAAAAAAAAAAAAAAAAATGGAATACCAAAAAAGAATATGAGTTAGATGTAACATAAATCTTAAGAATGAATTTTATTTAAAAGACTCCCAATTTAAATATTTATTTATAAAACCCATTTAGTAGATTTATAGCCCAATAAGTCCATAAGGTTTTCTAATGTTCCATCAAGTCCCATATATTTATACTTATATTCCAATAGGTCATTTTTCCTATATTAGAATTATTATGTGGACTATTTTACCCTTATAGACTTTTATTATAATATATATATATTATACCATATATTTAAGAGAGAAATTATTAGATATATTTTATTTGTGGTATATATAAAACATTGTATATAGAATATGGAAGATTATTATTTTTAATATTTTTTTTTTGCCTCAATGTGAAAGATTCATTTAATTAAGGATCTTCCTTCACCATTATTTTGCATTGAAGTCCCGCCATGGAAAAACATTTAGAAGAGAAAGTTAGTTGTAGATTGATAATTAGGGGTGTGCGCAGTACGGTTCAGATGATTTGAGAGTAAAATTATAACCGAATGGCGGTTTAGCGGATTGGCAAATCACGTTTTGGGCGATTTTAGACAAATTGGCGTATTAAAGAATATTTTAACCAATTATCAAACAATTGCATAATATATAACACTAATTTACATAATATTTTTCATATATATAACACAAACTAATTTTATATAATATGTTTCTGTTGGCTTTTTTGGCTTTCGAAGGTTAGTATTGTAATTTTAAGCGTTCCAGCAAGGATCAATCAGTCTTTACAGAAGATTAATTACCAATCAATTATCAGACGATTGTGTTTCAATTCTTTCAGCCTCAACGAAGAGGACTTTTACTAGTGGCTTTGTTTAGGAGAATTTAGTAAACAATAATTAAATGAAGAACAGTTGTAGCATTTCATTAAGTAAAGATGAAAAACTTACAATGATCTAATTCAGCCTCGTAGAAGTTTACAGCAACAAGCTACTTGAAACTACTTCTATGAATGAAGTGCAGTGCAGGAATTTGAAGTGCAGAAATGTAAAGAACAAGAAATGTAAAAACTGGAAGGAAAATAAAGTAAATAAAACTGGTTTCTGGATCTGAATTTCGAGGCTTCTTTCTGGGGCTTTCTCTGCTATTTATATTTCTCAACGATAACCGTCGAAATGAGTTTCTAACCGTCGAATCATCCCTCCATGGTTGCTGATCACGTTTCCTCACAGTTAGCTCCACTACGCCCTGTCTACAGTTAGGCTTTCCTCTTGATTTTGAATTTAAATATATGAGTAAAGCCACGTCATCTTGCATCTTTTTGTTGATCTAGTGTTATGCAGATCCACAATAACCAATACTAACTGTCACATGTGTGATTACGATTGAAGATTTGAATTGTCTTCATGTATTGCCCTCATCCTGCCACATGTTGAACTGTGATTGGCCTGTACAAAATATGTAGCCAACATTACCCCCCGCACTAATTAGGGGTGAGCATGGTCTAGATTGAATCGGATTAGGGTAAAACCAAAATCAATCCGTTATCTACGGTTCTTGAAAAATTGGAACCAATCCAATCCATTTAAATCATGGAACCAATCCGAACCAATCCATTTAAATACAGATTGAATCGGTTTAGGATCACGGATTCACATAATTAAATAACAAAAATATATATATGTAACAATTTAATTTCATAAAAACATAAACATAGCGCTATATTAGCTCCACAATAACAACATGTCTTTCTATAATAACGACATACTGGTCTAGAATTTAAACAACCATAAGAAAACTAGTTTTACCATAAGTATTTAGACCATTACAAATTAAAACTAAAAGCTAACAAACAAAAGTAATAAAAGAAGATATTATGTGGATTTAAGTTTTGAGTTTAGGTTTTATATGGAATAAGAGAAAATACTATGGGGGAAGGTGTATAATAAAAATATAGACTATTTGTATACGGTCCGGATCGGTTCCAATCTGGAACCGTGGAATTCAATCCATAACCAATCCGTGGACTACGGATTTTTAATTCTTCAATCCGAAACCGAACCACGGATTCAAAAAATCAATCCAAACCTATCGGATTGGACTGGGCTGGATCGGATTACAAATTTCACGGATTCCTTGCTCAGCCCTAGCACTAATATACCCAATACTTGGCGATATTAATGGATCAAGGCATTTTATCCATGTCTTAGAACGTGCATGGGCATTGCATTTTTTCAGAAATGCAACCGTCATTTATCAATGAAACATTTGCATTAAATTCTCTTCTATCCTTTGAACATTCACACTATCTCAATATTCGAAAAGACTGGTATAGCTTTCATGGCCAAGCAAACCTTTTCTTACCTTGATCAAGCATATGAAGAGTTGTTTGATAATGTTGTTCATCCTCGAAAGAACCTTCATGCATTGATTAGCCACCTTTACCCACCTTCCTGTATTCAAGTCATGAAAGTTTTTGCAAACTATCGACCTTTGGATTACGAACTTATTGTCCACAATTCTTTAAACCAAAATTTTGTAACACATGGATATTGGAAGCTCTTCTTCTGTCCCATAGCTTTCTACGTGGGATGAGGCTGCAGCTTCTTCTTCTTCTGAGGCTTTTGGCTGGAGAAACTGGCTAGAACCTGAGGATTCCAAATTAAGAGAGCGAATCAATCATCATTTTGTCGAATTTGTTGATCCTCTAACTTTTCCTCCCTTTGCTCGGAGCTCGGTGGTTTACCTATATGTATTCATCGACCGCCGACGCCGTTTGGAAGACAACTTACTTGTAGCATAGTACACATCCTCCATGCCTACGAAGATAGTACAAGCCACTCGTTGTCTAGAAAAGGCACAGGGTGTAGCCCGTCATTCTTAGCCCAGAAGGCAAAACTTTGCTCTTCTGACTGGCTTGATTGCGTCAGCAACCCCCAATTTCCTCCTTCTTTCGAAATGGAAGCTCTTGCACCTCCTCTTCCGCAAAACCCTCACTAGATGGAAGAACTGAGACTTACTCTCTTTGAAGACCAGTTTCTCCCCTCCTATAGCCCTCCATCTCCCCCTACTATATTTCAGCGATATCAAGCCCAACTTCTGCTTGAGGCCTTTTTTCACTTGCCCTTCAATGTTCTCGAGGATGATGTTCCTCTTAAGAACTTTCGATGGACTTGTGATGTTATGACCCGGGGTCATGTTCTCAACCTTATCGCCCAAACAGAGCTCCAGATGTTTTTAGACCAACTCCCACTGCTTCTTCATTGGCATCAAATTTTTGTGGCCACCACTCAATCTTTGGACTAAATCTCAGCCCGTCGAGTTCATACCCGGTATGAAGCAGAGAACCTCATCGACGAATATGATGATTTCAAGAATAAAGACTCTGCATACTGGGATAACTTGGACATAAATGAGATAGAACAAGGGTTGAAAGAAACAGAGTTTGAAAGAAACAGAGTTTGAAATAAAGGCCGAAAAACTTTTTTATCAAATAACAGCATATCAACTTCAGCAGCCTAACCTGCAGAAGATAGAAGATAGAATTAAAAAGGAACAGAAGTTCATTGACCATAGTTGGAACAAATTCCATGACCTTGTCATTTACTCTATTCCTTATTTTTATGAACTTGAATATGTAGCCAAAAAAGGCTTCTAATGTAATTGCTTTTGTCTTAATAAAGCTAAGATATTTTCTCTTTATTTGGCATTGTCTAATTTTACTCCATTTGTCAAAAACAAACAAAATTAGGGCTTCGAATTCACCAATTTTGTCCTTCGAAACTTGATTCGATCATACCCAATGAAATACTAGAAACCCAATTTGAACTTTTCCAACATATGGAGTATAATTGACAACCTTTGCCTTAGGTCTCCTTTCAGAATCAGAGCTCCGAATTCATCAATTTTGCCCTTCGAAACTTGATTTGATCATATCCAATTCCCCAACATATGGTTAATACAATCAAGCAGTTTCAAATCAACTAATTTTGTTACGAACAAACAATCTATATTTTCCAAAATATGGAAACCTCTTTTAAGGACTGCACTGTTTTATTCTAAAAAAGTGATTCCTTCTGTATACTACTAAACCAAGAACAAACAAACTCTAACCGTAAGGTATTTCAAATTTTGCTTTGAAGGATTTTACTCTCATCAAGAAACCTAAAAACAGGTTTTTAATCCTTTTGAAGTAAATAAATACCTGGACATTCATGCACCCTTAGGTGTGGAATGTGCTTCGAAGTCAACTTCCTGCTTTCGAAGTTGTTTGTCACTTGATTTTGGCGCCAAAACTTGACTTCGAAGCCAAACATTTTATTTCGAAGCTAATATTAATATTTGATATACGTTTCCCTCCATAACTATCAACATTGGGAGAAGCTTTTCGCACCCGTACCTTTAGTACTTCTTTATGAATTCCGCCCACATAAAACGACTGGGTGTTTTTCAGACAGAAAGGTTTAAAAACCCTTTTATTTTGTGCTCCCAATTCACTTGGTCGCCTAACACACAAACCCTTCATCTTCTATTGGCTTTCTTTTTCCCTTTACTCTCTTTCCCAACTTCGTCTTCTGAAAAAACTCCTGTCAATGGCGTCTTCTTCCTTGAAAATACCGGTTGTGGAGCGTGCGAGTCCATCCGTAACCTTGAAAAGGACCATTGATGAAGAGTGTGAGAAATACAAGGCTAGTGAGAAAAGTGCCATCGACGGACGCATCTTCATTTCCCGTTGCCATGAGCAACAAGAATATATGCTTGGGCCCATTTTTAAGGAGATTCCGACTGAGCTTCCAGCTCTGTATCCACGCTTGGAAGATCATTGTCTCATTTATGAAGGTGGTCTAGATTGGGGAAGCTGGAGGATGAACCGACCCTATTGCTACTGGCCTACAGTGAGACCAGAGTGGGAGGAATGGTATCATCGGGTCGTCCCTGATAGGACACTGGATCTTCAGGAGCTCTGTCTCTTTGACGCCCTTCAATTATCTAGGTTCACCATTTCAGAGGACCCTTTTTTAATACCTGCTGCCCTTTGTTTTTTGAATTCTACTTTCAATTTCTTTCAATTTAGATTTGGGATGATGGCTCATACTGTCCTTGACATCTACTATTTGTTAAGATTATCCCCTACTGGTACCCCCATTGATCCAGACTATCGTGATCTCAAAACCCCTTTTTCCTTCTGCTATCTGAACTCATCCTATAGTGACTTTGTCAAGGTTGAGAACAAAAGAGAGGGCCCTGTGACTGATAGGAAATTTTTCTCTTTTATATTGTATTGGCTTTGCAAATTCCTCTTCTGCACCTCTTCTCAGAGGATCATGCTTGAGTTTGCCCCTCTTGTCAAAGCCCTTGTTTTACAAAGAAATGTGGCCTTAGCTCCATACGTTCTAGGTCATGTTTATAGAACTTATTCTTTTTTTTTGTGAAAAACCCTTTGATGCCAATCAGGGAGGCCCATTTTAGATACTTCAACTTTGGCTTTTTGCATACTTCATCGATTTACAGTCTAAATGCCTAAGGTTTTTGGAGTCAAACCCTACCACTCATGGTATGAAGTTAGCTAATGTTTCACTCTATCCTTCCAACTTTGCTTTTTACTTTTTTTCTTCCACCAACTCTCAACTTCCCCTTCTTCTCACAGCTTCCGTCCCTTCGAAACTACCAATATTGGCCTATCCTGGTTAAGGACATTTTTGAGTGATAGGTCCTGTTCTACACCTAGCACAAAAACATATGGGCCTCTATTCTGATTCCTAGGGAATTATTCATTGGGACTATGAACCCCAGGGCTTACAAGTACATCTCTGAGCCCTGTTGTCCTGCCCAATTTGCTAGGCAATTTGGACTCTCACAAGGGGTCCCTATACCTCTCTGTAGTCAGACTAATTTAAGCCTTACCAGCAGTGACTTGAAGATTCGAAGATCTAGATTGGAAGAAGCAACTTCCAAATTCATCCAAGATTTAATTGACTTTGAGTACTTACCCTTCATACCTCAAAGCAACATACTGAAAAGGTGCCAGAACTGGTGGATGGCCAATATGGAGGTGCACTTGGCCATTCCTCCTCAATATCTATTAATGGTACTGGATATACCTCAAGCTAAGTCTAGAGGGACTGGAGCTGTTATCTCCTCCACTGCTCATGTTACTTCAGCTTTTGCGCCTGCCACTATAAAGTCTATTCCTACTACCTCAACTCCTCCTAGAGTTACTCGAGCTGCCTCGAAGAAAAGTGTGTACTCATGTTTCTTTTCTCTTCTCCTCCTTTATGATGCTCTTGTCCTCACTTATAGTTCTTTCTTTAGTGTAGGTGGTGCGGGTGCCTCACAGGGAGATTCTTCCCAAAAGGTTCAAGCTTTAAATCTTCTCAAGAGCAAACAGTAACAACAAAGGAAAATAAAACTCTTACTTGACCCTGAAGAGGAGGTACCTGAGGTTTATGTAGAAACAGAAAAAGAAGAGACAGAAAAAGATCAAGAGACACCCTTAAAAAGAATGAGGAAAATGACTATCTCTCTTTCTGATTTCACTGGAGATCCCATTCATGAAACATCTGCTAAATCAGTAGAAGCAAAACATTCCAAAGAGCTTATTGTATTTGAGAAGGCTAAGAAAATGAGGCAATAACAAATGCTTAGGGATGAAACTGCTGCTGCTAATGAACTCCAAAGGGAAGCTGCAAGAAAATAACAAACTACTGAACATTATACCCTTCGCAGCTCTCCAATCATTGCCACCACTTCTGACACCAGTAATTTCCTTCATGCCTCTATTTTCCTTTCTCAAATTCTTGATACTGACACTTAACATTATTTTCTATTTCTTCTTTTGCAGCAACAACTACTTTGCCTTCTCCTTCAATAAGGACTCCTTCAATTTCATTTGAAGTTGAAAGACCTCAAACTATGGAGCCAATTCAAGCAATACTCCTACTCCTTGGTCCTACCTTTTTCATATCTTTCTTGAGGCAAAGCATTCATGCATTCCTATCTTTTGGCTTAACTCCATACTTTTCTCTTCTATTCTTTAACTCTGCCCAATTTATTCTCCGTTCAAGCCTTGTTTCTCTTTCCATTCCTGAGGAAATTCTAGCTATTACTTTATCTCCAGTGATAGCTGATTCCTATAAAGAAGACACAGGTAGCTCACCAGTTCCTTGTCCACTATCCTTATCTAGCTCTAGTCCCTCTTCTCTTGACTTACTGGTAGCTAAGACTATAGAAACTGCTAGGGACACTTCATCTTCATCTCCTATCCCTATGCAACCATCTCTTCCTCCTATCAGAGCCTTTTCTGCACCAACCATGTCAGCAGAAGAAGTGGACATTTTTGAAGCTAGACTAGCTAGCCTTTTTGACATGCCCTCCACCACTGCAACAGCTAGCAATGAAACTGAGCCATTAGTCCTAACTGATTCTCTCTTAGAAATTTTTTAGAGCTCTTCCTCCACTAGTAGGACTTCCTTGCCTTCATTAGACTTGGACAGCTGTTTAAAGTTGCTGACATTCTTCTCGAGGATCCTCTTCGAAGCCTTGTAAAGGCCTATTATCAAGAATGGCTTCCTCCAGTGCTGCAAGGTCGTCGAGCAATCCAGCATGACTATTTCAAGTCATTTATCTCAGGCGGTAGCTACCATTGACTTTTACATAAATATTTGCCATGTTGCCAAAGCTGCAGAAGAGAAATTGCTAAGAGACTAGAGATTTGTTTCCCAGATACATGCTGAAGTGTTAGAATTAAAAGAACAACATTCCTCTGTCTTCCAATTTCGAGCTCAATTATTGGAGAAGAAAGCTCAGCTTGAAGAATAGTTATCAGCAGTCAACCTGGCTTTAGATCAAATTGCCACTAAGCTGCAGATTACTAACCAAGGACTAGCTTATCAAAAGCAGAAGATGGCTACAGCCATTCAGTTGTTCCCATCTCTTAAGAGTAGAGAGTCAATTCTAAAGGAACAGCTGAAACATCGTATTGACTTTTGGGCCAATCTATGGTTGCATGTATTCAACTCATTACGAAATAAGATCTTTATTTATTATTTGAGTGTTTTCATGCTCCTTTCGTTTAGCACTTACTATATTCCTTGTGTTTCCCACACGGTTGGATAATAAGGCTTCAAATATCTGCCATTAATTTTCTTGGGGTGTACATATCCATTCAAATTTCTCAAATGATATGTTTCCCAAGACAAGACTCTATGAACTTGATATGATCCTTCCCAGTTAGGTGACCATTTGCCAAACTTGTGGCTTTTAATCCCTATTGGGAGTATCGTCTTCCATACCAAATCACCTTCATCAAAGCTAATGTGCTTGACCTTCTTATTATAGTTTTTGGACGCTTTCTTCTTTTGGAAAAGAATGCTATTTAATGCCAGAATTCTAACTTCATCCACGTTCTCTAATTCTAAGCACATATTCTGATGGTACTGCTCAAGAACTAACTGATCCTGGCATCGCACCCTCAAGGACTTGATGTTAATTTCTACAGGTAGTACTGCATCATGCCCATATACTAAGGCACAAGGAGTGACTCCTATACTTGATCTTGGAGAAGTCCTATAAGCCCATAATACATCCAATAATAAGCTATGTCAATCCCTGGGATTGTCTTCCACAACTTTCTGTATTCCTTTCTTCAAACATTTACTGGATGATTCTGCTTGACCATTGGCTTGTACATAATAGGAGGTAGAATTAATAAGGCTAATTCCAAACTCTGCCACAAAAGACTTTACCATCTTCCCATCAAATACAGTCCCATTATCAACAGTTATAATCTGTGGGATGCCAAATCTGTGGATCAGATCTTTAATGAATCCAATAACTTCGGTCTGGTCTACAGCCTTATACGGTTTAGCTTCGACCCACTTAGTGAAGTAATCTGTGACCATTAAGATGAAACAATGATGCTTCGAAGAGGGTGGATGTATTTTCCCTATCATATACATAGCACATCCTCTAAACGGCCAAGGCTTCACAACCGCATGCAGATCAGTTATGGGTACATGTCTTATTGTGCCATGCTTTTGGCATGCCTGGCAACCTCTAACATATTCTATGCAATCTTTAAGGATGATTGGCCAATTGTAGGAATGTCTTCGAAGCAGCCATCTTATCTTCACACCAGGCTGATGAGTACCATAAATGCCTTCATGAACCTCAGCCATGGCTGTCAATGCTTCATTTGGGCCTAAATATTCCAATAATAACCCGTCTGCCCCCCTTTTGTAGAGAGCATTACCATACATTATGTATTGCATAGATTGCAATTTGATTTTTCTGCTGGTTTTCAAAGATGGGACAGCTAGATACCGTATTATTTGATGCCTCCAATCTTGTTGTTGTAAGTTATTATGATTGACTTCTAAGACTACACTCCTTTTATTTAAGGGTGGTATTACCATTTGATATGTTGTTTGGCTTATGTTCATTTGAGTGTTATCTGTTCTCCTGAAATTTGAAGCTTTCTGAGCCACATCATTAGCTTTATTATTCAAGAATCTTAGGACATAAGTCACATTTGCTATCTGAAATTGAGAAAGCAAATGTAATACAACAACATAGTATGGCAACATGCTTACACTTTGACACTTGAAAATTCCTTTCACCTGGTTAACCACCAATTGAGAATCTCTAAATATATCAACTGCATGAGCTTGTAATCCAATAAGTATTTCCAATCCCATTATTAAAGCTTCATATTCAGCTTGATTATTGGAACAAGTAATTTCATCCACTCTGAAACCATGTGTGGTTTCTACCCCTTGTGGTGACTTAATCACCACACCAATTCCAGTTAGACCATTGGCTTTTGATCTATCGAACCACATTTGCCATGGTTCAACACTAACCATACCAAGCTCCATTATCTCTTGGCTTTCTGTCTGACATGGATGATATGCCAAGAAATTAGCTAAAACTTTTCATTTTACTGCCTTTTGGGGAACATATTCTAAATGAAATTATGATAAAGCTAGTATCCATTTGTCAATTCTTCCTCTCAACATAGGTCTAGACAATATATATTTCACCAAATATGTGGTTGCAATTACCAAGACAGTTGTAGGCAAAAGATAGTATCTTAGTTTCATTGCAGTAAAATATAATGCAAGGCATAGCTTTTCTATAACTGAATATTTACATTCACAAGAATTTAGAAACCTACTAAGGTAATAAACTGCTTGTTCTTTGCCTTCTTTATTGTCCTGGGCTAAGAAAACTCCCAGTGAATCTTCTGCCACAGCAATATACAACTTCAAGGGTTTATCACCCTTTGGTGGCATCAACATTGGAGGCTTGGCCAAGTAGGCTTTAATTCCTTCGAAAGCAGTTTGATGCTCTGTTGTCCATACAAACTCCTCTTCATCTTTCAACCTTAATAAGGAAGAAAATACTTTAGTTTTCCCTGCAGTAATAGAAATAAATCTTCAAATAAAATTAACCTGTCCAAGGAATTTTTGTACTTCTTTCTTACTTGATAGATGTCTGGCTTCAATGATAGCTTTGGCTTTGTTCTGATTAATACGTATTCCCTTCTTGTATACTACATAGGCCAAGAAGTTTCCAGCTGATACGCCAAAAGCACATTTGAGATGATTAAGTTTCAACTTGAACTTTCTCATTCTTTCAAAAACTACTTCCAAGTGAAACAAATGTTCCTCCATGGATTGGGACTTTACTACAATGTCATCAATGTAACACTTTAAATATCCTCCAAAGAGATCATGAAAGATAGTATTCATAGCCCTTTAATATGTAGCTCCAGCATTTTTCAGGCCAAATGGCATTTTAACTCATTCGAATGTGGCAATGTTCCCAGGACATCTAAATGCTGTCTTGTAGATATCCTCTTCTGCAATGCAGATTTGGTTATAACCAGAGTGCCCATCCATCATTAATAAAATCTTGTGTCTTGCTGAACTATCCACCAATAAATCTACTATGGGCATGGGGTACTCATCTTTTGGAGTCGCTAAATTCAGGTTTCTGAAATCGATGCATACCCTCATTTTACCATTCTTCTTAACTACAGGTACAATATTGGATAGCCATTCAACATACCAAGCTGTCCTAGTAAAGCCTACCTTAAGGAGCCTAAGAATTTCCTCCTTGACCTTCTGAATCACTTCAGGACTCATCCTTCTTGGTTTTTACTTATATGGCTTGAAATTAGGCCCCATAGGGAGCCTATGTTCTACTAATGACATATCCAATCCTGGTAGTTCATTTTAAGACCATGCAAAACAATCTTTATATCTTTTTAAAACCACCAACAACTAGTCCTTGTTTAGAGCATTCAACCAAGCACTTATATAGGTGGGTTGTTGTGTAGGACCTTCCCATAAATTAACTTCTTCCAAAGGGTCTTATATCTGAGAATTCACTAATGCTTCTTTTTTAATCTCTTTTGTCTTCGAAGCAATTTCTTTGCTTTGTTCTGCTCCCAGTTCCTTTGATTCAACATCTTTGCCTCCTTTTCATAGACAAAGTCTATCCATAAGGCTTCTTCTTCCTGTATCTCCTGGATTTTTGTTTCAACGTCTAACGCACAGTATTTATCAAAGGCCAAAAACCTGACCTGTTGCTGCTCCTGCTTACAGCCAACTACCATGGCTTTTTTCTCTTGCTCTTGCACCTTCTGGACTATTGATTTTATGTCCAATACTGAGAACTTAATTAAAGCCAAAGATCTGGCCTCATGGGTTCCATCTTTTTGCCTACAACAAGGCATCATTGTCATCATTGGCGACAAATTCTTCATCAGCACTTTCCTGAACTAAGTGCTTTAAGTGTGCTAATTCCTCATCAGCCGTCACTTTGGCTAATCCATCAGGTTTTCTCAGTATACTGAGTGGTGTCACTCCTTCAGTATACAATTTGGCATCTGCAAAGTCTGCACAAGCTATGAAGGGTTGAAGGTCTGCATCGATCTCCTCTGTCTCTTCATTACACAAGGCCATCATTATCTTTTGATGTAAAGAGGAAGGCACACATTTGTTGGTGTGAATCCAATCCCTACCAAGTAGAACATTATACTTAGCATTGTTGTCGATAACGAAGAATGCCGTTATGCAATCCCTGGTTCCCACGCTCAGCGAAACTAGCAATGGTTGTACTGGTTGGGATTAGTCTGGGGTTTCTTTTTCCTAGTTTCTTTAAAGAAGATTTCAGAAGCAGGTTTACTGCTGCCCCATTATCCACCAATACCCGGTTCATCTGTATCCCATTGAAGAAGGCCTTGATATACAAGGGTTTGACATGTTATGTCATGGATGTCGTAAGATACTCAAAAGGGTATGAGAGGTTAATACTCACCTATTCCTCACTCTCGTCTCCAGTTTCCATTGGTGTGACCACTTCGGATTCGTCTTGCACCATGCTAACTTGTGAATCTTCACTAGAAATTGGAATTGGGTCAATCTCCTGACCTTCTTGGTTTTCATCTTCAGCCTGGAACTCCTGGGGTAGTATATTCACCATATTCACTGACACTAGAGGAAACGAGCCAAATTGGACCACTGGTTGTACCTACTTCTTTTCTAGGCCAACTTGTTCAATTACTTCAGAAACATCTTCTATGCTGCATTTTGGCACTTCGGTACTAGTGACTTTCTTCAAATGGTCTATTTTTGCTGGTTTTTTGACCAAAAATGTCTGTTTAGCCATGAAGGCTTCAAACATTTGCTCCTCAACCATCTCCTTCCTTTGGTCTAGGCCAACTTCTCTCTCTGTCTCACTATTGCTTTCCATTAAAGCCCTTTTCAATCCTGCTAAATTGGATCTTTCTTTGGCTTTCAGTTCGGAGTGAACTTTGGCTAACTGCTCTTTGCTGCAACTCCTTTTGTCTTGAGGAGTCGACTTTGGACTATGATATAACTTAGGACTTTTTCTTCTTTCTATTCGGCCCTTTGGCTGAACCAATGAAGAGCTTTCCTCACTTTCTTTCAGATCTTTCTGGTACTGAGTATACCTTCGCTGGATTTTCCTCCTTTGAGATCTAGAAATCACTGGGACCATATTTGGTTCCTTTGTTTTTGGATGCTTTAGTAATACCCAATTATTTGAAGCCACCAAAGGAGGTTTAACCATCCTACCCTAGTCTCCAACAACATTTCTTTGGGTAGGTATTTCCTTAGGTTTGTTCTGCATGACAAACCAACCTGGAACTCCAAGTACCCATGAACCCATTAGCTCAGTTGTTGAACTGTCTCTTTCTTCTTTCGAAGCCAGTTTCGAAGCTGCCTGTGAAGGCCACTGTTTAGACCTGACTCCCTGTTTTGGGCCTAATTCAGGCATTCCATAAAGGTGGCCACTTCTCATCTTATGTGAGGCTGGTCTAGGGGGCCAATCTCTGGCTTTGATCCCATAACTTGAGCCCACTTCAAGTTTCCTCTCAGGACGATTGCCCTCCATTCTGTAATAGTTGGGTGGTCTGAACTCATGTAGAGGTCTCTTGCCCTTGGAGTGCATTCTAGTGGCTGTTGGCCCAGCTATGAATGGTTGCTACCTAGGACCAGTTGGATATGACCTTTTGTTATAGGCACTGGTTTGGTTTAGGACGCCTCTGCACATCCTTGTAATACTGCTTCCTATCAATCGGAAGCCCTTTCAACCACTTGTAGCTCAACTTGCATCTGGGACACATTCTTTGCATAATAGCTGCCTCTAAAGAGTCATCATCTAGTGCCTCCTCATCAGAGTCTTCCTTTTGGTCTGCAAAGCCCTGTCCATTAGCTGGTGAACTTCTAGCATCTTTCTTGACAGTAGTTTGGCTGGCAACATGCATTTGCACATTAACCTCTTCTAATTCCTTCAAGGATAAGTTCTGGAACAGGTGTTGTGTCTGTCCTGTCCATTTGCAAACCTCTGAGCCTGTCATGTGAAAGGACCTGCAAAAGATGTTGGAACAGGTGTTGTGTCTCTTCCAGTAGCAGGAAACCCTTCCAACCTTCCGGGTACAAATTCGAACAAAGGATTAGTGAACCCCCTTGTGCCAGGTATAGCTTTGAACATGGGATTTGGAAACATCCTTATGCCATTTTCTTGTGTTGGCCCAAATCCACTAATTTGCATGGTTTCATTGTTAAGTAATAAGGCATTTTGATTTGTCACAGGCCTCAAAAGAGGTTTATTCCAAGACTGAGGTAATGGTCTTTCATAGTTTTGATTATTAGTTTAACCATTAGCATGTCCATTACTTTGTATAGTCTGTTTATCTCTAGCCAATCTTTGCTGAGGAACATTTGAAGTTTCCTCTATGTGCTTTGCGTTAGTTGGTTGATGGGTATTTATTCGATCCATAAAGGATATTGCTCATCTTTCCATTGTGTTCATTAACTGTTGTCCTATGACATCTACTAGGCCTCCCCATGGATTCATTGGTTGAGTAGATGGAACAATGGATGGTCCAACTCTATGGCCTTGTCCAATATTTTGAACATGTGGTACTTGTTCTGAAGTGCTGGTCTATTCGACCATAGGTTCTGACAAGACAGGTACTTCCACAGGATGTGTTATCACATTATCTTCTGGATTAGGTATTTCTACCTCTCCTTCCACACCTTCTTCCAAACGTTCATTTTCTCCTTGTCTCCTACGTCTAGCCATTTCAATTAGTCCCACTGGGCATGCCAAAAATATATGTTGGCTTTTTTGGCTTTCGAAGGTTAGTATTGTAATTTTAAGCGTGCCAATAAGGATCAATCAGTTCTTACAGAAGATTAATTGTCAACCAATTATCAGACGATTGTGTTTCAGCTCTTTCAGCCTTAACGAAGAGGACTTTTACTGGTGGCTTTGTTTAGGAGAATTTAGCAAACAACAATTAAATGAAGAACAGTTGTAGCATTTCATTAAGTAAAAATGAAAAACTTACAATGATCTAATTCAGCCTCGTAGAAAGTCTGTAGCAACAAGCTGCTTGAAACTACTCCTATGAATGAAGTGCAGTGTAGGAATTTGAAGTATAGAAATGTAAAGAACAAGATATGTAAAAACTAGAAGGAAAATAAAGTAAATAAAATTGGTTTCTGGATCTGAATTTCAGGGCTTCTTTCTGGGGCCTTCTCTGCTATTTATACTTCTCAATGATAACCGTTGAAATGAGCTTCTAACCGTCGAATCATCCATCCATGATTGCTAATCATGTTTCCTCGCAATTAGCTCCACTACGCCCTGTCTGTAGTTAGGCTTCCCTCCTAATTTTGAATTTAAATATATGAGTAACCGTTAAAGCCACGTCATCTTGCATCTCTTTGCTGATCTAGTGTTATGCAGATCCACAATAACCAATACTAACTGTCACGTGTGTGATTACGATTGAAGATTTGAATTGTCTTTTTGTATTGTCATCATCCTGCCACGTGTTGAACTGTGATTGGCCTGTACAAAATATGTAGTCAACAGTTTCATATATATAACTACTAATTTGTAACAAATTTTACATCTTAAATTTTTCTCACACTTATTTTTACTTTGATATTTCATTATATGTTAAAAAATATATATGTATTAACAATAGCGGAGCCGAGTGGTTTCGAATGCAAATTATAAATTTTAAAATTTAATCCGTGATTAATAGATAGAACGGTGCAGATTAATGCAGATTAGTGCGGTTTTAGCGGATTGGGTGGTATTTTGCATCACCCTTACCAATAATAGAGACGAGGATGGACTCGTAACAAAGATGATGGTAAACTGACGATGAACAATCATTTTTTTGCCACTGTTACACATAAATCATAGTCTTTTTGTCGATTTGTATAGGCACCAGTATTGTATAATTTATTCACAAATATTGTACCAAAGTTGATTATATACAAAAAAGAAAATTAAAAAGTGTGTCAATATATATGACTATTGGATGATTTTTTATATATTGTTTGATAATTTTTTGTATGTTGTTTGTTACTACACTTGTTGTTTGAATAACCATTTTTTTGTTGCCATTAAACAATCGAAATAGTAAAAAAAAAAAAAAATTTTGATTTTGTTTCATGTTTTCATGATGCAGTATGAATGTTCACATTGGTATGAATTTATTTTTTTAAGGCTAATTATATTTTAATTATAAATTGTGAATATTCACATTGTATTTTGGTATAAATTTTTTTTATATAATTTTTTTTAAAGTTAGTTGTATATTTGTTATTTTTTTTACTATGCTTGTTAGTTGAATAATCAATTTTATTATCATTGAACAATCGAAATAGTCAATTTTTACTTCTTTTCAATTTTGTTTTATATTTTCACGTTATAATATAAATGTTCACATTGGTATAAATTTATTTTTTTTAACTCTAGTTATATATTAATTATAAATTGTGAACACTCACATTATATTTGATATGAGTTTTATTTTTTCAAAAATTAATTGTATGTTCGTTATTTTTGTTGCCATGCTTGTTGGTTGAACAATAATTTTTATTACCATTGAATAATGAAATAGTCAATTTTTACTTTTATCAATGTTGTTTTATGTTTTCACGTTGCAATATAAATTTTCACATTAGTATGAGTTATTTATTTATTTAAGGTTAGTTGTATATTAATTGTAAACTGTGAACATTCACAATGTATTTTTGTACGAGTTTTGCTTTTTCAAATGTTAGTTGTATGTTTGTTATTTATTGTGAACATTCACATTGTATTTTAATATATGTTTTGCTTTTTCAAAAGTTAGTTGTATGTTTGTTACCTACAATAAACATTCACATTGTATTTTGATTTTCGTTTAGATTTTTTGTTGCGTTATTTTTAAAATTTTCATATTATAAAAAGAGTAAATTATGTAAATGGTTCTTGTAATTTATAAAATTTATCAATGTGGTCACTGTTGTTTCAATTTGCTTGATTTTGTCTCTTAATTTAACGGATTGTGTCATATTAATCCAATAAATAATGGTTGTTAGGTTTGATAGACAGAAAGTCATCATGTACTCAAATGATGTGTCAATTTGATCCCTATAGTTTACATGATGTGTCAATTTGGTCATTGTTGTTTTAATTTGCTCAATTTTGAGAGAGACTAAATTGACACATCGTGTAAATTATAAGGACCAAATTGACATGTCGTTTGACTTTCCGTCCACCAAACTTAACATCCGTTATTTATTAGACTAATATGACACAATCCATTAAATTAAATGGCAAAATCGAACAAATTGAAATAATAGGAACCAAATTGACACATCATGTAAATTATAGGGAGCATTTGCATAATTTAGCCTTATAAAAAAGTTGAAAGTTCACAATTTGAGATTTTCTCTGTAGAATCTGGAAGAGATTTCTTCCTTAGAATGATGGAGAGATTTTCTCCATGAATGAGAGACTATTGTTATTTTTTATTGTGTATTAGTTTCAAAATGAAAACATATGCAAAAAATTAGAAGAGTGAGTTGGTCATATTACATTAAATAGGATCTAATAGAATACTTAAAAAGAAGATGAGTTAAAACGGAATAAAACACTTAAAAAGATTATTTATCAAAAAATAACTCAATTGAAAACCAATTGAAAATTTTACTATTATAGTTAATGAAATTTCAATAACTTTGTTGGTTTTGGTCAGTGAAATTTCACTTTATTCGTTGTTATTAAGCACATCAAAATTTCACTGTGTTGAAATAGTGAACTTGGTAAAATTGTAAAACTGAAACATACTTCAACATTATCATGACCACAATAATAGTTTCTAAACGGCAACTACCTTGGTTTGAAGAAAATTTAATTAAAATAATGAAAATTTTGTAATATATTAACACAGAAAAATTCCACTATGTTTCCACACAAAATTCTATGCGTTTAAATAGTGAATGCCTAATCAACACAAATATCTATAATAATAATAAAAAATCATAGTTGAAGGAAAATTTCAATTCAATTAATGAAATTTTCTCTTTGTTTACTCAAAGAAATTTCATTGAGCAAGTCAGTGAAATTTCAATGAGCACTGTTACAAATCCATATCCAAAGGAGGTCGTCAACACACAGATTCAGAACTTAAACTACCATCATCATCATCATGCTATAAAAAACTATACACAAAAAAATTAGATCTAAAGTCAGTGAAGTTGAAAAAATATTAGATTTGGTAACATGCACATATTTATATATATATATACTAGCGGTAATCTGTGTGATGCATGAAAAAATAAACTATATACATTTTGTGTGATAAATAAATTATCTGAATCTTGAATTATATTTTAATGGTGGCAAACCATGATGTTAGATAATTAACCCACAAAATTTCACAATAAAATTTGATATGCATAAAAAATTGTTAATTATAAAGATTGTTGGGAGTAATTGTATCACAATCACTTAATAGCATAAATTACTTGCATCAAACTATAGTCTTATGCTGAGGAGGAAAAAAAAAAACACACAAAGCATTAAAAGAGGGAAACTCTATAAACTCATAAAAATTATCATAAATTTATTTAGACTTTTAAATCAGTGATATATATTATTATTGTGAAACCAAATTTTGAATAAATCCCAAATTTTAATTATAATTTCTAAGTAGTTTTCAAATTTTTTTAATCTAAATTTATTGCCCTACTCATAAAAAAAACTTCCCAAACAAATCATTAATTGATTCCATTAATAACTCTCTATCTTTGATCTCCTCTATTAATGACACGTACATATCATATCAAATTATAAATCATTCTCCATAATCATTTTCTCTATAGCTTGAATAATGGTTGCATAGTTCCTACATCATTTAAAAAATAAATCAAGAAAAGATCTTCACAGGATTATAAAAATTATATAAGAAAATAGTTTTAATCTATTTTATTTATAAAATAAAATGATGACAAACTATTTTTTAGTACTTGAAGAAATATGACAAATGATAGTTTTAATCATTATATACCAACAAAAAAATTATATAGGCTACTCAATGAAAAAATGGTCGCAACTAAAGTCATAGATATTGAATTAAATCATGTGGGCTCCAAATTGATAATATAATCTAGCAAATCAACTAATAATAATAGAGAGAGATCGACAAATATATAGTATTTCCCTACCATCTTTATATTAATTTCATATATCATATGAAAGTGTTAGTCATGTTGATCTTTCAATAAAATAAGCACAAAGAAAACAAATTTGATAAGAAATTGGCTCTAAACTTTATTATTAAAGAAATAAAAATTTCAAAAAGAGACTAACTAAATTGAGAGATGGGGTTGAAGAAATATTATAACAAATGACAACCTTAAAAAAAATTTATAAAAAAAAAAAAAAGAGAAAAGAAAAACACATAGCAATGATCTAATGCAAGCTATTTTCAACAACTAAAAGAAAGGATATCAAATTATTATATTGGATAAATATAGTGATGAAAATTAATTTTGTTAGATTTTTGTGCTGCCTCCTCCCATGCAGCCTTCATCATCCCATTATTAATACTCTTCTTGTTTAGAGCCAACAATTTTTGTTTTTATTTATTATCTTTATCACTTGATAAATAATAACGAATAATAAAAATTATGAGGAGAATGTTAAGAATTTAAAAGAAAATAAGAAGTCATAGATAATGACATTTTAGGATATAAAAAATTCAAAGTAAAAAGGATAACATGCGATGGAAGGAGAAAAAAAAAAAGAGTAAATCAAAATAAAGATTTAAATATATATATTTGATAGATATAGATTAATAAATCATATCTTTATCTAAATTTTATTATTTTAATTATTTTAAATCAATTATTTAATCTTTATCTTTATTTGTAGATCATGAAGTTAATTTTTATGAATTATTTATAAATTTTTATATGTTTATCTATGGGGAGAAACTTTAAAATTCAAATATTTATCTATAAGTTATGAAATTAATTTTTTTAAATTAACTATCTAATTTTTATCTTTATTTATAGACTATAAAATTAATTTTCATAAATTATTTATCAATTTTTATATGTTTATCTATATAGAGGAATTTTGAAATTCAGATCTTTATCCATAAGGAATGAAATTAATTTTTATTTTAATTAATCAACCAATTAGAAAATGAAATATATATAATTATATTTGCATATATATATATTATACCTATAGAAAAATGTCATGGATTCCAAATAATTAATTAAATTTTTTACCAAATCTCTCATACAAATTCACATGTGTGTGGGTCCCACACCATGTAAGAAGTTTAGTAAAAAATTTGATAAATTATTTGAGATTCCTAATATAACTCATATCTATATATATAAGAATTGCTTTGTTAAAGATGGCTGGTCTTTTTATTCCCATTTTGCCCTTCAATTTCCTTTTATTTTACCATATGCACAATTGTCCTCATGTGATAAAAATAAAAATATGGCTGGTCTTTTTATTCCCATTTAAAAAATAAAAATAAAAAATTTTGAAGTAAAAATAATGACTATTATAACAGTCCAATTTTTTTTTTTAAATACAAATAACATGAATATTTTCATCTCGATTTTACTTCTTGACATATGAAAGTTTATAAATTTGTTTAAATTGCAAGAGATTCTTCTAATAGTATAGCAAAATGATATTAGAATATCTCTAGCGATGTCCCAAATCTTTGATTCAAAGTTAATTTTAATTATAACATCATAAAATATAAAATAAAATAAAAATAAAAATAAAAATTCTAATTATCTGCCAAAATCTTCAAACTAAAATTTAAAGTTAAATTTGTCACTTCAGTTGTGACAGTAACGATAATTAGATTTTATTTTATTTTATTTTTTTATTTTTGTTTTTGGGAAGAAATAGATGTGACATGTCAAAATAACACATAACCATCGGTGTGATTTTTTTTTTTTGGTTATGTTTTTTTCTTTCCAGAGCATTACCTCCACTACCATTACCACTAGCACTTTTATGGATCCCTATATGAGACATTTGATTATTTATTTGACAGAAAATTTGATATTTCTAATATTACCCAGACTATTAATGTATTAGTTTCAAGGTTGTAATGTTAAAATGTTTTATCTATTTGTACATTATGCATGAAAGCAAGCGTAATAAGGCCTTGTTTGGGATGTAGAGAATAATCCAAAAAGCCAAAAAGTTATTCAAAAAGTTAAAAAGTTAACACTATTCACCAAAAGTCAACAATTACGGCTGCACAACTCCCAATTCAATTTTTCCTCTAAAAACTAATTTTTACAATTTTTTATTACACATTTTTTCATAAAAAGTCAAAAAGTTAACCCAAACATTCATATTTTCAACCTCACTTTTTTAGTCAAAAAAGACAAAAAGTGCATTATTTAGTCTTCCCAAACAAGGCCTAAAAAATATACAATATTTTTAAGCTTCCTTATCATGTGTCCTTGGGTAACATGTTAACAAGACCTTTAAGTAAATCTTAGAAGGTATATTTGAAATTGAAACAAATGTACCATAACAATGTGTAAGCTGTAATGTTGATCCAACCAATTACCAGAACAAATGTACGTTATGGATGAAACAAATGTACCATAACAAATCTTTTAAGTAAATGCCTTCAACATTTGATCCAACCAATTACTATTAAACACAAAACCCTCAGTCAGTGTAAGCTGTAATGTTGCTAGACACACTGGAAAACAGGGCTGTATTGAAATTGAAACAAATGTACCATAACAATGTGTCTTTATTCCTTCAAAAAAAACAGTGTCTTTATGTACATCTCATGGTCAGGAATATACCTACAAATATTTGCAGCAATGTTACAAAATGTCAAGTTGAATGCATTTTTTCTCTCAAAAAACAGAAAGAAAGAGTCGAACGCATTTTCAATTGTTCCAACCACAATAGCTATGAACTATATTCTACAAACAAACTACCATAATGCCTATGAACTCCTCTCCCCCCAAACAACAATAATTTTATGCTTTTGAGACATTTCTCAATAGTTTCAAGAGCCACACAAAATTCATATGATGCCTTGAAGCACTTAATGGCATCTCTAAAGATGGGGGCAGGCCAGGTGAAGTGTGTTTCTACTTGGAACTACAGATAGTTGGCGGACAATTTGGAAGATTTCGACATCAATGCCAAGAATATATCGAAACATACTTGAAAATTTATTCTGACATGTTACTAGAGCAGAGCACATGGAGCTCAAAGACATCTTTCATACCCATATGGTGCTTGGGACTGGACCTCTCCAATTCCCGAACTAGAGTGAACCCATTCTCATCACCATTTATCATGGCTTTGTTGATTTTGCTTGTAGCTCACCTCACCATTAGAGTGATTTTAACCACACAAGTTCTAAGGAAAAAATTTGTTGCATACGGATAGTAACCACGTGGCAATGTCACGGTGTACCCTCTACCAATCACAAATAGCCATTTCTCGTCGCTTTCCAAACACCACCAAACTTATGAAACTCACTATTGAAGGCAATTACAAACTGAAGAAGCAACTGCTGTGGCAATACCGTACCGGTATGCAAAAAGATTTTCACATAAAGAACGTTTCATAAAAAGGGCACGGGTACTGTCCTGGTGGTACCTTATTCATATGCAAAAAGTCTCCACATAAGGAACATCTATCAAAGTCAATCACAACGGAAGAAGGAATTGCCATTGCAATAATCTATCCGTATGCAATAGGATCTCTACACAAGGAATTTCAATCAAAGTCAAACACAATAGAAGAAGGTACCACCATGGCAATACCCTATGCATTTGCAAAAAAAATAAATAAAACTCTACATTAAGGAATGTGAAGACAGGTCTCATAGCTAGCAAATTGCAAACAACACAACTACTACAATACCCATAAACTAAAATTCTAAAAACAATAAACAAGAAACAACTGCTACAATACCTATGAACTTGCCAACTCTAGCAGCTTTCAGTCCCAACACAATTGGATTTTTGAATCCCCTTCTCATAATACATCCATAAACATCATCAACAACATCCAATTTACTTCCATCCCATCCCAATACCCTCTTTTGCTTTCACTAATTAATACCATCTCCACAAAATTGTAAAGCAATTGATGTTCTACAAAACCCTAGTTACAATTAAGGTAGAGGGTTCTTCCTAGGCCTGCCCCTTCCCCTCTTTTTCGGGGGCGATCCAACCGCTCCAATCGGAGTAGCATTCGAAACATCCCCAAACCCGCCACCGCCACCACTCGGCCCCGCTACCGCAGATGTTGGAAACATCTGCGGCTGGGGTTGGGGCGGTGGCTGCGGCCTCGGCTGGGGCGGTGGCTGTGGCCTCGGCTGTGGTGGCGGAGGCGTTGGTTTGGGAACACTTGCAAACTTCTTCTTCACATTTCCAACCTCCACATTACCAACTGTAAACCCCAATGGAAAAAACCCCCAACAGCAATAATACGCCTCTTTCCCCGGCACCAGCGGCGGCAATGAGGGGATCGAGGCGGCGTGAAAAGCCCTATCACAATTCTGGCACCTCAAACAACAATCCACCAAACTCTTCGGATACTCATACAGATTGTAACAGTACGGACACGCAGTCCAGAAATTAGCCTCTCCACTACCTCCGCCTTTTTTACCACCGCTACTCCCCGCCGCCGCAGCCGTCTCCGCCGCCCGTCTCACCGGAAACTCCTGCTGCTGCTGTTGTTGCGGAGGAGGCGGTGGTTGATCTTCTTGCTCGCGTCGGAACTGATGGAATTGGTGGTGATGAGGTCTCTGATTCTTGGAAGCGACCAAATCGACTTTAGAGAACAAGCCTAGGTCATTGTCGTACATAGATTTCTTGGTGGAATCGGAGAGGACGGCCCAGGCGGCGGCGACGAAGCGGAAGGCAGCGTCGGCGAGGGCGAACTTGTTCTTGTCAGGGTGGAGGAGGAGGGCGAGGCGGCGGTACTGGCGTTTGATGGATTCGAGGTCGTCGGAGCGGCGATCGACTTGGAGGATGGAGTACCAGTCGTGGTGGTTGTTGATCCGTTTCTGGGCGGCGAGGAGGACTTCGGCTACGGCCAGGATCTGATCGGGACCTTCTAATAAGGGCTCGGTTTCTTGAGCTAAGATCGCGAAGTCTCGAGAGCCGTTGAAATCTTGGCCTTGCAAGAGTTTCTCGGCGATTCCGAGTAATCGTTCTGCTTCGGCTCTCCTAGGATGACCTTCCATTTTTTGCCGATTTTGATTTTGATTTTGATTTTGATTTTGGTTTGGATTTGGATTTGGGTGTGATTGGGAACTGAGAAAATGAGGTGAGGGAGGGTTTTCTGATGTGTTCACTGTGAAAATGGGGGTGAAAGTGGTGAACTATAACACACACACAACTGTATGTCTTAACAGCACAGAATACACTAATGACACACCACTGTGAGGCATTCGCCTGCTGTACATGTAGGATAATTATTCGGTGCTTCTCTGGCAAGTTCACGTGGCCTACTAACTTGATTTCTATTGTTCAGTTGTTTGATTTATGAGACACAGCCCTTATTGTGATTTTCAACTCTTAAATTAAAAAAAAAATGTTAGAGAACCCAAATAAATTGGGAGATTTATTTATAAATACTTATAGTAGGCTAAGTCCTATGTAATTTATCATAGAGTCTCAAATCTTATTTAGATAGGAATGTATTCCACAAGATTCTACATAAACATAACGTGACGTGACACTTACATAAACGTAACGTAACATGACACCTACATAAACGTAACGTGACACCTACATAAACATAACGTAACGTGTCACGTTACGTTTCGCAAACTTAATGAGTTTTTATTTTTTTAAATTGAATGTGAAAATGTTACTGGTTTATGTTGGTGTCACGTTACATTTCATATAAATATGATCTATGACAACATTCAATTTCCTATATAGGTGTCACGTTACGTTTATGTAGGTGTCACGTTACATTACGTTTATATAGATATGATATATGGCAACATTCAATTTCTTATATAGAAAATTGAATGTTGCCATAGATCATATATGTCACGTTACGTTTATGTAGGTGTCACGTTACGTTACGTTTATATAGATATGCTCTATGGTAACATTCAATTTCCTATATATGGTTTTACTATTATTTATGATATTAACAACTAATATTGAGAGTAAATGTATCAATAAACTTCTCACAGGACTTATGGGAACATAAGTTTTTTAGTAGGATCATATGTAGCATAAATCTCCCTAATAGGACTTATAAATAATTTTTCCAATATTTTACCAAATATTCTATCAAATATTTCATATAGGTGTGGAACCCATGCCACATGAGTCTCATATGGATCTCACACCCATATAAGACATTTGGAATCCTTAACATTACTTTAAATTAAAAAAACGTACAAATTAACTTCACAAATTATTGACAACTATCACTTTGGCCCCTCAACAATGATAGAGACCACTAATTTTGGAACTCTAAAAAGACCACTAATGACATGGCACTCAATAAAAAAAGAAAAAAAAATACAACACCAAGGCCAAAATATCAAATCATTCATGGTAGGGCCTACTGCCACATCATTAGTGGTAGCACTAATTAGTGCTCCCACCCATTTTCCTTCTAATAAACTCTAATGACATAGGAAAAAAAATAAAAAAATACAAACATCACTATCACCGTAAGACCCACCCCCAATTAGAGCTCTGGAGCTCTTTTATTAAAGCTCTAAAACATTTTTGATTAGTTTATTTCACTTTGATCCCTTTTATTATTATATTGTGGCCTTATTTGGGAAGTTGACTATTTTAACCTAGCTAAAATAGTTGTGTTTGAAAAATTTGTTGTTTTTTTATTTTTTATTTTTTTTATAATTGATTTGACGATTGTGAGAGAAAAAATAAAATAATTATGAGTTGAATGTGACATTTAATTTTATCAACTGTTTTAGTCTATTTTGTCGTTTAATGAGTTTTTTTAACCCGACCTTCTTCCCACACAGCCATGTGAGTTAAACTACACTTTTGACATTTTTTTAGCCAAAAATATTCTTTAGCACTCTATATATTTACAATTTCATTATTATTGTTTTTTATTTTTTTAAAATATCCTTCATCCATTATTATTGTTTTGTTATTATTTTTTAAATATTCTTTATACATATATTTTTTCAAGGAGAATATTTTATAAAAATACTAACAAAAAAAAAATTCATAATATAAATATATATCAATTAGTGTTGAAGGATATTTTCATATAAAAAAAATCTAAAGTTTAATTTAATTCATGATAAGTTTAATTTAACTCATGATATGGTAACAGAATGCGTTAAAGTAAAATATACTAATAATTTAAAAGACCTATTTATACAATTTTTATAATTTATGAAGTTAAAATAATATTTCTTAATAATTTATAAGACCTCCGTATAAATTGCCTTAGGGCTATCAGATAGCTACTCTTACATGTGAGGTCCATTATGTTTGCATTGGACGAGGCTACGTTGTGCATAAAGGGAGCTTGGAGTTTGTTTTTTTATGTCTTTTGTTAGCTTATTTTTATTTTTAGTGATTTTTATTTAAAAAAAAAAAGTTTTAGATTCTACTTAGTGAAACCAATAGAAAAATTGAAAAAAAATAAAAATAAAAATAAAAAAAGACAAAAATAAGTAAAAGATTGCTTGATTTGAGTTTTCTAAAAATATTTTTCAAAAAATTTTACTTTATTATTTTTCGTATTTTTTTTATTTTTACTGAATTTTTAAAATATTTTTAGCAATATTTTTTTTTAATTTTTAAACATACCTAACATAAATACACTTAAAAAGTATAATTTTTGTGATTTTTTTTTAAATTTACTAAATACCAAAAATATAAAAAAATACGAAATTTCAGTATATTTTTCATATTTTTGTGTATTTATTAATTTTTTAAAATATTTTTTCACAAATATTTTACTTTTTAGACACATCTAAGTAAGATGCATTTACAAAAATAAAAACAAATGCTTACAATTTTAAAAATATTCACTAAAAACAAAAAAACATGGAAAATAAAAAATTCAATTTTCAAAAAACTTAATTAAAAAAACTCAAACCAAACACACTGAATATTTTTTAGGGCAAATTACAGAAATGATCCCTATAATTTATCCGTGGTTTCATTTTGGTCTATGTACTTCTAAATGTATCAATTTTGTCCTTATAATTTAATTTTTGGCTCAATATAGTCCAATAATTAACGGTCGTTGGGATTTTGGATGGAAACCCACATGTGCCTTGCATGCACGAGACTTGCAAGGGACCAAAATGGCTACTCTGGCTCGATTGTCCAGAAAAACCCTAACCTCAACCTTAACCTCTCATCACCATCATCTCCTCCGCCACGCTCTCGCTACTGAAACAGCCCTAGCGGTGACGGCGAAGATCGCAGAATTGCCAAATCAAGTGAAATGGGACTACAGAGGACAGAGGAAGATCATCCCCCCTCGGTCAGTGGCTTCCCAAGATCGCCGTCGACGCCTATGTTGCCCCCAACGTCATGCTCGCTGGCCAAGTCAGCGTTTGCGATGGAGCCTCTGTTTGGAATGGATCGGTCTTTCAAGTCGATCTCAACAACATCATTGTTGGATTCTGCTCCAATGTGTAGGAGAGGTGCGTCGTCCAGGTAGCTTGGTCTTCTCCCACAGGTTCCACTTGGTATTTTATTGTTTTTGTTTTTATTAGGGTTTTGGTTTCAGTCAAGATGTGTTTGGTTGTTGAGAAAATATAGGAAGAAACTAACCTCTGAATATCAATAGAAATTTAATATGTAGAATTTCATTCACTTAACTGAGCCCAAGACAAAATTTATGATCAGTTGCTAAATTTAGGTTTAGAGTGATGCCTTATCCAAATTGTGGATATGGAAGTTTAGAAAATTTGATTTGAATGGATGTTACAATTTAATGTTTTTATCACTACATCTTGTTGATTGTTTATGGTGCTACAGTTCACTTGCAATGGTTGCTGAATATTGGTGTTTGAAGTGTTTTCTTGCCTGAATGGGTCTTGGATTAATGTTTTCTTGTTGAACTAAATATAGAAAACGCAGCATTGAGAGTGCTGAGATCTCAAATTTAGTTAGTTTAGATTCGAATGTTTGGTACTTGAAATTGTCAAAATTAGAAAACTGCATGTACACTTTTTCAAAATCATGTTTAAAAGTCCCGTGCGTGCAATGAACGCATGGGGTTTCCGTCCAAAAGCCCAACGGCCGTTAACTATTGGACCATATCAAGTCAAAACCAAACTGTAAGGACAAAATTAATGCATTTAGAAATGTAGGAACCAAAATGAAACCACGAATAAACTATAGGGACCATTTATGGTATTTGTCCTTTTTTTATACTTATTTTCACTTTTAAAATTTTCTATGGAACATTTCATTTTTTTTTTTTTTTTTTTTTAACTTTTTAGATTTGTCTACGCAATACGAATAGGAGAAGTTAAAAAAAAAAAAAAAAACTCTAACATCATTTTGAAAAAAATGTCACTAAAGACAAAAAAAACAATGTGCCTTATTTAAAAGTTCCCACCAGTTTTTACAAAATTTCGTAATATAAATAAAAAATGTCATGACTTTTTACACTATAAAAATCATAACCTTTTTTTACTAGAAAATGTATTAATAAAAATAGATATGATATAGGCTGCCAGTAGAGCTACTTTTTAGAGTAGTTCTACTGAGCTAGCATGCAAAAAAAAAAAAAAAGAAGGAAAAAGACGAAACACAAAGAGAAAAAGGATAAATTAATACTCTTTTAATGCTCTAAATCATTTTTCTAATAAAAATCACATGTAGTATTACTATTGTAACTTTAGAGTTTAGAGTGCATAGCATAAATATGTAGAACTTAAAAAGAAGTTAAAGATGCTAAGTTCTTTCATTTTGTGGTTGATCAGAAAATTAAGAATAAAAATCAATCAATGTGTTCGATTTCAATTTTTTGAAAATTAAATTTTTTATTTTTCATATCTTTTTGTTTCTAGTGAATATTTTTTAAATTTTGAGTAATTTTTTATTTTTTTAGATGCACTTTTTTTAGATGCACTTGACTTAGATGTATTTAAAAAGTAAAATATTTATAAAAAACTATTTTAAAAAAATCAATAAATATGAAAGAATACGAAAAATATACTGAATTATTGTAATTTGTTTTTTTTGTATTTTTGTATTTTTGGTATTTATTGAATTTTTAAAGATTTTTGTCACAAATATTATACTTTTTAAGTGTATTTATGTTAAGTATATCTAAAAATTAAAAAAAATTGCTTAGAATATTAAAAAAATTTAGTAAAAACAAAAAAATAAAAAATTCAATTTTCTAAAAAGTGAATCCTGAAAATAGGAACCAAACAAATTGAATAAGATTTTTGTTTATGAATCATTTGCATTAAAAAAAACTTAAATTAATCTTTTTTTAAAAAAATATATGGTTTGGGTAAATTACACTGACCTCCCCAAAGGTTTCTGACAATCATAGGGACTTCCCCTATGGTTTCAATAATTGCAGAAATCTCCATTTTTTTGACATTATCAAGATTCTAACAATCCATTAATTTAGCACAAACGACGTTACTTGAGTGTGTAAAATGACCATATTACCCTTTGATCTTAGGAGATGTCCTTGTAATTATTAAAAACCTTAGGGGATGTAAGTGTAATTTATCTGAACAAATCAATTGGCTAGCTTTCAATAGCCAAAAAAAGAAAAACTCTAATTATTACATTATTTATGAGTTTTAAAAAGAAAGTAAGCTGATTTATTTCAAAATTTAAATCTCTTTTCATACACATATTTATTTCCAAAATAAATTCCCTCAACACACACGTTTTAAGATTTTCGAATTTCTAATTTTTAAACAATTAAAAAAAATTATTCATACATGTAGTTTAAATATATACATATAAATTTTTTGTTGATGATGAACTCGGCAAAAGTATTGTTTGGTGGGTTTTTAAAAAGTGACTATTATTTAAAAGAATAACAGATAGTTAAAGTGGTGAATTAATTTAGAAAAGTAATGTGTGATTGAAATTTATTCCAATAGTAGATCTCACTATATAAAAGTTGAATATAAATCATTTATTTCTATTATCAATGTAGTGGTAAGATATTACAAGATAAATAAAAATATTACTACTATTATTATTATTTACTTACTGTTTACAATGTTAAGAAAAAAAATTTATTTATTGTTAGGTTTATAGATGAGTAGTAAAAATTAATTTTAAGCATATTTAAGTTATATGTAGTTTGATATTTAAAAATAAAGTTGACATGAAATTTTAATTATATATAATTTACAAAATTTTAAATAAAAAATACAAAGTAATTTTTGTAATTATAAATTATAATTATTAGACCACCTAATTGATTAGGGTGCATGCACCTCAGCACCTGTGAACCCAACTACACCTAATCAGGGCTTACCCTCATCTTCCATTTATTGTAACATGTTTTTTTCTTTCTTCTCTCAAGACCATTGTGGGGACATAATTTTTGAGTAATAACACGTGGTCGAGGTGACACCGACGTGTCAACCGAGATGCCACGTGTCCTGGTCATGATGTCGAGGTAATCTCGGCTAGGCTGAGGTTATCTACGAAGATACTTGAATTCGAGATAAGCGGATAAGGGACACGAGTCTTAGAATAAGCAAGGACTTCAGTTTGGATAAAGATAGGACTCTTAGAGAGTTTATTCTAATCCTACTGGGAGTCCAAGATTATCAGTAATCCAGAGACCATTGAAGTTAGGCTTCTATTGGGATTAGGTCAGTGTTGGCTATAAAAGAGAGGCACTCTCGTGGGTCTAAGGTACGTTTTTATATTTTGAATAGTGAGTTAAGCACTTTTACTATCTTTGAGAGATAACTGACTTGATCGTCGGAGTCCCCTCGGGTGGATGAACCACCACCAGAGTCTCTTCTTTCTGTTGCAAGTCGTTTGTGCTTAATCTATTCTGCCTGTGCTCTCCAGTTGAGTACCTGTTTGGCGGTGTGGTCCGAAATTGACACACACAATTTGGCACCGTTTATGGGAAAGAAAGAAGAATAAATGGCCAGCGACGGACGAAAAGAAAAGGTTGGGAACGATATCCCTACTGGGAGTGGTAAACATATTGACCTTGACGTCGAAGAAGACAACTGCAACGAAGAGATTCGTGATAAGAATCACGGGGATAAAGACGTCGGCCAGGAGGGCGACGTACCAAAGAAATCAAACTGAAGCGAGTATTATAACGAGGACGACCTCCAGGTATAGAAAGATAGATGCCTGCAGAGGGACACAAAGATGAAGGGAATGGCAGACAAATTGGCGGATCTGCAAACGGTCGTCAATTTCATGATGCAGAACAACGTCATGCAGCCACCGTTCCCGTTACAAGACACGCTGATTCCAGTGGCTAAGAACAATGCCCAGAAGGGAGGGCAAAAAATAGTCCCTGTAGCCCCCAACACGTCAGAACCAAGGAACACTCTCACCAGCCTTCAAGGGAGGTCGGGCGAGGAGAGTCAATAAAAGGAGATTCACGGAGGACGCATCGTACCAAGGAGGATGACCCTAAAGAACATTGGCATATTCAAGGGAAGGAGCTCTGTTTCGATGCAACTAACGGAGAGAGGTCCAAGAGGACTCACAATGACACCGCAAGTAGTGCACCGAAAAGACTAAAATTTGGAGATATCCGAGCTCCTGGGCGGACCAAGGAGGATCTGAGGGATTACCTCCAGAGGAAGCAACGTGATGCCAAGTTAACCTCCCCGGTTAAGCCGAGAACGTTGTTCTCGTTAGAGTTGGACAAATTTAAGGCCCCGAAAAGGTTCAGTATGTCGAGATTCCAGATATACGACGGTAAGTTAGACCCCAACTTTTACGTCGGCCTATACCTGAACTCGATGGCATTATACACCGGGAACGAGCCGTTGCTTTGCAAGGTGTTCCCCTTGTCCTTCGGGGAAATTGCATCAGACTAGTTTCACAAGTTGCCGAAAGGAAGTGTGAAGACCTGGGAAGGCCTGGCTGAGATGTTTATGGCCAGGTTTGTCACAAACAAGCTACAGCCATTAAGGGTGGACTCCTTGATGGCTCTGAGAATCAGTGAGGATGAAAGCCTTAGGGCCTATGCCAAGAGGTATTATGAGGTATTTAACCAGATACCAGGATGTAACCAAGAGGTGGCGGTCGTGTCTTTTAAGAACGGCCTGAAAGATGATTATTTGCTTCGAAAATCATTGGCAAAGACACTGCCAAAAAATATGGAGGAACTAATGGCCAGAATTGAAAAGTATGCAAGGGCTGAGGAAGACACACCAGGGATAAGGGGGTTGAAACAAGAGAAAGGAAATGGCTCGCCGAAGCAAGGCCGAGGTAATGGCGGATATAACAAGCAAGAGACAGGATTAAGGGCTGCACAGGCAGTCACAACTGTATTCCAAGTCCTAGTCTACAAAGTCTTGGAGAAAATTCGAAATCAGCCCTATTACAGAGCACCAGTAAGGGTTCCAGGCGAATTTATGGGAAGAAGCCTTGGTAAGCACTGTGCTTACCATAACGAAGATGGGTATCTGACTCAGGGGTGCAGAGCCCTGAAGGCATATTTGGAAGACCTAGTAAGACAAGGTCATTTAAGGGACCTTATAGACGAGGCCAGGACAAGGGAAGAGCAAGCAAGACTGCCTCCAGCATCGGCAGCACCACCTCCTCCAGCACAACAACCGCAAGCAGACGGGCCTCGAGTGATCAACGTGATTCACTCAAAGGTCAATGAGAACAAAATACGTGGGGAGACTCATAAGGTAAAACACTTGCAGCATGTGTACCAGGTTCGACAGAAAAGACCTAGGGCAGACGAGTGCCAATGACCAGTGGTGTCCTTTACTGAAGGTGACCTAGAGATGGTACAACATCCTGTAGACGTCCCTGAACGCCCCGGGAGGGTGAGTCCCGTTCTGTTCGTTTGTGAGTCTACTACAGTTCAGGACTCAATTTGTCACGGTTCTTAATCTGAACCAAAGAGTCCAAATCCGGCAAATCATTTTGAGAAAACAGATTTTTAGAAAAGAAGTGCCAAACATGGACTGCTTTGCCAGACACAAAGTCGCCACCTAAATATTTTTTAATGGGGGAATTTAGGAAACCCTGACTCGGTGCCAAAGGCCACGTGTCCGTCATCACCAAAGTTGCCTCGGCTCGGGAACTTGGGTACGATTGGGGAAGGTCAGCTATGAGCACCCCCTCTCGCCCGATCCGAAGATCGGCCTCTACTAACCGTGATATCTTGTTTTGAAAACATTATGTGTTCTTATTCCGGTTATTAGCCTAGAATTACTATGTTATGCGCACAGTAAACAAGTATAGACCAAATCGCCTAAATTGGAACAAAACATTTCATGTTTGTTTTGAAAAATGATTTGCTACTCGCAAGTAGGCTAAAATGCAGGTTTTGCCACCCTCAAGTGGGCTTTGGAAAGGATGGTTTTGCCACTATCTAATGGGCTTAAAACTCACAGTTTTAATGCATTATTCCAATTTAAGTAATTTGACCTCCATCCACAGGCATTCAAGCAGTTATATCACATAAGCGGCTAGCCTCATGGTAATCATGCTATTATGGCAACACTCACACGCATGCGGTATGCTAAAGCATAAAAGCTTACCTAGTACTCCGTGCCAAAACAGAAACTAGTTAGTAATCATGTATGATCCTAGTTCATGTTAAAAATGGCTAATGTATCACATACAGAATGTCATTAGAATAGGCTCGGCTAATCTACAATGACATGTGAAATGCTACAACTAACACGTATTCAATTTGGAATTGAAATACAGATGCAGTTAGTATGATGCGCCGAGCCCGGTGCATGCGAAACAGGTGAATGAATGCGAACATGCTGTCATGCTGTTATGCTAATTTAAATATGCCCTAGTCTACCATCATAAGCATGTAAATAAAAGGGAAGAAAGACGTGGGATTGGAAGACATGCACACACGCACCCACACTTATTACAAATTTGCCATCGCTCGGAGGGACCAAAAGAATAATACAGGCCGAATGAATAAATCAACTAGCCTAGCCAATTAATTATTACAAAACTTCTAATTTAATTGACAAATAAATATAGAAGAAAGGTGGCCGCAGCCCTGCCTCGGGATGCGCGAATGATGCACGCTTGATCCTTCTTGCCCGAAAATTCATTGCCATAGCACTACTGCCTCTGTTTTCACTGCCTTGCTTCTCTGAAGACTGCCAAAATCCCAGGGTATCTTCTATGCACACTGCAGAACACCGTCGGCTAAGGGAAACGACCACCGGCCATGGTAAATGGCCATCGGCTGCTAATGAAGTTATCGGCCATTCACTAATGACCGGTCGGCACTAAATGTTGCCGGTCGGCAAAAACTTCCTGCAGAAAACAGTTTTGACAGCAACAGAGGACAGGCAATGTATGGCATGGGATTTCAGGCACATGTAAGCATGGTCATGTTCCCTATCATGTATTGAACTCAGGGGAGCATGGCCCTCGATCCTTGGGCCATCAATTGTGCATGATAGCCTAAGGGACCAAGCTTGCCATTCAATGTAAAATGCATGCAACACACAAATGAGGACCAAGACCCTATCATGCCAAAGTCAAGGGCCTCGGTGACCGAGGGTTGAGATGTGTTTTGTCACTTGAAGTACAAACACCCCTCACCTCTCAAGTTTGGTTTGACACCCCAAACCAAACAATGTAATGCATGTATGCAATATGGCTCAAGTTATGCAACATGGCTCAAATATGCAAATGAGGCTAAGTAAACAAATATGCCAAAATGTGATGTAAACTAAACATGCAAATGTACAATGCTAGGCATGCAAGATGCAATGCAATGCACTCTAACACGTGAGTTGAGACATGAAATGCAACTAGTCAATAATATGCAAACATGCAAGTGTGATACCATGTAAACATGAATCCAATGCAACATGATCATGCAATGGTGGACTCAAAACACGAAGGGCAGACCTCAGACCACCCAAAACAGCGACCAAAAATGCCCAAAACAGTGGACAAATATGCACAACAAGCATACAAACCAATGGGCTTAAGACTAAGGCACAAAATGGAGCATCTTACTACCACTATCAAGACCACTCATGGCATGAACCAAGCAACCGAAAACAGATTTTTAACATGTGAAATGAGCCCCCCCAAAACCCAATGATATGGCAGCCCAAATGACCCAAACACATAGGCATACACAATGCACATTTCAAAGCACGGAATCACAACACTCCAAAGCATTGAAAGAGACACAAAGGGCAATGTAAGACTACATTATATGGACTGAGATATGATCTAAAATGATGCCAAATCATGAGACTAAGGTAAGCTAAGCATGCTAGTGACCCACACAACCAAGGCTTACAAGCCAAAATGCAAAGCAACTATATCAAGCATACCAAACATGACAAAATCAGTGGCCAACAGACCTAAAGCATGACAAATCATGACCAAAAGCTTCAATAAGCTAAGCTAAAACATGAGGATATACTAGGCTAAACACATGGCACATTTCTAGGCAAGATATAGAATTACAAAGCAAGTATAAAATGCATGCTAAGGGCCAACAAACCACCATTGGACAGGGATATAATATGACCCAAAACACCCAAGAAAACTCTGAAATGGTACCAAATGCAACTACTCATGCATGCTATCCTTATGAGCCAAAAACATGCACAAATGAGACAAATAGGGAGAGGGGTGTCCCTCCCCTATACGAGACCTCAAAATCACTTCATCACCACTGAAAATTCACTGGATTTCAGTGGTGTGAAGGCTAATACAACAAAGAAAACAAGGCTTAAAGAAAAAGGCACCAAAATAGGCCAAAAGAGGCCTAAGAGGGGGAGTTCGACCCCCAATGCCAAAACACCCTTAATGAAAGATGTTAAGCATAAAAATACAAGACTTTTTTATGTTATACACAAAGCTCAAATCAGCATGCAAGACAGGTAGAAAACTAGTGCAAGATTGGGGAAAATAAAGTAAGAATCTCACCCTTGAAGAACACTTCAAGAACAGAAGCTCCAGCCACCCTCCTCTGACCAAAATCAGTCCAAAACCTCAAGAATCAACCCTCAATGCCTCTTAAACTCGAAGCAAGGTGTAATGGTGTGTGTATTAGTGCAAAAGTAAGGTCAAAACACACTATTTAGGCCTAGAAACACACACAAAGGATGAGAGAGAGGGAGATATAGAGAGAGAGGGTATAATACAGATAAATAGATATAGAAGCTCTAGTTTTTTGTTCAAAAGCTCCAACCCCTAACAATGGGAGAGGAGGGGTACTTATATAGGCAAAATAAAAAAAAGACTCCAAGCTTCTCCAAGAAGCTATATCAAAAGGGGCAAAGGGTGCAAATGGTCCCTGGCTTCTTGAAGAAGCTGGGACAGCTGGCCAAGCTTCCCCAAGAAGCTTGGCCAAAGGGTCATCCTTCTAGAAGGAATTAGGGGGGCAAGGGCTCAAAACAGCCATTAACTGCACGGGGAGGAGTGATGGTGCATCCCAGCTGGCATGCACCATGCCTCAAGGGTGCAAAGGAGTCAAACCGGCCAGCAAAAACGGTCACCGGCAAAACAAAGTGCCGGTCGGCCAACTATTATGCCGACCGGCCATTGATACTAAGAAACCACAGCCGGTGGCATCAATAAACGGCCGGTGATGCGAGGGGAGGGCTGGTGGGATGTGGGGATGGCTAACAAGCCATTCCCTGCCCCTTAAAAAAAACGAGTGCTTGGTGCCAAAACCAAACACGAAACAGTTGAGTCGAGAGATCCTGAGGCAAGGCGCGCAGCCAAGGCTTCCGGGAACTCAAGACGAACACAATCATGGATGATCACCGAGTGTTCCAACGGTGACGTCCAAGTCTTGAGGACGGTCAAAAATGGGGTGTCCACACATCCACAAAACGATGCCTTGGTAATATCCCTCCAGATTGGAGAATGCCAAGTGAAACGCATCTTAATTGACCAGGGTAGCTCTTGTGACATCATGTATGTCAAATGTTTCAAGGAGCTTGGCCTTCATCAAAATGATATGGAGCAATCCAATGGTCCAATGGTCGGGTTCAATGGAACGCCGACATGGCCCTTGGGGGCAGTAAGTTTGGAGGTGCAAGCTGGCACCAAGAAGATAAAAATAGAGTTCACCATAATCGACACCCCCTTCCCTTACAATGCTATCCTGGGAAGGCCATGGTTGCATGCAATGGGGGCTGTTCCCTCCACGTTGCATTAGTTATTGCAGTTCCCAACAGAGCATGGAATAAAGGAGGTCAGAGGGGATCAGGTGCAGGCAAAGAATTGCTCCATGGCAGCAATGAAAACTACCTGCAACATACGAGAACCAGAAATAACAGAGATCGAGGATGAAGACGTGGAAGTCCTGGAGGACGTCGGCAAAGAGCCAGAGAAGGCAAGCTTGGCCCAAACTGGGAGGGACCTTATAAAATCATCTCGGTCCTGGGCAATGGGGCATATCGGCTTAAAGACAGTGAAGGCAAAGAGTTGCCAAGACCCTGAAATACTTGCAATCTGAAGTTTTTCTATCATTAGATTTTTGTTTTTTAAATTTCTTTTAGCCGAAGTAATAATAAAGTCTTAACTTGATTTTTAAACTTGTGTAGTATGACTGACCAGTCACTTGGCGATGTTTCTGATTGAAACATGATGAATAACTTAGACTTATTATATGGCAGAGTTTCTATATTTGAATATAATAGAGTTGAATTAAGTTGGCGATGTTTCTGATTGAAACATGACGAATAACTTAGATTTATTATATGGCAGAGTTTCTATACTTGCATATAATAGAGTAGAACTAAGTTGGCGATGTTTTTGATTGAAACATGATGAATAACTTAGACTTATTATATGGCAGAGTTTCTACTTGCATATAATAGAGTTGACCTAAGTTGGCGATGTTTCTGATTGAAACATGACGAATAACTTAGACTTATTATATGGCAGAGTTTCTATACTTGTATATAATAGAGTTGAACTAAGTTGAAATAACCTATATCAGGGAGACTGAGGTTGATGACCTCGGCCAGTCTTTGTTTGAATCTGATCTCGCTGACAAGATCATTGGTACATGCTTAATGAGAACCCAAGTGGAACTTAAGTTCACATTAGGGGGCAGATAGCTGGAGAATAATGCTTGGGAAGCTAGAGCTGGTTTAACACTTGTTGAAATTTTAGAATTTACAAGTTGTAGTTAAGCCAAGGTTATGTAGAAAGGAGATTGGTTTAACATTTGTTAAAATTTTAGAATTTACAAATTAAAGTTAAGCCAAGGTTATGTTGAAAGAAGTGGCAAGTTGTAAATAATACTTGTGAAAATATTAAAAAATATTTTCAAGTGCTAAGTCAGTGCTGAGATAAACAAGTCAACAGTTATGTCCGAGGTATGTTATTCTGAGAAGATTACACAGTTAAGGTGTATGTTGAAGACATACAAATTACTAAGTATGGAATCATACAAGATAGTAAAAAGAAGACAAACATGCAATCACATTGAAAGAAGAAATTTGAGGGTGCATTCAGATAAGGAAAGAAGGCATTTCGGCCTGACATTGAAAAGTAATTGTTCAGATTACAAAGGAGGAACATCGGCCAAATTAAAACTTACATTATTTCAAAAGTAGGAAAAGAGTACTAAGTACAAAGAAAAAAGATCATAAACGAAACTAATCGGCGTTGGCAGTGGATTGTGTCTCGCATCCAGAAGATAGTTGAGAAGACTTCTCAGCAGCCTTCTCAGCCTCGAGCTCGGCATCGACCTCTTGAAGAGTTTGATCAATGCTCCTCTCGGCGATTAGCACCTCGGAAGTTGTCTTCTGGGAGGAGGCATCTTTGGAAACTTCATCCTCATCCTGAGTCAAGTCCAAGACTTGCTCATTCAGAGTTGGGGACTTGGCCCTAGCAGTTTCGGACTCCTTGGTCTCCTTGGCCTCGGACTGGCTTGGAGAGAGGGGGAATGGCAAGACGAGGTTGCTAGCATTCTTCAGAGGAGAGTCCTTGGGGACAGCCAATGCCTTCAGAGTAGCTATCCAACCAAGGGTATAGCCCTTGTTACATGCCTGTCTGACTTGTTTCTTGTAATCTTCTCTGTTGTCGGCCGCCCCTTCGGCATACGCCTTCTTGTCTGCTACTTTGATCTCGGCCTCTTTTGTGGCCAGGGCATCTTGAAGCTCTTTTTGGGCCTCAACCATCTTTACCTCGGCCTCTTTCTTTTCGGCTGTAAGGACCTTGGCAATGGCCTCGGCAGCATCAACCTTTTCCTCGGCCTCGTCCTAAGCCTTCTTAGTTGCCTCGGCTTGATCTGTCAAGGTCTTCATCTTTGCTTCGGCCTTATTGATCGCCTTCTGCAAGCTAGCAGCCTCCCTGGTCTTGTTGGCCAACTCCTTCTTGATAGTAAAGGCTTGCATTACAAACGAGTAGCCATGCTGGATCGCCTAGAAGAAATAGAAAGAACAGATGTTAGTAAAAACTCTCTAAAGTATAAGAAAAACAAAGAATGGAGAGTGCCAAGTGATGGTTGCTAACTTGTACAGAGCGCTGTAACATCAAAGCAAAATTTTCGTATTCGCTTATCTCGGCGTTGCAGTTGAGATCGTTGGGAAAGAGCAAGGTAGTAGAGAGGGCAACGCCGACTTCGATGTTATCGGCGCTGTCACCAGATCTGACTGGCTTGTCCTCAATTGTGATTTGGGGGGGCCCAGGGGGCATCGGATTTGAGAGACCACGAGGTAGTCGCAGAGGCCGACCTCAGCCTCTTTGACTTGGTGGATTCGGATGGTTCGGCCTCAGAGGGCCTCTTCTCTGCGGCGGAAGAAGACTTCACGCCCTCGGCCAGTTTTGATATCGGCAGGGTGTCCTTAGTAACAATCTGAGTCACCGTTGCCTTGGGTTGTGCTTTCTTCAGTCTTTTGGGTTTTGGTTTTGGTTGAGACTGGGATGGAGAAGCTTGTGTGGTGACAGTGTTGGGGATGTCGGCAAGGAAGTCGTCTGCAACAGCTTTATTGCAACCCATCTCGGCGGTAATTGCAGTTTGACGTCGACGTTTGTGTTGGGATAAAGGGATCAATTGTGGAGCTGAGGTCGACAGTTACTCTACTAGATCGGAGGTTGATCCCTGATCTGGCCGAGGTGGTGAAGCTGTTGGAGGAGTTGTGGCAGAAGGGGGAGACTTGTTTTTCTTCTTCTTCGGGACGTCAAGAAGCACCGACTTGTAAGTCGGGATGAAGTTGAGCAGCAAAGTTGCTCTTCGCCGCTCAACTGGCAGATCTAACAGCTTTTTGAGGTCCTTGCTGGGAAAGAAGAACTTGCGAAAGTCCTTGGGTGGCCATGGAAGAACTGCAAGAAAAAACAAACGTTAGAACATATAGAAGGAGCAAAGTATTAAAGACTTGAAAGCAAGTAAATGTAGCACTTGGTTCTTACCATCTCCCTCTTTGAATAATGTACAGCTAAGAGGGTAGAGGTGAAGGTCCTTGTCTGGAGTGAACTCCCAGTTGCCTGAGACAATGAGGTAATTGTCCCCAGCTCCCTTGTTGGAGTCTGGGAGGTCGGCAACGAGTTTGTATTCTGTGGACCTCGGCTTAAGGTAGTAAATGTAGCTTTTTTCTAACTTAAGGCCACACATAGTGTAACAGTATTGTATGTCGGCTAAATTTACCCTAGCATTTTCTCGGCTAGCTAGGGCTACGATACCATTGATGACTCTGTAGGAGTTAATGGCTAATTGCATTGGATTGAGTTTATAGTAGTGAAGGACTTCTCGGAAAAGGATGTCAAGAGAGAGCCTAAGTCCACATTCTATGAAAGCTACAATTGGGAAGGGCATGGAGCCAACTGTGGGCATGATGGAATCATCCTCCGCAGCCAACCTAAGGTGAACATCAGCCGGGATGGAAACTTCCTGTCTAAAGTATTCTAACTTAGTTAGAAGAATAATGGGGCAAGAAATTTTGAAGATCTAAGTGAAGTTTGTTTCAGTTTTTTCCTAAAATTCGTGGGTTCTACAACAAATCCCAAACCTAAGACTATGGAGACAAGAATTGAAGTCAGGAATCTGGAGAAAACACAGAAGACAGAAACAAGAGAGAAGATTCAGAATCAGGTATGGTGATGCACTATCAAGAACACAGTGACAAAGTATGTATAAGAGTGTGAGGCCAAGAACAGTGGCAAAAATGAACAAATAGGTAAACAGTGTGTGTATATTCAAGAAACGGATTGGGCAAAAGCAAAATCATAAAATAAACATGCTCAGATACATGATTAAATTCATACGCACATATTTATAATCAAGAACGTGAACAAAATGGCAATGGCAACGAGTAGTACAGTGAAGTTTTTTTTTAAAGAAAAACACAGACTGTTAAAGGAGGAAATAGTGACTCATCGAAGAAAAATGAAGCCGGTATTGAGTACGCCGGAGTCAAATGATGGCAGCAATCGGAGAAGATTAGCAAAAGCTTCGCCGGAGGGGAAGAATGGAAATGGTTGCAGAGCTTGAGAGCTAGAAACAATGGCGGATTTGGGAGAGTAGAGAGACAGAACTTGCATGAAACGCTGGTAAAGAAGTGAAAAGATGCATAGAGAGAAGTGATTTTGATTAAACACATGAAATGGCGGCAAAATGGAAATTATGGTGCCTAGGATGACGTGCTTGTCAGACGACGCACGCGAGTCCGATGCGACTTGATGGCGCGTGTCAGACACGGCTTAGTGGGGGAAGGACGCGTGGCTGAAACGGTTGAAATACTGTGCGTGATAGCTCATACGTGTGTTGAAACTCTTGGAGTTCTTGATTTAATGTAGCAGGACATCGGCTAGGGGGACGATCTCGGCTGGGAAATTTGAACAAACTTGGTTATTGGTTCTGAAATATTGATGAAAACAGACTAAGTCTTGGTCATATTGAGCCGATGAATGGTAACCTCGGTAATGAAGGACAAGGTAAGCTTAGTCGACGTGCTAAATGGAAGAAACGATATAGGTTCCATCACCTCAAGATGCCGAGGTAATAGAACCTAGGGGGCAGTTGTGGGGACATAATTTTTGAGTAACAACACGTGGCCGAGGTGACACTGAAGTGTCAGCCGAGGTGCCACGTGTCCTGGTCATGATGCCAAGGTAATCTCGGCTAGACTGAGGTTATCTGGGAAGATACCGGAATCTGGGATAAGCGGATAAGGGACAAGAGTCCTAGAATAAGTAAGGACTTCAGTTTGGATAAAGATAGGACTCTTAGAGAGTTTATCCCAATCCTACTGGGAGTCCAAGATTAACAGTAATCTAGAGACCAGTGAAGTTAGGCTTCTAAAGGATTAGGTCGGCGTTGGCTATAAAAGAGAGGCACCCTCGTGGGTCTAAGGTACGCTTTTATATTCTGAATAGTGAGTTAAACACTTTTGTTATCTTTGAGAGATAACTGACTTGATCGTCGGAGTGTCCCTGGATGGACGAACCACCACCGGAGTCTCTTCTTTCTGTTGCAGGTCGTTTGGGCTTAATCTATTCTGTCGGTACTCTCCAGCTGAGTACCTATTTGGCAGTGTGGTCAGAAATTGACACACACACCCATAATCCTCTGTAAATTACATCCTATCTTTCTAAATTTTATTCCTTTTTTTTTTTCTTTCCTCATCCTTTCTTTTTTTAAATATTTTTTACTCTATTTTTTTTTTTACCTTTGCTAAAAAAGCAGGCAACAGTAGTAAACCCATAACAATCTTTAAAGATATCATGTTTTACAAAAATAGTCATAAAATTAACAGTTAAATATTACCTTTATGGTTATATATATGTAAATCTAAGGTACATTTTTAATTGAACATAATGTATACAGATATATATGTTGTATATATATATATAAATTAGACAATACTTGAGGGTTGGATTTGGGTTTAGATGACAATGGAGGGTGAATTTCGGTGGTTTGCCACCATTATGGTGTTGGTGGATGATGGTTGAGAGAAGAGAAGAAAATGAATAGTGATGATCGTAACAGATGGGATGAGTTAGAAGGCAATAAGGCATTCTTGGCATTTCATAATTTATAGTTAGTGATATTAGCATTTTTTGTTAAGTTTTGTAACGGGAGTCACAGATTGAGAGAATTTTGATAATATCAGTAAAAGTAGGGAAAATTTTTATAATAATTGAAATTATAAGGAAAGTTCTTATAATTGTCAAAAATCTCAAGGAGGTAAGTGTAATTTATCCAGTGGCAGAGGGAGCATGGGCCCAAGAGGGACACATGCCCCTCCTCAACTTGCTAAAATTTATGTTTAGTTATAGGTTAATAAATTATTTCTCACCTTGCCCCTTCTAAATTTGAATATATACTCGTATATTTTTTTTCTTTATTTTATGACAAAATAACTTTTATAATATTATAAAGTCTACTATTATATGTTTATTTTCTATTTTTTTTTATAATGTTTGTTAATTTATTCTTGTTGGTAATTGTTTTTTCTTCTTTGGGATGAATATATGTACAAATATGTAAAAGATTTCTTTATTGTTTGATGAAATTTCTATTACTTAGTAAAATACTTTTTTTTTTTTTGGGACACGATCATTACAGTCTAAGTTCATGTCTTGGTTAAAAATGGGATTAAGTTTGTTAGGATCCAAGTAAGGCAGGGTGAGAATATTGTTGTAGACATAACATTTTATTATTGTCCCATCTGAACTAAAATCCTATCTCCACTGCTGAATTTACCCTAATATTTTTTGTTTCCCTTTTGATTACAAAGTACCACATTTTAGCCCAATGAATCACAATTTAAATTGAAGTTGTATTTCAACACATCATTTGCTGCGATGTGAACACCAAATTATGAATTGGCACAAAATTAATTTAGCATTCAAAACATGTCCCTCTGTCTGCATTCATTTTTGTGACTTGCAAGCTTGAACTTGGGGCGGTTTGTCAAATCTGAATTTGAATTTTATAGAATTTGACGAGCAATTATAGTTTATCATAGGTCATGTTTTGATAATTCAAATTATTTATTTTATAAGATATTTTGTATATATTATTTATAAAAAAAATAATTAAATCAATCCGATAATCGTAACATTTTTATTTTATCGTGTTTGTTTATAAAAAAATAAATGATTTATTTTTTAAAACATTCTTATAGTCTATTTTTTGGAGACAAAGACAATAAAATAAAAAAATTATGATTATTGAATCCAACTAATTTTGTTATGGATTTTATATAAATCCCCTATATAATGAACATCGAAACTGATGATGGACTCTATTGGTATCAAATTAGAATTTGAATATACGAGAAACCAACATTTAAGATAAACTCTATAATTATGGAAAATTGTCATCCAGGGGTACTACTAGAGGTGGCTATCGGCCTACTGGCCCGTCCAACCCGCCCAAATAATTTTTTCAAACCTTAAAAATATTGAACTGGATTGTTTATCCCATGCCCCAACCCTGAACCTGAACTCTTTATTCCAAGCCAGTCCGGCCCTCCATTTATAAAATATTAATTATAATTTTATATTATTTTAGTTATAAAATAAAGTAGAAAAATATAAAAGATAAAAAGTATATGCATATATATATATACCTTTAGGACTTAAATTAAAACATTGGTTAAAAATAAATTTTATTTTAGTATTGAATTTTGTGAACATTCTAAATTCAAATAATAAATAAAAGAATTTAAATAATTTAATATTCATTCAATATGAAAATAAAATAGTTCATATTTATTGGGTTATATGGGTGAAGACTTGGGATTTAATTTTTAAATTTTTATTTTTTTTATGACTGGACTTGGAATGAATAGATTAGGTCCGATGTCGGGTCGGGCCGACTTAGGATGACATTTAGATAATCTCTAACGGGTTTGTTAAACCCAATGCTGGTGTCATACCTTGGCTGAGACCAATAGTTAGCAAGATTTTTGTGCTCCAATGATGTTGTTAACTTGTTGGTTAATTTTATTGTTTGTTAAGTTGTTTGCTAACTGCAACCATCCTTTTAGCTAATATGGAGAAGAGAGGGAGAAGAGAGAGAAAATGAAGGGATTTGGTTGTTGACTTGTGTCAGCAAAGGAAGAAATGGTGGAGGGAGGTGTCATGGGCCGACTCTTTTAAAGGCGTAGCAGAACAATTTTTCGCCTTTGTGGTGCTCAAACTCCACCAAGTTTAAGCCCGCCATTGCTTATTGACAAATCAAGTGTTGATGATCTCACCGGTTTGAATATTTGGGCCCAATGTTTTGTCAAACAGAACAACTCCCATAGGAAGCTCTGTCTTCACCCGGATGCCACAAGTAGGTCTGATGCCTCAAGTGCACCAAGTATGGCACAAGTCGTTACATAGCGCCAAGCTTATCTGAAGCAAGATGCTCGCCTAACTTAGGTTTATGTTATCAAGGTGTCTAACTACACAACAATATACTAGCAAAACCCTTTGACTTAGATGACAAGCCAACATAGTGTGTTGGGTCTTTGGCAGCATCTCGAAGTTTCACAGGGTCAAACATGCCTCAATTGATGCATATCGTATAGCCACATGGTCATGTAAAACCCACAAGACACTGAGGGTCGATAACTTGCCCACGACGTAGTCTTCATGCATACACTTGTGTTAGATTCCGCCTAAGGCCGTTGCACACCTTAGCGTTGCACCAACGTGTTGCTCTAGTAAGGCAACGTCCTAATCCGTAGCTCGTTTGCAGCATAATGTCATCCCTCAATGGATTTAGTCAATAAATAGTTTGATGCTTTCATTTGATAGCCCACATATGCGGTGTTGCCTTCCAATCGCTTTGCTTAAGCCATGAGATCCCCATGTGCAAGGTTGAACTCAAACCAATCACTTGAGTTAGCACATGAGGCCTTTAGTGGTGCTTCGATAGCCCATTCAGTCTAAAATGAGTCCCAAGATGCCATAACGCGTGGCATAATGGAAGCAATGTATTAAACCTCGCGCCCGAAAGGCACCCGCAGTGCTTACATTTTTGCACCGTCCACGGGGCTCCCAAACCTACATAGAGAGTTTAGACATCCCTCTACATGCCTAAAGCCCACCCTTGAGTTGCCCCAAGGTTGCTCACTTCAAGCCCAATTTGGGCGGGGAGGCAGGTATGAAGCACACATACCCTCTTATATATGCTTTTAAAACCTTTTGTTAACTAGCAAGAGGAAACATGTCCTACACTTGAGGAGTTATACTGATTTTTCAAAAATTTCACAAATTGAGAAAAATCATGAAACTTTGTCGGGAAAACATTCCCCCTAGATGTTTTTCTAATTAAAATTTCAGCCCAAAATTCCTTTATTTGGACCCTCAAATAATGCGCCAAAAAAATCTGCCTTGATGGCTGCTGTTGGGCCGCAGCTCAGGTTAGCAGGCAGCTTGCGAGCGGCCTGGGCTGAGGCCTTGGCTGCTTGGTGGCATGTATGCATGGGCTTCTTGGGGCCAACCTTGGGGCCACGTTGAGGCATCGAATCACTGACTTGGAATCTTGATGCCCATCACTTAGTCACTTCCAAGGACCACTCTTGAGCACTCAAATGGTCACACCACCACGAGCAAAACGTCACGGAGTTGACTTTGTAAGGCAATTCGTGCCAGGAGGGTAGTGTATGACACGTAAGGAAGAAATGAGGGAAATGAATGACCTTTTTTTTATTTTAAAAATTTTAATTTATATATATACTAGCGTATGTCCGTGCCTAAAGGCACGATGTAAATAATGTTAGGATTAGAATATAATTGTAATCCCAACACTATTTAAATTTATTTTTTAATTTGATAAAATTACAAATTTATTATAAAATTTTGGAATTCTCACAAAACTCCTCACAAAAACTCGCTTTTACTTATATAATATACAGTTAGAGAGATAGATGTGCTTGGCATACATACAATTTTCACGGGCATGCATATAATATTGCTTTGGGTAATATAATTATATGGAAATTATATGTATGCCCATAATGTCCTAGTGTATTATGGCATACATACATTCTATGGAAATATGTGTAGAATATATTGAACATAAAGGAGAAAATAAAAAAAATAAATAAATAGAGAGAAAAATAAAAACGGTAGAAAATAAAAAAAAAATAAAAAGAAAAGAGAGAGAAAGGTGGGATCATGGGATCATGGAAGGATAGGTGAAAAAATGAAAAAGTAAAAAAGAGAGAGAGAAGTGGGAAAGTATAAAATGTATATGTATGATATTTTTTGGGAAAATATATCTTAGTTATTGTATTATAATTTGAACAGATCTGAGCCATCCAAATGTCTTAATAAGACAAAAATATGATGAAGATTAAAAAATCGTTTTACTTTATTAAAATATGTTAAAATATAGGGTCTAAATTTATGAAGTCTACCAGGTATTCAATATATTTAAAAATAATAATTAATTGTTTAAATTCATTTAATTTGTGGACTATAAAATTCATTAATTTAATCACCACTATACAAAGTAAAATCTGGTTTCTAATTTTGGGATCGTAGACTTTTCCATATGATATAAATAAAAATAAGTAAACATAAAGGAGAAAATAAAATAAAAATAAACAAATAGAGAGAAACATAAAAATGGGAGAAAATAAAATAAATAAAAAGAAAAGAGAGAGGAAGGCGGTATCATGAGATTATGGAAGAATGGGTGATAAAAGGAAAACATAAGAGAGTGAAGCGGGAAAATAGAAAATGTACATGTAAGATATTTTTTGAAAAATATATCTCAACCGTTGTTTTATAATTTGAATAGATCTAAGCCGTCTAAATGTCCTAGTAGGACCAATGTGTGTATGACATATTCAAAAACCATCCTACTTTATTATATAGACGTTGAAGATTCATATAAAGTCTAAATTTATGAAGTCTAGCAGGTATTCAATATATTTAAAAATAATAATTAATTGTTCAAATTCATTTAATTTGTGGACTATAAAATTTATTAATTTAATCTCCACTACACAAAGTAAAATCTGATTCCTAATTTTAGGATCATAGATTTTTTCATATAATATGAATAAAAATAAGTGAACAAAAAGAAGAAAATAAAATAAAAATAAACAAATAGAGAGAAAAATAAAAATGAGAGAAAATAAAAAAAATAAAAATAAAAGAGTGAGGAAGGCGGGATCATGGGATCATGGAAGGATGGGTGATAATAGAAAAAAGTAAGAGAGAGAAGCGGGAAAATAGAAAATGTACATGTAAGATATTTTTTGGAAAATATATCTCAACCGTTGTTTTATAATTTGAATAGATCTAAACCGTCAAAATATCCTAGTAGAACAAATGTGTGTAGGACAAATTCAAAAACCATCTTGCTTTATTATATAGATATATTATTCTTACATAATGCACACTTTAACAACACCATTGGAATACACATTTACTCTCTAAACTAACAAATACTTGGCACATACAAATGGGTTTCACTATTCACACTTTTTGTCATATAACATACTTTAACAAACTTTTTTAATTGTTCTATTGAAGATGCTCTTATACACTTACTATATAGTGCAAGCCAAGTCCGAACCCAGCCCAACTCGGAGTTTGTCCACCTTTAAATATTACTGTGCAATAATTATAATATTAAATGTAATAAATGTAATATTGAATGGCCTTAATACAAATGAAGTACTAGTTTGATTTACGGGAAGCCTGGCAAAATATTATCAGTTGTATGTTTTGGGCAATTTAGTGTAAGTTAAAAATTAATAATAAAAAAAATTAAAAAAAAATATTTATCTCTCAATATTAAATAATTAAAAATTTTCAATTTTTTATAATAATTTTGTCTAATAAGCCGTAAATAGAAATTGTACTAAACAGTCTAACACAAATTCTGAAAATAAAATAAGCTATAATCAACTAAAATAACGTACACCAATTTTTATTTTTATTTTTTATTTTTTATTTTTTATTTTTTATTTTTTATTTTTTGGGATTAAAGAAAGTTTTGGGTTAGTTGTTAGGTTAGTACTTGAAGGAATTGAATTTCCTCAATCTCCTTGCAAATATCTAATAACTTTGGATATTATAGTAAATCCACTTAAATTATGATTCATTTACACTTTACTCCCTTGAAGTTCAAAACTCAACAGTTAATCACATTGAATCATTATTTTGTTACACATGACACTTTTTTTAGGATTATGTTAGGGATTTAAACGAAATTAGGTCATGTATGAAGCACATGACACTTAATGATGTTTTATGACAATAATATCCGTTATTGATTTTTTTTAGAATAATAATTCCATTTTTGGGTGATCTCATTTGCACTTTGTCTTTCTTATCTTAGTGGCAAAATGGCAAAGTGCAAATGAGATCACTAGATAAAAACATTATAAGCTTACAAATTCAATAAATGTATGATTACTTTACACATGATTTGATTTATGTAAATACCTAACAAATTCCTAATAAAAAGGGTTAACTGTAACAAGATAATATTTTGAACTGATTAACTGTTGAGTTTTAAAGTTTAGAGGGATAAAATATATATGAATTATAGTATAAGGGAGTTTATTGTAATGTACCTATTAAGTTTTATCACCCATTCCACTCATCAAAGTGAAATCCAAGACTACTTTTAGGAGAGACTTTTTTTTAAAAATATATATATTTTTTGAATTATTTGTTGTTTTCTCAAATGTGTCTGTAGCGCCCAAAATCTGGACCTTAACATGACTTTCTTTTTTTTTTTTTTTGGTACATCGGACATGAAAGACAAAACAAAGGAAAACAACATATAGCAGGAAGGCAAATCGGGGATTAAATCCTCCGATAAGCTATTCCAATCATGTTAGCCACTAGCTGACTTATAACTTCAACAGAAGGTTCCTCCATGACCATAAGCTGATCTGTTTGGTCTGAACCCATTTTGGCGAGTATGTCGGCGCACTTGTTTCGTGATAACCCTGCTCTGTGATATGTTAATTAACCTTAATTATGATTATGGTGATGTGCTTGATATGATCTTGAGTGCCATTTATATGATTATATGTGTTTTCGCATTTCTATCTGTTCACCGTAGGAAAATCTGTTAGAATCTGTACTTTGAACTAAAAATTGAAGATCTTATCGGTTGCGGAAACCAAAATTGGTTGGTTTATTATGATCACCATAATTTTTAGAACCTACGGTGAAATTTGATTAAAAATTGATTCGGATCAAAATAATTAGATTAAATTGATTAATTTAAGCTTAATTAATTAGCCTTAATATAAGTTGATTAAGCAAGTGTATATATATGGCCTATTTACACTTGAGCTCACCATTTTTTTGCGCTCAAAAATCTGGTACACACTCTAGAGAGAGAGGGGGGCGATTCTAGAGAGAGAGTAGAGGCAAGATTGTGAATTTTGGCCCAAGGCTTGGAAATTGGAAGCTAGACTCAAGAAATTGACTGAATTTTGGGGGATTGGGGCCTCTAGGTAGGTATCTAACTCTTGATTCGTGAGTTTGAATTGTGATTATATGAATTCAAAAGAGAATTAGTAATAAAGAACAAGAATTAAGCTATAAATGATGAATTTGAAGTCAAATTACACATGGATGTAAGAATTGTCATGGTGTGAAGCTTAATTCTAAAGACTTATGTTTGTATTTAGTAGATGATTGTTGAAACATGAAGAATATAGCATCAAGTCATACATGCATACATAATTTTCACGAGCTTCATGATTATAATCATCATTTGTGCCATTTGAAATAGAATTAAAGTAAAAAATTAACATGCATGCATGATTGATGAAGTTATAAAGTTTGTATGAGGTTGAATGCATGAGTTTTGAAATTGATGAGGGAAATTGGGAATGGTTTTAGAAATGGACCATAATTTTGAACAATTGGTCTCATATTGCTTGTGTTCTCATGTTATGTAATGTGTTCCCATACACGAGCTCTGGACCTTTGAATATCAAGTTTAAGCTTCAAACAGAATTCTGGAAAACCTAGAATTCGACGTGTCTGTTCGAGCAAGAAAGGCCTCGCTCGAGCTTGAAATTGTAGCTCCCAGAAGTTTTACAAAAACAGCACGGTGGCTCAAGCGGCCGAATCTGAGCTCGAGCGTACCCCGCTTTATATGACTCCTCGCTCGAGCGTTGGAAGTCTCACTCGAGCGTAAATTGCAAACAACCAGTACTTTTACAGACCATAGGGGTCCGCTCGAGCAGACAAAGCTGCGCTCGAGCGGGGAGACCTGTTGAATAAATTTTGAAAAGTCATTTTTGTGTTTTGTTTTCCATTTTCTTTCATTTCTATGCACTCTTAGGCATACATTGGGCATTGTAAAGGACCTAAAAGGATAAGAAAGAGGTCTAAGAGAAATAAATAAATAAAGAAAGAATTAAATTGCTTGTAACCCGTTATGTTATGAAATGTGTAGGGTCAAGTGCAAGGGCAAATCCACCGGCAGAACATTGTGAGTAATATCTTAATAAGAATGTATTGAAGTATGCTACTTCTAAATGCTCACTTGCGTATGAGTTCTACAGAGTTATTAAATTAAATTGGATATTTGTCATATGAATGATTGGGCCAAAGGCCGTTTGATAGAAATGATTGAGCCACAGGCCGTTTGACATGAATGATTGGGCCAAAGGCCGTTTGACATGAATGATTGGGCCTTAGGCTATTTGACATGAATGATTGGGTCAAAGGCCGTTTGGCATGAATGATTGGGTCAAAGGCTGTTTGACATGAATGATTAGGCTAAAGGCTGTTTGATAGAAATGATTAGGCCAGAGGGCATTTTATATGAATGATTGGGTCAAAGGCCGTTTAACATAAATGATTGGGCCAAAGGCCGTTTGACATAAATGATTAGGCCAAAGGCCGTTTGATAGAAGTGATTGAGCTAAAGGCCATTTGACAAGAATGAATTGGGCCTAAGGCCACTTGATACGTTTGGGCCTAAGGCCATTTGTTGTATTAGATAGAGACATGAATGGACCTAAGGCCGTTTGATATGTTTGTTAACAAATTTTCATTCATGTAACTTCTTTATTTGATATTATTCATTGGGTTTTCGCTTACTCTCATTCATGTGTATGTAGGTGAGCAAAGAGACGTCCAAACCTAGCCTCGGTGAAGTTTATGAGAGGAAGTCAAGTTTTTAAGTAGTTAGCCCGAATGTCTCACGCACGAGACTCTGTTTTTGTCCCTTTTGTTCTTTTGTTACTCTTTTGCTATTTTGGTGGACACATTGAAACACCTATGTATATAAGTTTTTGTTTGGCTGGCTGTATATCTGAATGTTCCTTAATGTATATAAGATGTTAACTCTATTTATATGTGTGAGTTATTATGAAATGCCTTTAGAATGATTTTGCTAAACCATGTAGGCACAGCTCATTGGATAGAGATTTTAAATCTGCTTCCGTTTTGGCCCCCTTTAATATTTTTGAAATTGTTTGAGGCCGTAGATAATCTCATGATTATTGGCCAGTCATGACCTTAATCCTTAGGGGCGGGATCGGGTCATGACAGAGTGGTATCAGAGCACGAGTCAATAACTTACACACTTGTCCTAATGAGCAATAAGCATATAGAAAAGATCTAGGATGCATTCATGTAATAAGTATGAACTTGAAGACATTGAGAATATGCTTAAATGTTTCGAAACGAATGACTATGTGCTATATGTTTTGTGATACTTACATTGTGAATTATTTGAATATGTATGCTCTTTTGTATATGCGTACTTGTGAATATTTCTGTATAAAGAATAATGCAAGTTTAATCAAATAATGGTAAGAACAAGAGGTGATGAATTAGAGGAGTCCTCTACTGCGAGAATGGATAGGATGGAAAGATTGATTCAGGAAATGACAAAAACATTGCGACAACAACAGTGGCAACAACAATGGCAACAGCCACACCCTCCGCCTCCACCTTCGGAACCGTTTATGCAAGACCTACAGAATGATGACCGGACAATAGCTCTTACCAAAGAATTTAAGAAAATGAAACCGCCGCAATTTCATGGAGGATTAGATCCATTAAAGGCAGAAGCATGGGTCCTTGGAATAGAAAAATTGTTTAAGGTGTTTCCTTGTCAAGAAACACAGAAAGTATTGCTAGCCACCTTTACGTTAGAAGATGAAGCAAGAAGGTGGTGGATGTTGATACGTGAAAACAATAAAGACATTGACTGGGCACGGTTCTTAGAAATTTTCTATGATAAGTACTTTCCATAGTGTGTTCGCGACAGGAAAGCGTCGGAGTTCATGGAACTTAAGCAAAATAGCATGACAATAGCTGAGTATGAGGCTAAGTTCACTGAACTGGCCAGATTTGCACCACACATGGTCAACACCGACTATAAGAAAATAAGACACTTTGAAGGTGGCCTTCGAGATGATATTCTAGACAAGGTGAATGTGCTAAAATTGGAAACCTATATTGATGTGTTAGACCAGGCCATAATATCATAAGCTAATATAGCCAGACAGAACAAATCATCAACTGATTGGAAAAGTAAGAAGCAGGGTTTTTTTTCGAAAAGGCAAAATACGGGGTCCTCGAGTATTTCAAATTCTTCCCGAGATACATCCCCAATGTGTAACCAATGTGGTAAAAGTCACCGTGGGGTTTGTTACCGTCTTTCGGGGGCCTGTTTTAAGTGTGGAAAAGTGGAGCACATGGCAAGGGACTGTAACCAAGTTAGCGGAAAAATGGCTGCTAGTTCAATTGAATCGGTCCCAAAACCAGGAAATACCTCGAAGCCTACTACGACGAGAGACACCGTGAGACAGGGATGAGTCTTTGCACTTGTTTCGAGTGATACATGGAACGCAGAAGCCGTTGTTTCAGGTATTATCTCTATATGTAATCAGGATGCATTTGTGTTAATTGACTCCGGATTAACGCATTCCTTAGTAACTTATGTATTTGCATCTAGATTGAGTAGACCCCTAGAATCATTGTCATATTTGCTATGTGTATCTGCTCCATCTGGGGAATCTGTGTTGTGTACATCTGTGTGTCGATTTTGTGATATGCGTGTCGGGAATGCTATCTTGTATGTAGATCTGTTACCCTTAGACTTTAGATATTTTGATGTAATTCTGGGCATGGACTAGTTATCTAAATACTGTGCCACCATCGATTTTGTAACGAAACAAGTTATATTTAGACCACCAGGGCACGAAGAGATTGTGTTTGTGGGTAATGGGGTAATGCCTCCACCTTATTTGATATCTACAATGAAAGCATGTAAATTGATCAGGAAAGGGTGTCAAGGCTATTTGTGTTGTGTATTGACTAAACAATCTGTGAATATTGAATTGAACAGTATACCTATTGTTAGAGAGTTTTCGGATGTATTCCCAGATGAACTACTAGGGGAATTGGTTGACAGGGAGATAGAATTTACTATTGATGTGATGCTAGGGACTGAGCCCATTTCGAAAACCCCTATAGAATGTCTGCTGTTGAGATGAAAGAATTGAAAGAACAGCTGCAAGACCCACTAAACAAAGGGTTTATTCGACCGAGCACTTCGCCATGAGGTGCATCGGTATTATTTGTGAAAAAGAAAGATGAAACCTTGCGTCCGTGTATTGACTACCGTAAGTTGAACAAGGTAATGATAAAGAATAAATATCCTTTACCCTGTATTGATGACTTGTTTGATCAGTTGCAGGGATCACAAGTGTTTTCTAAAATTGACTTGAGATCCCGATATCACCAATTGAAGGTAAAGGTAGAAGATGTTGAGAAAACCGTATTCAGAACGAGGTATGGTCATTATGAGTTTCTTGTTATGCCATTTGGAGTGACTTATGCTCCTGCAACATTTATGGACCTAATGAACCGAATTTTTAAGACTTCCTTGATATATTCAAAGAGTAGACTTGAATATGAATACCACTTGAGAATTGTCTTGCAAACACTTCGAGAAAATAAATTATTTGCCAAACTTAAGAAATGTGAATTTTGATTGGATGAAGTTATTTTCTTAGGGCATGTTATCAACAAGGAGGGGATTTCAGTAGACCCACAGAAGATAGAGGCAATTGTGAACTGGCCTACTCTAACGAATGTTACAGAAATCTGCAGTTTCATGGGCCTGGCCGGGGTATTACAGACGGTTTGTAAAGGATTTTTCGAAAATAGTTGTACCACTTACCCAACTCACATGCAAAGGACAACCATTTGAGTAGACTAATGAAAGAGAGTCTGCCTTTCAGGAATTGAAGACAAGACTAACCACTGCACCAGTTTTGACATTGCCCTTAGGTATGGAAAACTTTGTGATATATAGTGATGCTTCTTATAAAGGTTTGGGTTGTGTACTAATGCAGAATGGAAGGGTGATTGTCTATGTCTCTCGTCAATTGAGACCGTATGAAAAGAACTACCCGACACATGATTTGGAACTAGCCGCAGTCATGTTTGCCTTGAAAATTTGGTGGCACTACTTGTATGGGGCAAGATATGAAGTTTACACGGATCATAAAAGCCTAAAATACTTCTTTACTCAAAAGGAGCTGAATATATGACAAAGACGATGGCTTGAACTAATAAAAGATTATGATTTTTAGATTCAATATCACCCCGGAAAAGCCAATACCGTTGCTGATGCATTGAGTAGAAAATCAACGGGAACTTAGCTTGTTTACTCACCGAACAGAAAGAAATTTTGCAAGATTTTGAGAAAGCTGAAATCGAAGTTGTATTATAAGAACAAGTCGGGTTGATGGCAGCTATTTCCACCGAACCAGCAATAATTACTGAAATCAAACAAAGACAACGAGAAGATGAGACCCTCAAAACAATAATTGATGAGTTTGAAACAAAACCGAAATCAGAATTCAACATTGATGGTGAAGTGTTGAGATTTTGAAACCGAATGTGTGTCCTAAACATTTATGAATTAAAGAAGAGAATCTTAGATGAAGCTCACAAGTTGATGTTTGCTATGCATCCGTGCAACAACAAAATGTATCAGGACTTGAAGCAAAGCTATTGGTGGCCCAAAATGAAGAAGGAAATTGCATAGTATGTGTCAAAGTGCCTTCAATGTCAGCAAGTTAAAGCTGAACATCAGAAACCAGGCAGCTTACTCTAACTTCTCTCTATTCCGAAATGGAAGTGGAAACATGTGACCATGGATTTTATTGTTGGCCTCCCTCGAACTCCTAGAGCTATGGATTCTATTTGGGTCATAGTTGATAGATTGACTAAATCTACACATTTTCTACCTGTGAAGACTACTTTTGATGCTTATAGATTAGCTACTATATATGTTGATGAAATTGTTCGTTTACATGGGGTTCCGGTAACCATTGTCTCGAATAAAGATCCAAAATTTGTATCCAGATTGTGGAAAAGTTTGCAAAGAGCTATAGGAATAGAACTGAGATTTAGTACCGCGTTTTATCCATAAATAGATGGTCAATCAGAATGGACCATACAGACTTTAGAAGACATGCTTAGAATGTGTGCCTTGGACTTTCAAGGGAGTTGGGAGTATTATTTGCCACTAGCAGAATTTGCATACAATAACAGCTTCCACTCCAGCATTGGTATGGCGCCATACGAAGCTTTGTATGGTAGGAAGTGTAGGTCGCCAATTTGTTAGACAGAAGTCAGAGATAAAGCTTTACTTGGGCTCGAAATTGTACAAGACACTTCTGAGAAGATTAAAATCATCCAACAAAGGCTCAAGATAGCACAGAGCCGGCAGAAGAATTATGCGGATGTCCGAAGAAGACCTCTTGAGTATGAGGCTGGTGACTATGTATTTGTTCACGTGATTCCGATGAAAGGCCAGTTGAGATTTGGTAAGAAAGGTAAATTATCACCCCGTTTCATTGGACCGTTTTAAATTCTGGAAAGACTTGGTCTAGTTGCTTATAGAGTTGCCTTACCACCGGGATTCGAGCAAATGCACAATGTGTTCCATGTATCAATGTTAAGGGGTTATCTTCGAGATTCGTTTCATGTGATTGATTACCAATGGATTGCTCTGGATGAAAATATAGAATATGAAGAATGGCCAAAATGAATCATTGACCGGCAAGTGAAACAGTTGAGGAACAAGTCCATCTCAATGGTGAAAGTAGAATGGAAAGAATAGTATGGGAAGGACGCCACATCGGAAAATGAGGATGAGATGTAACTATGCTATCCACATTTGTTTCTGGACGGAGGTAAAATAAGTTTAAAGGACTAAACTTCCTAAAGGGGGAAAGATTGTGATAACCTTGCTTTGTGATATGTTAATTAACCTTAATTATGATTATAGTGATGTGATTGATATGATCTTGAGTACCATTTATATGATTATATGCGTTTTCGCATTTCCATTTGTTCGCCGTAGGAAAATCTTTTAGAATCTGTGCTTTGAACTGAAAATGAAGGCCCTAGTGGCTGCGGAAACCAAAATTGGTTGGTTTATTATGATCACCATAATTTTTAGAACCTACGGTGAAATTTGATTAAAAATTGATTCGGATCAAAATAATTAGATTAAATTGATTAATTTAAGCTTAATTAATTAGCCTTAATACAAGTTGATTAAGCAAGTGTATATATATGGCCTATTTACACTTGAGCTCACCATTTTTTTGAGCTCAAAAATCTGGTACACACTCTAGAGAGAGAGGGGGACGATTCTAGAGAGAGAGTAGAGGCAAGATTGTGAATTTTGGCTCAAGGCTTGGAAATTGGAAGCTAGACTCAAGAAATTGACTGAATTTTGGGGGATTGGGGCCTCTAGGTAAGTATCTAACTCTTGATTCATGAGTTTGAATTGTGATTATATGAATTCAAAAGAGAATTAGTAATAAAGAACAAGAATTAAGCTATAAATGATGAATTTGAAGTCAAATTACACATGGATGTAAGAATTGTCATGGTGTGAAGCTTAATTCTAAAGACTTATGTTTGTATTTAGTAGATGATTGTTGAAACATGAAGAATATAGCATCAAGTCATACATGCATACATAATTTTCACGAGCTTCATGATTATAAGCATCATTTGTGCCATTTGAAATAGAATTAAAGTAAAAACTTAACATGCATGCATGATTGATGAAGATATAAAGTTTGTATGAGGTTGAATGCATGAGTTTTGAAATTGATGAGGGGAATTGGGAATGATTTTAGAAATGGACCATGATTTTGAACAATTGGTCTCATATTGCTTGTGTTCTCATGTTTTTGTACCAAAAACACGAGCTTTGGACCTTTGAATATCAAGTTTGAGCTTCAAACAAAATTCTAGAAAACTCAGAATTCGACCTATCCGCTCAAGCGAGAAAAGCCTTGCTTGAGCGTGAAATTGTAGCTCCCATAATTTTTGCAGAAATAACACGGTGGCTCAAGCGGTCGAATTTGCGCTCGAGCGTACCTTAATTTACATGACTCCTCGCTCGAGCGTCAGAAGTCTCGCTCGAGCGTAAATTGCAAGTAACCAGTACTTTTGCAGACCATAGGGGTCCGCTCGAGTGGCTAAAGATGTGCTCGAGTGGGGAGCCCTGTTGAAGAAATTTTGAAAAGTCATTTTTGTGTTTTGTTTTCCGTTCTCTTTCATTTCTATGCACTCTTAGGCATGCATTGGGCATTGTAAAAGACCTAAAAGGATAAGAAAGAGGCCTAAGAGAAATAAATAAATAAAGAACGGATTGAATTGCTTGTAACCTATTATGTTATGAAATATGTATGGTCAAGTGCAAGGACAAATCCACCGATAGAACACTGTGAGTAATATCTTAATAAGAATATATTGAAGTATGCTACTTCCAAATGCTCACTTGTGTATGAGTTCTATAGAGTTATTAAATTGAATTGGATATTTGTCGTACGAATGATTAGACCAAAGGCCGTTTGATAGAAATGATTGAGCCATAGGCCGTTTGACATGAATGATTGGGCCAAAGGCCGTTTGACAGAAATGATTGGGCTAGAGGCCGTTTGACATGAATGATTGGGTCAAAGGCTGTTTGGCATGAATGATTGGGTCAAAGGCTGTTTGGCATGAATGATTGGGTTGAAGGCCGTTTGACATGAATGATTGAGCCAAAGGCCGTTTGACATGAATGATTGGGTCAAAGGCCGTTTGATAGAAATGATTGGGCCAGATGCCATTTTACATGAATGATTGGGTCAAAGTCCGTTTAACATAAATGATTGGGCCAAAGGCCGTTTGACATAAATGATTGGGCCAAAGACCGTTTGACATAAATGATTAGGCCAAAGGCTGTTTGATAGAAGTGATTGGGCTAAAGGCCATTTGACAAGAATGAATTGGGCCTAAGACCACTTGGTACGTTTGGGCCTAAGGCCATTTGTTGTATTAGATAGAGACATGAATGGGCCTAAGGCCGTTTGATATGTTTGTTGACAAATTTTCATTTATGTAACTTCCTTATTTGATATTATTCACTGGGCTTTCGCTCACTCTCATTCATGTGTATGTAGGTGAGCAAAGAGACGTCCCAAACCCAGCCTTGGTGAAGTTTATGAGAGGAAGTCAAGTTTTTTAGGAGTCAGCCCGAATGTCTCACGCATGAGACCTTGTTTTTGTCCCTTCTGTTCTTTTGTTACTTTTTTGCTATTTTGGTGGACACATTGAAACACCTATGTATATGAGTTTTTTTTTTGGGTGGCTGCATATCTGAATGTTCCTAAATGTACATAAGATGTTAACTCTATTTATATTTGTGAGTTATTATGAAATGCCTTTGCAATGATTTTGCTAAACCATGTAAGCACAGCTCATTGGGCAGAAATTTTAAATCTACTTTCGTTTTGGCCCCCTTTAATATTTCTGAAATTGTTTGATGCCGTAGATAATCTCATGATTATTGGCCAGTTATGACCTTAATCCTTAGGGACGGGATCGGGTCATGATATGTTGCCTTCTCGCACGATGTTGCGAATGGTGCAATTGCATCTCTAAATAAGATGTCTTGAGTCTTCAATAATACTGCGAAATGAGCAGTTCTGAAATGGTTTCAATAATTACTCTATGCAATCCCTTCTCCAGCACAATCGTCAATCCTCTGTACAATCCCCACATCTCAGCTTCCAAGCTTGAGCAATAGTCATGCTTTCCAAAGTACCTGCATAGCCAAATTCCTTTTTTGTCTTTAAAAACTCCTCCAAATCCACCTTATCCTGGATCTGTTATGGTGCTTCCATCGGTATTCAACTTTATCTTACTTGTTAGAGGAGGCAACCACTTAATTAAAATGGGTACACTTTTGGGAGAAGATAAAGACATGATAAAAGCTTGTTTAATCTCATTAACAAAATTATGAATAATAACTAAAGTATTTTGCCAAGATGGGTCTATGTTATCAAAGACTTTTCGATTACGTTCCTTCTAGATTTGCCAAATTGTTACGGCAAACATCAAACTCCAGCTTTGGTCCATGCTTTTTGGAATCTGTAAGTTCTTTATAAGCCAGTCATTTAAGCTGTACTAACTTTCCATATCAAACCAGTGCCTACCCTTCAAATTAGTCTAAATGTTTCTTGAACTAGAGCAATCACGTAATAAATGTTTAATGTTTTCGACATGGGAATCACATCTAGGATAATTGGCATTCTCCGTAAACCCTCTTTTCAGTCTCATAGCATTTGTCAACAATTTCCCTTTGAAAACCAACTGCAAGAAGCCTTTAAGCTTTTGTGGGATTTTCAATTGCCAAACCGAATCCATATCAAAGAGGTTTTCCCTTTGGTTTGAAATGATTTTATAAGCAGCAGCAGTGGAGAACTCCCCACTTGTTGAACCCTTCCAATAAAGAGTATCTAAAAAGGTAACAAACCTGGGAAGTTTAACTTTCAGCACACTATCCATTGCTCGATTAGGAAGATAAGATTTGATAGAGTTTATATCCTATTCACCCTAATCAGTCATAAGACTATCAATAGTTTCCACGTTAGTAAAATCCCAATTTGGGTATTAAGAAGCTAAAATGGCCTCTCTACGCCACCAATCATGCCATATTCTCACTTTAGTACCATTACCAAGGCCCCATTTGATGCATTTTCTCAATATGTCTCTAGTTTTAAGAAATCCCTTTCATACATGAGAGGAGCTCATCTTATTAGAATAAGCGAGGAGATTATCATTCTTAAATATTTGCTTTCTAACACTTTCACTCACAGACAATTGTCCTTACACAACAATTTTCACCCCATCTTAGACATAAGAGCCAAATTACGGGGTTTAGCCTCTCTATGGCCAAAGCCTCCCATTTTTCTTACTCTTACACACATTAGCTCATTTAAGAAGATGAATTTTCTTGTTATTCTCAGTGTCACCCCATAAGAAGTTCCTAGGGAGAGCTAAGGTCACAAACTAAATTAAAGTATCTCTCCTAGCCAGAGAAAGCATATTAGCTTTCCAACCAGTGAATCTATTTTGAATTTTATCAAGAATAAAGTCACTCCTGTTGTATTTCCCTAAATCTGGGGTAAGGGAAATACCAGACAAATTACTTAAGGACTTGACCTTCAAATTCTTAACATTGAGAGAAATAAAGAGCTTGGATTTTAGAAGATTAATCTTAAGACTAGATTGCAAATTAAACTCATTCAAAACCCCTAAGATATTCTCATAATTTCTCTCATCAGCTTTACCAAATAAGAGAAGGTTATTCACAAAAAAAGAGATGGGATATGATAGGGCCATTAGTAGAAGCCTTAACTCCCTTTCCACCTCTTGCAAACAACTTTATCAATGATCATGTTTGACAACTTTCCATACATAAAAACAAATAGATAGGTGTAGCTGGTTTTTCACGCTCCTCAGAGGGATTTAATCTCCTCGGGTACGATAGCCCTACAATTCAGACTCTCGTGGTTCTGAATTTGGTTTCACAAGTGCAATATGAAACAGAAAAATGAATGAGAGTCTAAATCTGAAAAATCTGAGAAAATCCATTAATCATCAGAGATGCCAAAAATAGATTGCATTGCCAGATTTTAGAGTCGCCACCTAAATATTTTTGAAAAATTTAGGAAACCCGTGACCCGGGCCAAAGGCCACTTGACCGTCATAACCAAAGTGTCTCGGCTCGGGAACTTAGGTATGAGAGAGGAAGATCATGAATTGAGCACCCCGCTCACCCGATCAAAGATCGGCTTCTACTAATTATGATGTGATTTTTATGTACATTATATGCTCATGTTCTGATTATTAATATACTAAACATTACTATGTGAGACACACAAGTATAGACTGTTTTGCTTGCTTTGGAAATGACTTGATTTTATGTGATTTTTTTGAAAGAGTTTTGAGTGCACACAACTCAAAAGGAAAGAAATGAGCTCATACATACATTTGATCAAAATCATCCACAATGCAAGTAAAATAACCTTCATCCACAAGCATTCAAATAGTTTATTTCAAGTAAACACGGAGCCTTATGGTAAGATACTAAATATGGCAACAATTACACACATGAATATGCTAAAGTTAAAAGTGCTCACCTAGCACTCAATTCAGGCAAGCCAAAGAAAAGAAGGTAGTTAGAAATATACATGACCCTAACAATGTACATGACTAATGCAACACATACAAAATGCAACTAATAAATTCGACTACTAACATGACATATGAAGCAAGTCAAAGCATGAGATAGCGCACATAATCATTTAGGAAATAGTAAAACACTATATATGATGAGTCGAATTTTAATGCGTGCTAAAATGGATGCAAAGCATAGTAATGATATGAAACGAAAACATGATATTATATATAACCACGGTAAGCATGTAAATAAAATGGAGAAAGAAATGGGAGTTGGAAGACATACAAATATTATAAGTTTGCCCTCGCACAAGAGAGTCCGAATGTCCTAATTAGCTAATTATTACAACACCAAATGAATTAACTAATTATTCTAAGTCCAAATAAAAGCAACTAATTAATTACAAATACTAATCTAAAGGAATTAAACGAAAGGCGGGGAATCACATGCGCACGTCTAAGAACATCTTCCAGAAACCTCTCTGTTTGTTACCAGAAAATAGTTCTGTTTTGGCCTCAAGATCTGCTTTGTTCTTCCAATCAATAGTTTGCTGTTTGCACACTCTAAAGCCGGCCGGCCCACAATGAAGCCTGGCTGGATCTAATTAAAAATGGTTGTGCCTCAACTTGGCGTGCTGAAAAACCACCACTGTCGTACAAGATTGTGGCTAGTTGGCCTACTGAACTGGTCGGCCGTGCTAGAGACTGGTCGACCGGCCACTAATTCTAGAGAAATACCTACTGTGACAAAACTGAAACAGAGCAAAACAGAATTCTCAAGGAAAGAGTAGGTTTGCTTCCCAAATCATCAATCATTGCAAATTTGTTGCATGATGAGCTTTGAAAGCAAAAGGAAAACACTTGACTAAACACACAAACAAGTGCTATGCTCCTTACCTCCTTCCTATCATGAAATTTGTCAAGGAAGAGGTAGGCATGCTTCATTCACAAATCATCAAGTCACAAGATAGTACATGATGATCATAGAGTTTTCAACACTTCTCAATAAAAAGCTTTTTAGAAACAACAAAGCAAGTAAGGAAAAAAAGACAAAGAGCAAGCTATCTATTAAAGCTTAAACATATAACTTGCCAAAATTGTTGACAACTCCTATTTTTTTTTTCATGGAACAAGGATGAGACATCCATTTCCATGTTTTGAAAAATGATAGATAAGAGAGTTTTTCAACACTTTGACCACGGAAGCTACTACCTAGGCTCAAGGTAGACAACAATAACATGAAAGTAAGAAATTTACACTAGTTAAGCAAACTTGTGGCGGGGTGGCTAAGCCTAAGCTCTAATCCTCCCATGACCACAAGGTTCCAAGTAAAGCTACAACAAGGTAAAGACGATCAACTCAACGGATTGGCCGCTATATCCTAAACACGCCAAATTTGAGAGGACTTACAACAACACAAATATGATATTCAAAGCATAGGAAGTAAGAACACAAGTAGTAGGGAGGACTAGGACCCTTTTATAAGCCCATATTCATTTAATATCACACAAAAACAACCTAAAACAGTGCTAAAAAGGACTGAAATTAAACCAAAAGAAATGAAAAGGAAGTAAAAAAATGAATGAAAGAAAAGGATATACAACTAGTGAGCTAGCCAATGGAAAGATGGCTTGCTCACCCCACTTTTAACAAAGTTTTAATCATATTTTAAGCTTAAAAACAATTATGAAATCAGTATAAAAGCACAAGAAAAAAGAGAGACAAAAGATGGTTGAAGAATTCAAAGATTACCTCTTGAAAGAGAGGATGTTCTTCTTAGTTCACAAACCACAGGCTAAACACTCTCAAGGAACTGAAATTGTGTTCAAGAATCTCAACAAAGGCTTCAAGTTTAAGCTTGTAAGGTGTGTGTATAGTGTATCTATATTGCAAGAGGGTAGAGAAGATGGTTGGGCAAGCTATAGGCTCTTCCCAAACCATGAAGGGGGTGTTGTATTTATAGAAAAATAGCTTCTCTCATCGAAAATATCTGCAAAGAGATAGCTGGTCCAAAGCATGTGCATGGGAGTAGTTGGTAGTTGTCAAAATATCTGCTACGTTAAACATAGCCGACCAGCCATGAGGATGTACGGCTAGCCTAAAAAAGTGGTCTGCTAGTCTAATTTTGGTCTTGCTGCCTTTGAGATCCGGCCGATCCAAAATATCCACGGTCGGGTCTAAATTATGAAAAGAGGATTTTTAAGGATCTAAGACATTTTGGTCAAAATGGGGTGTACGGTTTGGATTTGAAGCTCAAAACTGAATTCTTTTGCTAAAGATTCGAACGATTGCACAGTGTAATATTTCATCATCGAGTGTTCGGAATGAGGCGCCTAAGTCTTAAGGGTAGTCAAAATGGGATGTCTATAATAGGGAGAAAGCAGGACCCCCTGTTTTAACCCCTTCTCCATGTTAAAAGCATTCAACTTTTCACTATTACAGAGGACAAAAGCTTTGATATTAGTAACACAATTCATAATGAGATCAATCCAATGATCATTCAAATTAAGTTCACCCAAAGAATGATAAAGAAAATTCTAAGACACATTCTCATAAGCTTTCTCTAAATCAATTTTCTAGATCATGTCCCCTGTTTTACCCTTCTTATCTCTAAGAGTGAATAATCTCTTGGGCAATGATGATATTATGACAAGTAGTCATTCGAAGGATAAAGCTTATTTGGAAAGGACCAACAATGGAGGATAACAAAAGTCCTAAGTCTACTCACCAACACTTTAGTAAGTGTCTTATAAAGAACATTACAAAGACTAACAGGTCTGAAATGGTTAATTGATTTAGGATTATCAATCTTAGGAATAAGGGTGATAAGAGTGTCTTTAAAATTTTGAGGAATAGATCGATTTACAAAACAAGTTTGGATGAACTTGCAAATAGAGGGACCAACAATATCCCAATGGGTATGATAAAAAAGAGGTTGGATACCATTATTCCCTGTGGCTTTAAAGGCTTTAATGTTTTTGATAGCCTCCTACACATCTTGGTTGGTAATAGGTTTAGAAAGGGCAATATTATCTTCATTAGAAAATTTGGGTTGCAAATTAATGGGTCTAAAAAAGGTGTGAATAGTAGCATTAGATTTAAACAAATCATAACAATAATTAAGGACATGAGAGCAAAGTTCATCAGGATTAGAAATCCAACCCCCCTCCCTATTTTTTAGAGTAGTAGCTCACATTCTCATTCTTCTAGCAATGGTAGAGATGTCAAAAAAATCTAGTATGATGCTCCCCTTGAGTAATCCAATTGGCCCTAGACTTTTGGAACCATAGAAGTTTCTCATGGTAGAGGATAGAGTTATATTCTTTGTCAAGTTATTTCTCAAGCAAAAATAGATTATGAGTATAAATACAAGATTGAGATTTTTGAATACCTTCAATCATATCCAAGAGCCACCTTTTTTCCCTAAAAATATTTCCAAAAATATTTTTGTTCCAACTCAAAGCATTTTTAGTAAGTAAATCAATGGCCTCAGGAATACAAAAATGACTATCATCCCAAGACTTCTCAACAACATTTTTGAAACTAGAATCTATAAATCAAGGAGCTTCCAAACGAAAAGGTCTAGTTGAAGGGTTAAGAGAATTCATACCTTGAGTGAAAACAATCATGGAAGAGTGATCAGAGTAGGTTCGGGGAAGATTCTTAACCACTCCTTTGGTAAAAGCAAGTTTTCTCTCCGTATTGCATACACCCAGTCAAGTCTTCCCATTGTATTAGCTAGGCCTTGCCGACCATTAGACCAGGTAAGATTAGGGCCAGAACAACCTAAGTCCATGAGATTGCATCTGTTCAATCTTGCATTGAATTTTCGAGTTCTAGCACTGCTTTTGTAACGCCCCTAAATTTATCTTCCAATTTATCATTTAAAATATTAAATATTTCCCAAATTATTACAAGGAAGTATTAATAAAGAACATTTTCTATTACTTGAATATACTCTCTCTTTGAACTAATCCTATGATATTACATATTAGGTTCACAATACAAATCATTGTTCAAGAAGTTAGAGAGAAATCAAATAAGTATGATGACCTAGTGGCGAACAAGTTTCAAGGGCATTCCCTTGGTTACACAAAAGATGGACGTCAGTCCCAGAATACAACTTAGCTCCGAAGCTTCAATACATGACAATCACTGAGCCCACGTGCTCCATTCAAAAGTCTTCACCGCCTCCTCACTTGGACGGAGTCACACTATCGTGTTATGAAAATTTGTTAGTTTGGGGTAAGCTAATGCCCAATAGGAAATACTATTAATGGAGTATGTAAATGATTGAGATGCATATGATCATGCCATGCACGCGTTAAGATAAAATCCATGTTTTTTTTTTCCCCCAGAGCTTAGAATCTAAATTTGTCCAAGATCTTTTGAATTTTATTAATGTTGCTTCCATTCTGCCTAACCAAGAGGACTCTCTATGTTGAAAAATTGACAAACAAAGTATTTTCACTGTTAAGTTCTTCTGCTCCCACTTTGAGGAAACTCTTAGGGAGGATTTAGATAACTGTTATCTCTTATGGAGGAATATTTCAACCCTGCGGGTGAAATTTTTCTGCTGATTAGCTTTTAAAAGAAAATTTACATCTAGGGGCTTATTATTCAGATGTAAAATCCCGTATCTCGATGCAAATCATTTTTGTTCTTTTTATGGTGTTGAAATTAAAACATTGGATCACCTCCTATTTCACTATCATAGATTTTGGCTTGTTTGGTTTGCAATTCTGAATTGTCGGGGAACTCAATGAGTTTGTCCAGGGTCATTTCACTTTCTCTCAAGCTTGTATATGTAGGAAGCTTTGGCTGTCCAGAAATAAGCTCATCTTCAACAACACAAATGAAAACTGGTTTCTAGTTGCTAATAGGATTAAAGTGCAAGTGGCTTTTTTAGATAAAAGCATGCTTGGGCTACTCTAGTTTCTCAATTGGTGACTTTCTGCTCCATATTGATACAATGAGAAAGTTCAAATCCAAGGAGAAACAAGTCTTGTGATGTTAGTTGACTCTTTGCTATCTTACTACAGTACCCATAGAGACTGCTTGTGTCCATTTCAAGCTCGAATGTACCACCCTAGTTGGGATGCTCCATGCTTGGAGACGATTTTGTGCTAATTTTTCCTTTTACTATCCTATATGAATCGTGTGTTTACTATTTTGTCTGATTATTGATAATATTTTCCTTTGTCGATCAAAAAAATAAAAAGTAAAAATCTAAGCATGAAGCAACAAATAAAATTTGGAAGTATGCCACAAAGGCTATAAGTAAGGTAGTGTAGTAAAATAGAAAGTAGAAGCAAACTATAAATAGAACATCATCACCTTGTATTATTATTGCGATAAATTGAGATTGGAATATGGTGGATAAGATGAGCCTACAAGTAGATAATTATTTATATCCAAGTAGCTGGCAACACCTATATAATGTCCGTACTAAAAAATGATTGATTCACGTTAAATGAAAGCATTTGGAAAATTTTTGGTGCCCTTTAGAATGGTTCTATCAAATATGTATTTTTTTTATAGTTAAAATAGTGAGTAAATTATTAAATTTTAATTCATCAAATAAACTGAGCATCTCCAAGGGCTCTTTAAAAGAGGCTTGTTAGCTATTATAGTCAGTTTCATGCTATTTTACTCACTCAAACAGGCTAGCTAATATGATAGCTATTTTAACAAGATTCTTGCAGGCTACATACATTTGGAGAGCATTGGAAAGCTCTTTTTACTAGTTTGTGTGGATACATATGTAAAATAAAGAGTAGCATTGGAGCACATAGATGAAAAATTAGTTAGGTAAAATAAAGATCATACATTTTTCATACTTTAGCTAGTTAAAAATGAAGAGTAGCATTGGAGTTGCTCAAAGAGCATCTCTAAGGGACTCTTTAAATAGGGCTTATTAGCTATTATAGCTAAAATATCATATTCTAGTCATTTCAATGGGCTGACTATTACAATAGCTATTTTAACAAAATTCTTCAATGTTAGCTACATTTGAAGAGTCTTGAGAGGCTTTTTAAACAATTTATGTGTATAAATAGGTGAAATAAAGAATAACATTGGAGTACATAGATAAAAAAATAAATAGGCACAATAAAGAATTACATCGTTATAGTTTAGCTAGTAAAAAATGAAGGGTATGGTTGGAGTTGCTCTAAGTTAGCTATTTAAGTTTTGGGGTTTTTTTTTTTTTTTTTTTTAATATTTTTTTATTAGCGAAAAAAGAGACTTTATTGATGGAAACATTGTAATACAAATGAGTAGACATCATATTTTGCACTTTTACAATCAACGCATACTAGAAATCTTTGATTTAAAATATCATTTTGAAATTTACTAATACATAATACAATAGATAAAATTTCTTTTTTAATAGTACCATAATTTTTCTGTGCTTTGTTCCAAATACCAGAGTGAAAACGAACAATTTGTTCAGATGACTTGGGATGGACTTGCTAACGGAGAATGCCACCATAACCAATGTCAGAGGCATCAGTTTAAACAATTTTAAATGAATTTTCAGTAGGAATACCAAGACAAGGTAAAGTCTTTACATATTTTTTGACTTATTGAACAATAGCAGTATGATTAGGAAACCAAGGAGGAGGATCATCTTTCAAACGATCAAAAAGAGGTTGGCAAGTTTTTCTAAGACCAGATTCCATCATACCTAGCATACTGGTGTGGTATTTTCTGAATCTAGCATCCCTAAGACATAATAATATTGATGAATTTATTCCAAATGTGTAGTGAAAGCAGTTTTGTAGTGATCATTAGGACGAATTTGGATTTGGCAAAATCCACTTTTAAGATCGAATTTACTAAAAATGACTGCTTGACTAAGTCTTTTAATTAAATCTTTTTTTATTAGGAATTGAATATGTTATCTATTCAAAAACTTCATTTAGTGGTTTATAATTTATGACTAAACGTGGAATACCACGTTCAAGTTCATCATTTTTGTTAACATAAAAAGCTGGACATGACCATGGTGATTTACTTTTACTAATGATTTTTTATGAGTTTTTCTTTTTTGGATTAAATTGTTCCTTCTTTTTATTTTTATTATATATATATATTTTAATTTCTGTACATTTATCTTGATCTTTACTTCTTTTGTTTCTTATCTAAAGTTTTCCATCTTGTCACTAGCCACCCTGACTTAGTCCCATATTCTGTATAAGTCCTCACATGTAGACGGTTTAAGGATAAGGTTTTCAGTTAGGAATGAGTGAACATGAGGTACATGAAAACATGATAAATCTTGAAGAATTCAGCTGTTTTAGGAATAGTGTATAAATCATAGAATCATGAGTAGATTATTCAAAAGTAATTCTTTAGTTAGCTCTAGATCTACATCATTAGCTCCCATACTTGATACAGTAGTAAATGAAGAAGAACATGAATTTCAAGATTTAAAAATAGATTTTGGATGGAACATACCAAAAGTATCAATCAAAGAAATTTATAAAACAAGTTTTCTTAAATCCTCTTTCAATATTGATTTACAAGTAAAAACTATCGAAAAATTTTATGCCTTAACAAAAGTACACGAAACATGTCAAATATTAACCAAAGAATCTATTAAAAAACATAGATCCTCCGGTCATAATTTTATTCATATAAGATTAGTACAAGTTGTAGTCAAACCACTATTTATTAAAAGAATAAATTCATCAATATTATTATGTCTTACGGATGCTGGATTCAGAAAATACCACACCAACATGCTGGGTATGATGGAATCTAGTCTTCATCAAGGTCTAGTTCATTTTAATTGCTTTCCTGATTTCACTTTGAGTCTTAGTGATCCACACCTTTTAAAAGCTCTAACTTTAAATATTCAAACTTCTGGTGAATTTACTAATATGTTAGATGATGCCCAATTTATTGCTTTTATATATCGTATCTATTATAAATGCATAAAAACCAATTTAAATGTACATGCTTTAGTCAAAAGCCCCAAGGATAAAACATTGCTTATTCAAGGTAGTACTACTGATGTTAATATTGAAGTACTAAAAACCATACTTTGGAAAGATATAACTCTATGGCTTACTGTCAATGAAAACTATTCTCATAAAAATCAATATGATAGCAATGATTTACATCGTATCCAACTATATGATGATGGATCAGTCCAAATAAGTTTTGATCGTTTAAGTTGTAGTCAATCTTCACACCATAGTATATGTAGTCAACCCAATAAAGAAGATAAAATTTTTAGTACATCTTTATTTACTTGAAAAGATAGAAGCCTCCTAACTACTTAAAGTAAATTAAAAGGTATAGACATTTCTTCCTCATCTCAAATTAGTAAGCCAGTTTATTCAACACAAACTCATATTCATGACAATGATAATATATCTCAAGGATCACCAACTTACACTGATTTTGAAGTCATTCCCTCCAATTAATCCACAGTTATTAACTATTAGTAAAGACTTTAAACTTGATTTTAATAAACTATATAATGATTTTAAATCTAAAGAAAATAAGTTAAAAAGACATGAATATAAGAATAATTATACTGAAAAATAATAGTCAACAATACTTAAAAAATGGCATAACTTTTTGAACAAAATCCGCATTGAAGTTAAATTCTTTGATTATGTTGAAAATTATTATCAAAAAGTAAATACCATTACAAAAACTAAATGGAAAACATCCTCTAATACTGTAATTTCTTCAAGTCATCCTTCTCTAGAAACAATCCTGATTGAGCATAAAGGATTAACAATTAGTGCTTCTCCTTTTAAAATACCTAGTGATGAATCTAAAATTAAAAAGAAGTTATTAAAGAGAATAATTATACTAATCAATGTTTAAAAACTACAGGTAAACAGTTAGATAACCTTTGATGATTACTCAAATAGCCATACATCAACAGTTAGAAACCTTCTAACTACTCAAAGTAAATTAAAAGGTATAGACACTTCTACCTCATCTCAAATTAGTAAGCCAATTTATTCAACACAAACTCATATTCATAACAATGATAATACATCTCAAGGATCACTACCCCAAACTGATTTTGAAGTCGTTCCCCCAGTTAATCCATAATTATTAACTATTAGTAAAGACTTTAAACCTGATTTTAATAAATTATATAATGATTTTAAATCTAAAGAAAATAAGTAAAAAAGACACGATTAGAAGAATAATTATATTGAAAAAAAGACCCATAAGCTGCGATTAAATGCGTCCAAGTGTGCATTTGGTGTGGGATTGGGCAAGTTTCTTGAATTTCTAGTGACCAACCGTGGTATAGAAGCAGATCCCTCCAAAATCAAGGCTGTTCAAATGCTCAAAAGGCCTAATACGGTCAAGGAATTGTAACACTTGACAAGCCTGGCTGCCGCACTAAACCGATTCATAAGTCGGTCGTTAGATAGATGCCGATCATTCTTTCGGGCGCTTAAAGCAAATTTTGAGTGGGATGAAGAGTGTGACCAAGCTCTGGAGAGTTTGAAGGAGTACTTAACCTCTCCACCACTATTAGCGACCCTAGTTTTGGAGAGGAACTTTACTTGTACTTGGTAGTTTCCTTACATGCAATTAGCGTAGTGTTGGTGCGCGCAAAAAGAATATAACACTTGCTTATCGTTTATGCAAGCAAGACAATGCTAGGCGCTGAAGCAAGGTACTTTCCGTTAGAGAAGCTTGCTTTAGCTTTAATGATGGCTTCAAGAAAACTGTCGCACTACTTCCATGCTCACATTATGGTCGTATTAATGACATTTCCTCTGAAAGCCTTGTTTGAGAGGGCAAACTTCTCTGGAAGAATTCTGCAGTGGGTAGAAGAGTTGAGACAATTTGACCTCAAATTCCAACTCAGAACGGCGATAAAGGCCCAAGTTTTGGCAGACTTTGTGGCAAAGTTTGGTCCAGGAAGTCATTCTGTTTGTCTGGTCGACTTGACAGAAGAAACCGAACAAGGAGAGGAAGTGTCATGGGAATAGCGCATCCCTTACGGTGAGTTGATCAACTGCGCAAAACGCTATTTTGCCTAACAGTGGCTGCATCGTCCACTGAGGCCAACAGTGCAATGCCAGAGGGGGAAAGAGCAAACCGCGCAACTACAAACGTAATTTGCAATGACGTGCCTGAAAGTGAAATGGTAGGGCAACCGAGCAAAGAAAATATCGATTAACCGGTACACAAAGACTTGGAAGAAATAACTGAAATCCCAGACCCTAAAACATCTTCGAACCCATTCATTTGCTAGAAATTGTTCGTGGGAGAGATCTAGAAGCTCTTTGTGGATGGCGCTTCCAACAGACATGGGGCCAGACTGGGGATAGTGTTCATCTCGCCATATGGTATAACCATTGAACAGGCAATCACACTTGGATTTCCAGCATCCAATAATGAAGCAGAATACGAAGCACTGTTAGTCGGTTTGAAGTTAGCCTACCGAATGAAGGCTACTGAGCTAATGGTGTACAATGACTCCCAATTAGTAGTCAACTAAATATCTGGCGACTATGAAGTGAATGATGACAGAATGGCCAAGTATTAAGAGCTGGTTAGAAATGTGATCATGAAATTTGAAGTCGTAAGGATAGAACAAATCGGCCTAGAGAAAAATAGCAAGGCAGACGAACTGGCCGGTTTTGCATCGATGGCAGATACTTCTATCCCACATCCTTGGCTAATTGATTTCCTGCCAAGACTGAGCATCGAGGAACCTGAAGAGGCCGAGGTATTCTGCATTAAGCTAGGTCCTTTATGGATGGAACCCATCATCACATTCTTGAAAGACAGGATTCTGCCAGAGGACAAGAATGAGGCAAAAAAGATCTGAGCGAAGTCACAATGGTTTTGGCTTTCTCCATCTGTAGCACTATACAAAAAGTTCTTTACTGGACCATACTTGAAGTGTGTCCATCCTAGTAAGGTCGAAGCCTTTTTATTCAAAATTCATGAAGGCATTTGCAAAAGCCATCAGAGGGGAGATCTCTGGCCTGCCGAGCTATTTCACAAGGATATTGGTGGCTATGCATGCAAGCAAACACAGAGAAATATATTAGAAAAGGCTAACAATGCTAGAAGTTTGCACATCAAATCTATCAGCTGGCTAGAGAGCTCCTACCTTTGACCAGTCGTTGGCTCTTTGCAATATGAGGCTTAGACATAGTTGGACGACTCCCAACCACGCTAGGCAATAAAAAGTTTTCATTGCGACGATAGTAGAAAATGGGTGAAGGCAGAAGCACTTGCATCCATCAAAGAAAAAGACGTCAAGAAGTTTGTCTGGTAAAACATCATAACCCGGTTTAGAATTCCTAAGGCCCTGATATCAGATAACGACATCCAATTTGAGAAAAGAATCTTCAGGAATTTTTGTGAGGAGCACAAGATAGAGTTTTACAACTCTACGCCGGCGTATCCTTAAGCCAACGGCTAGGCCGAAGCGTCCAACAAAGTGATCTTAGATGGTCTGAAGAAGAGGTTAGAAAAAGTGAAAGTAAAATGAGCAGAGGAACTTCCCTATGTCTTATGGGCCTACCGGACTACACTAAGGCAATCAACCGGAGAAACACCTTTTGCCTTGGCCTACGGTATGGAAGCAGTGATCCCTTTGGAAGTTGGCCTCCCCACCATTTGGAGCGAAAATTTTGACCTAAATGTGAATAATGAAGCAATTACCTTGGAACTAGACCTTGCTGAAAAACGAAGAAAAATGGAGCTAATCCACATCGCCTTATATTAGCAAGAACTGTCCAGAAAGTACAACAAGGCGGTGCATCCAATGCAGTTCAAGATTGAAGATTGGGTACCGTGCAAAGTAATGGGAAATACTTTGGTGCCTAGTGATGGAAAATTAGGACCCAACAGGGAGGGGCCGTACAAAGTGATGGGATTAGTAGGAAAATGAGCTTACCACTTAGAAGATGTAGACGACTGAGCTATCCCAAGGTCATGGAATACGGCCAATTTCAAGATATTTTATTTTTAGTAATTGTAATCGTCTTATCTTTTTGTTTGGTATTTAATAAAACAATGAGATAGTTTTTTTTGAAATTTTTTCAATACTTGTATTTATTTCAGTTTGTATATACAAAATCTTTACATAACTAGGGGCAAAGTGGGTCGGCAGGTTTGATCAACTCTTTGCAAATCTTTGACCGAGATGGTTATTCTGGCCAAAGTAGGTTAACAGGTTTGACTAATCCTTTGCACTCTTTGACCGAGATGGTTATCTAAGCCAAAAAAGGTTGGCAGGTTTGACCAACTCTTTGCACTCTTTAACCGAGATAATTATCTCGGCTAAAGAAGGCTGGCAGGAATTGATTTCTTTGACCAAGATGATTATCTTGGCCAAAGAAGGTTGGTTAGGTTAGTATAAACCGAGTTAGTCTACTCGGCGAGACATAGAAAGTTTGAATTATCAAAGCAAGAATACAACTAGTGTGCAAAAAGTTGGACATTTTCATTGATACTTGAATTCAGTCCAAAAGGAGGGGCAGCTAGCCCAGTTACATTACAAGTATAAGAAAAGAAAAAACTACAAAAACAATACAAAAGCATAGTTGTATCACAGTCACTTAAAAAGATCGTCCGGCTAGGCCTCAACACCAGCACAGACTTCATTACCCGATAGATCGGTTCTAGCACCATCTTCTAGGGTCAGATCAGTGAAACCTTCTTCGAAGATCAAGCCTGGGTCGGTTTGACTGGGCCTTTCTGACCGAACTAGCAATAAGCTTTTGAGACCGAGATCACCAGTTGATGGAGGAGTATTGTTCGACACCCGGGCTATCCTCTTCCTCCACTTGCAGGAACTTTTGTTGCATGGTGCTAGCATACACCGCAATATAGCTTGGAATGAGTAGGGAGGACGATTGAGGAAAACCTCAGAGTCAAGAGCCTGGCCGAACCTTTTTTCTAGTTGCATTTAAAGAAGATATCCTTGGCTGCCTCCATTGTTAAACGTAGGTCTGCTCACTCTCAGTGTAACTTTGAAACTTAACATCCTCTATCTTCTTCTCAAGAGCTTTTATTTCGACATTTTTGGCTCTCTCTAGTTTGGCGAGCTCCCACAGATAGTGGTCCTTGTTCTCTGCTAAAGCCTTTTATTTGTTTGCCTCAACCGTGTGGACTAGCTCGACTAGCTTTTCTTTTTCATCATTTAGCTTGTCTAGGCTGGTCTTGAGCTCCTTTAGCTCAGCCTTTTTTGCTTCGCTATTAGTAATAACCGCTCGATAAGTCTTTCTAAGTTTAAGCATGTGTTTATGGACAATGTGGTTCTTCTACATGGTCTGCAAGTCACAATTGTGTGTTAAACACGACTAGGCAAAAAGATCAAAAAAAGCAGACAAATTAGTAACTTACCAGAATGAGAGATTTCTTGGCGATTATATTACTTTTAGCTCGGTCAGTTGCTTGTGCCGCTCCATATCGGCTGGTAAGCAGAGGCCCTTAGCTAGGTTGAAGACCAAATGATGGTCTTTCTTAGTGCAGATGGAATCAGAGGTGGTTATAGGGAGGCCTTTGTAGGTTACGGTTGGTGTCCACACCAAGGGGGAGTAGCATTGCCAGAACGACAACCCCCTTGGTCATAGTCCGGTTTTGGGTAGCCCGACTCCCGGCTGCTTGGTCTTCTCTTTGTCCACCAGCCGTTACTGCTTGGTGAATGAAGTGCGAGCCTACTTGCTGGGCAGAGATAAGGATGCCCTTGCAGTGGGGGGGTGACAACGGTTTCGCACAGTTGCTCGGTTGGGCGTTACTTGATTAGATCTTGGCGGGGGCTTGCTCGGCGATTAGAGCTTGGATGGCTCTCTTTTTTTCCATTTCTTGTTCTTTGGTAAAAGGGATGAGATTGATTTTGGGGGAGAGTTAGGTCTAGCTCAGGTGAAGACTCCAAAAGAAAGTCTATAACCTTACTCTTCTACTTATCGTTGTATCGGTACATCGATTCGAAATTCAAGAGCTCAGTCTAGTCCCTATGTCGGTATCGTAGTACGGCACAAAAAGTGTCCTGATTGGCATAAGCGTAGTTCTCCTTGAGCGGGTTCAAATCTGCAAAAGAGAGCAAGGGTTAGCACGAAAAGGAGAATTGAAAGTGCAAAAAAAAAAAGACCAAGCTATTCATACCAGCTATGCCTTTATTCCAATTTATGTTATAGCCCAGTATCTGAGCCTCTTGGTCTTCATAATTACCCGAGACCCAGAGAAAATCATCGTTGTACAAGTCTTTGTCTGGTGTACGCTTGACGACTTTCTCTCGACCTCTTTTGACTTTGAGGTAGTATACCCAACTGTCATCATTATAACCGAGCGAGTACTGGTGGAATATATCAGCCATGCACAAGTTTAACCAAGATGACGATTTAGTTCGGCTATGCCGTTTATAATTCGGTAGGTGTCAGTAGACACTTGGATTGGGCAGAGCTTGATCTGCTTGAGGAATTCACAAATTAATGGTTGAATTGGAAATCAAAATCCGCCTTCGACTCTCGACAGCACGGTAAAGAGGCAAAAACCAGATCTACTCCACCGGTATAGTGTTTTGTTCAGCTAGGGTGAATTGTACATCGTCTGGAATGTAGTACTCCCTTCTAAATTCTGTTATAGCACCTGGCGAACCCACCATGAAACAGTATTTACCCATGGTGCAAATTGTTTGCTCGGCCAAGTAACTCGGCTTTGACTCAGGAGCTCAGTTGAGCAACGCTGCCAGGTAGTGAAGTGTAGGTGTGCCTGGATAACCTAGTCAAGTTTGCAAAGTGACAAAGAAAATGTGTTATGCTTCAGTGTTAATCGGGCTAAGGCAATAGTGTGTGCATACGGTGCTTAGCTCGGTCATAAGCTAGTAGTTACAGTTCGGCCCAACGCCGGAGCAAGGTTTTAAATCAACTGAGGAAATGGGCGAGGGCTTGGCCCGATTCAAACTATATGCAAGGTTTAGCCCGACCAAGTCCAGACGAAGGGTTCCTAGCTCGGTTGTAATCACTTAAATGTGTATAAACAAGATTTTAGTTCGGTTACAGTGATTTTTTGGATCAAAATCAAGGCTCTTGACCGGTTTTAGTTTTAGTCAGTGGGAGTTCGTCCTAGGGTGTGGAATCTAGAGAGTTTTTACAGAAGCATTATTGCAATTTTAAGCTTCTTATAAGCATGTTTTAGTGAATAAAAACATTAAAATGGTATTTCAGCATCTATATAATGGATTAATAGCTTTGAGATGCTAAAAACTTGAAGAATAGTGTGGACATCAACGGAAAATAGTGAAAAGGTTCGAGAAACTTACGGATTCGAGAAACTGAAGTGGATTCCAAGCAATTGAAAAGAGTTTCCAAGTGACAGCGAATTCATTGTGCTATTGAATGTGCTTGGATTTGGGTACAGGAGGCGAGAATCATGAGGCTAGAGCTATGGGTCTCGAGGTTTTGCAATAAAGAAGATGAACAGTGAACGGATCCTTCAAGTATATAGACCATATATGTATGAAGTACAAAAAGGCGCGGTCGTTTCAAATTCTGGAAAAAAGTGCATGACGGCTGTAACAGAGGTATGGACGCAATAGGGGCAAGCCATGTGTCCTAGGAAGGACATCGTGTCAAAGTAATGGGTGGAGGTATTGTGCAGTTGAAAAGACTTTTGAGAATTGAGCCAGTTGGGAGACCGAACAATATTTTTAGTTCGACTGACTTAGATGTTACTAGATCGATTGGTTTGAGCATTCTTGGCTGGGCTAGAGGAAAGTAATCCCAAACATGCTTTGCAGAAGGAATTAAAAAGCAATTGAGAGGGTAATTTGTGTAGACAAATTCAGCCGAGCTATGTGAAATTGTCTTGGAAAGTTGGGCCAGACAGTGGGCTGAGGCAAGGGCTTAGATAACCCGGTTTCGGGCCACAAGAGCTCTAGGTCGGTCAATGATGGGTTGCTTGGGCTTGAACCTAACTATCAAGGTACGATCTTTAACGGCCCAAGGTGGCTTCAATGAGGAAGGCCAAGCTAGATTTAGCTTGGCAACTCATTAGTTGGTTGTTTGGACGGTCCGGCCAGAGAAATAGCAGAATGAGGTAACTTGATCGAGCAATCAATAGCCGAACCAAATATTGTCATCTCACTTGGCTTGTAGTGAGGATGGTGTTCCAAGGATAGACATTATCCTTGGGGAATGTGATTCCTATAAGGACTCTACTAAGGAGAGTTAGAGTCTTACTAGGATTGTACCATGTAGAGTCTATAAAAGCTCATGACAAAACCTATTTCTAGGTATTGCAATTCTGATTCTCGAATACACAGAGCTTTCTGTCTATTGTTAACTTGCTGACTTAGGTATCGGAGGGGTTTCCGACACACACCCGCTAGCTAGCTGACGTTTGTGTTTTCAGGTGATAAGACAACAACGCTTGGAGGAGTGCAAGCTTGATCAACAGGATTATACAAGAAGGATTATTTTGTGCTCATACAATGGGTATGTGTCTTTTAATGTGAGAGTAGAGAGAGAGAGAGAGAGATTTGGTGGTGGTCAGCACTGGGCGTCGATGAGAGAGAGAAGCATTAGTGACCATTTGAGAGGAAAGAGAGCTGTGAGAGAGAGAGTGGGCATCAATGAGAGAGAGAAGCGTTAGCGACCGTTTGAGAGGAAAGAGAGCTGTGTGTGTGTGCGCGCGCGCTGCGCGCGTGTGTGAGAGAGAGAGAGATATTTGGTGGTGGTCAGCAGAGGGCGTCGATAAGAGAGAGAAGCGTCAGCGACCGTTTGAGAGGAAAGAGAGCTGTGAGAGAGAGCTTTGTTTACAGTTTGAGGAGAAAAAGAGAAAATAAATGAGCATGGGTTGGGTTTAGGGCAAATGGTGTGCCAGCTCATTCAGACAAGTTGGGTTAGCATTTTTGTGTAGATTAAACATTACTTTGATTTACCACCGGGGGTGGTCGTGGAGTGGAAAGGTGTCTTCTTTCCACACGAGTGATTAGGGCTCAACTCTTGGGAGACGCGACTAGCGGCCCGTTTTTCATACGGTAAAGCTGACTGTACTGTACTCCGATCGTGACTCTTGCGTCTTGTGTTGAGAGTTGGTCCATTTCTCTTTTATCTTAGTGGTGGGTTATTTATTTTGGGTTAGAGTAAGTCTGACCTACACACTGACGCTTAAAGGTTGCAATGATACCACCAAAAAGCACATTTTTTTTTTCCAGTTATAAAAAAATAAAAAAAAACACACTCTAATTTATTATAGTGCCAAATCATCCTTCTCAATATATAACATTTACTGTGTTCGGTTTCAATTTTCTAAAAATTGAGTTTTTTTTTTATTTTTAGTGAATATTTTTAAAATTTTAAGTAATTTTTTTTTTTACTTTTTTAGATTTACCTTACTTAGATGTATATAAAAAGTAAAATATTTGTAAAAAAAATATTTTAAAAAACTAATAAATACACAAGAATATGAAAAATGTACTGAATTCTCGTATTTTTTTTTGTATTTTTGGTATTTAGTAAATTTTTGAAAGATTTTTTTTACAAATATTATACTTTTTGAGTGTATTTATGTTTTGTGTTTTTGATATTTAGTAAATTTTTTAAAGATTTTTTTCATAAATATTATATTTTTTAAGTGTATTTATGTTAGGTGTATCTAAAAATTAAAAATATTTATTAGAATATTAAAAAAATTTAGTGAAAATAAACAAATTTCAATTTTCTAGAATTTTGAAAAATCAAACTAAACAAGCTCTATAATTCTTGATTCACACACCCATTTAAATTTACATCACACACCTCACAACTCCTTTTATTTATTTTTAATATGTTTTGAGGCCCTCAACTTTTGCCTATTATTATAAAAAATGTTAGATTCTAAATTTTGTTTTAAAATTTTTAATCAAATATTTTACATAAATGTAAAATTCACATAGAATCTATATGATATATGTCTCATATTCATGTAACCCATTTGATAAAAATTTTAAAATATTTAACATTTTTCTATTATTATATATTATATTGCATTCCCCAGGTTTTTATTGTCGGTAAAGCTCTCATATTTGGCCTTTCCTGCTCGGATATTTCCCAACTCTTTAAGGGAAATTGTACAAACCACTGATAAAGGAGGCCTTGTTTTGCTATATTAGGGAAATGTGGACTTTCCTTTCTTGATCTACGATTTTTCCCCAACACACACTTTCTCTCTCTCTCTGTCTCTCTTTATCTAGTTTCTCTCTCCAAAGTCTTCCTTAATTGGTGACTTTTGGTGGTAGCTCTGATCAACAGTAAGTACCCCCTCCACCATCATCTCTCCTCAAATCTGTTTTCGCACTCCAAGAAGGTGAACAGTATCACCCACCAATCTCTAACTCTTCTCTTTCTTTCTTTTCTTGGATTTTGCATGTTTTTGAGCAACGATTGGTGGGTTTTTCTGGGTTTCTTCATCAGATCTAAACTGGGTTTCTGGGTTTCTTTCTCTAGGGTTTCTTCCACAGTACTCTCCGTTAAAATTCACCCAAAAAACCACTTTTTTTCATTTTTTTTTCACTGTTTTAATTACGTTTTATGCTTTGTTCTTCTATAAACTTGCTTCGATGTTGTGATATGTTGTGTTAGGGTATCGAGAATGGCGAGAGAGAAGATCAAGATCAAGAAAATCGACAACATTACCGCGAGGCAAGTGACTTTCTCTAAGAGAAGACGAGGGCTCTTCAAGAAAGCTGAAGAACTCGCAGTTCTTTGCGATGCTGATGTTGCTCTCATCATCTTCTCCGCCACCGGAAAGCTCTTCGATTATGCTAGCTCAAGGTATGGATATGGTACTTGATTTTCTATCTAGATTCACTGATATATCAGTTATACTGTTCGATGTCAGTCGATATACAATTTTATCTCTCATACTGATACGTATTTTGCTGTATTAGAAAGAGATCAGTCATACTGTTCGATGTCAGTCGATATATAATCTTATCGCTGATACTGATACGTATTTTGATGTATTAGAAGAGATCTGTTTATACATACTTTGATATATATGTGTATGTATATACTTATGTAGGTAGAGAGAGAGAGAGAGTCATGGAGGTCTGGTCTGATATTAGGGATGAAGTGAGCTCCATGTTTCATAGAACAGCAAAACCTCGTGTCTCACGCTAATTTATAAACCATCTTCTTGATCATTTCAAAAGATGTCTTTCTTTTTCTTTTTTTCTTTTCCTTTTCCTTTTTCTTTTTCTTTTTCTTTTTTATCAAAAAATAAAATTTTTATTGATACAATACCATGAAGACACCAGAGAAGTGCATCAAAAGATCTTTTAACTTTGTTTTGTTTGAAGTAGCAACTAATTTTTTGTTTGCTGAAAAGAATGTTTGATTTTTATGAAACAACTTCTACAATCATATGTTCATTAATTTTGTTCTTTTCATGTCATTCCTAATAAAAACATTTACCTTCAAAGTTTGTTTAATTTCATCTGTTGAATTTTACTATTTATTTTTAATCCAAGTATTGCCCACAAGTGTATTAGATTCATGGTAATGCTGGCCGTATGACATGGCAGTATTATCAGTTAATGAAAATTTTCAAATTATACTAATGAAAATTATATGATTGGATTAGTAGGAGACACGATGTATTCATTTAAATTCGTTTGTAATTTTTTATTGACTAGTATCATTATGTATTCATTTAAATTCATTTGTATTTTTTTATTGACTAGTATCATTATGTAGAATAGTGTTATCTTAACAAATCATAATAATTTGTAATTTTTTATTCATAATAATTGAAGTGAGTCTTGCTTCGGATTTCAAAATTCTATTATTGCATGCTACCTATCATATAATTGAGGTGACTCTTATTTCACATTTTAAAATTTCATTGTTTAATGCGACATTACTGAGTAATAAAAGTTTATACGACTTGTTAATTTGTGTAACATTTTTCGAATATTTGAGAACAAAGTTAAATTATCAAGTTCCAGTTTGGTAAGTGACCATAAGATAATGGCATAGAGTTTATGATAATTCTCTCTAAGGAGGTAAAGAAAATCACTGAAGGGGTAAGCATCAAGTGAACTGATTGTTGGTGATTGGTACCATAGAATATTAGTCCCTAAGGCCCCTCTCAGTGAATTGATCACAAAGGAAAGTTTATGAAGCTTGTAGAGGTATTGAACAAGCAATCAACTTTGATGAGAGTGATACCAATCATACTAATTTTAGATGAGATGGTGGCTAACAATTCAATATGGTATTAGAATAGACAATAGGTTATCTGTTTGACCGTCACTGCCTACCTATAATGAAAATATTTAAACATGTTTGACTCGCTGATAGAAGAGAGTCCGACCAAACTTGAGGCGACATAAAATTATCAGTCTTCTCTTAACTGCTTCAAATTTACAATGCAATACACTTAATGTCACCAGCCAGGAAAACCACAATTAAGGTACAAGGAGCATCACGGCAAAATCACCCCTTCCCAACTAGACTGGCATGAAAAGGCGAGCAAATCACCATATACCAGCACCAAGAAAAAATTCAAAAAAAGTTGGAGAGATCTTAACCTCAAAACAAAACAAAGATCATCTAAGAAAAAGAGCAAAAAACAAAATGTCAGAGAGTCCTAAAGGCTTGATTCACCCTTAAGCAAGAGGTCTCAAAAGCAGAATTGGTGATCAACATAGCATTTAGATTATATGAGTTGATGATAACAATTCAATAATTAGGTAGTTAAAAAATAAGGATGACTTACCTAGTGTATTTTGCTATTTTTTTTGATTTATCAGGAATATCACTTGAGCAATGCTACATAATTTTCTGAGATTGTTTAATAATTTTTCAGAATATGGAAAGTGAATATGGATAGTGAATGCCAATTATACCAAAAAAAGTATGAAGTAACTTAGAAGCACAGACAAAGTTGAGCTCATCTTTGGGCTATTGGCTGTTCCTATAAATGCATATGTTTCAACTTTTTAATAGAAAGCCACAATGAGAAGCCTTGTTGATTTGGAAGTAAAGAGATTGTTTCCTACCCAAAAGAGGCAAGTAAAGAGATTGCTTCTCATCAAGAAATTTTCAGATACAAAATATGTGTTTGGTGGAAACTTTTTGTGGGTTGAGGGTGAAAAATCAGAATGAATACAGTATCACAAGCAATGTGGCTAGGTGATTGAAACCCTCGATGTAACCAAAAAAAAAATATTGAAACCCTCTGTAACTTTTGTTGACATATGCTTCCGCAAAGATAGCAATTATGACCTCTATTATATGGCCTAAAACATTTATGTCACTTCTTTTTTTATCCAAAAAAATAAAAATTTTGTTGATGCAAGACACAAGAATGACCATTAATAAAGAAAAAAAGGCAAATGCAGATTGCATCATAGCTAGATCGATCCATCCCAACTAGGTTGACACAAGAGGACAACCAAATCATATGCATATATGTCACCTAATCACACCTTAGTTGCAGGATGCTCTTATAGTGTGACATTTCCATCCACGTTTCCACTGTTCTAATTAAGAATCTTATCAAAATCTTGTTTTCATTGAGATAGAATTGTGATTCCAAGTTTCTTGGGACCACTCAAACATACAAATTCCAATATAGATCTTTCAATTTGAGCTTTAGAGGATAGAGCAGTAAAGAAATATGTTATTAGTGATGAAATAGTACTTTGTAATGAGAATTTACTATGCTTATATTTAAAAGTTTAAATGCTAGTAAAATGTAGACATTAAACATAAATATTACAACTAAATAACAAAAATATTTGTTACAATATATTTTATTTATTATAAATGCATAAACACTCCCCAAAGAATCACACTTTATGTGACTTTTGGGAAAGGTATCACATGGTTAGCACTTGATTGTCTTCAAGGTGCACCTACTTGCTAATTGTCCCTCTCTTTAGTGTAGGCCTCAATGCATGATAGAGGGCTCAATTTGGAAATCTAAAGTATTACAACTCTAATTGGGGGATATAGGATTTATTTTGTTTTGTTGTTTTTTGGGGTTCTTTTGTTTTGGTTGGTCCCTCACCAACCTTTGGTTCAGTGTTACTATATGATTGGACTTGCTGGTATGGTACCAAACTACTTGGGATTGGAAAGTCTTGTTATGATGTTTTTTACATTTGTCTTTTTTGGTGTTTGTCTCAATGTTTCATTGTAAATTGAATTTTATCAATAAAGTCTTTTTTTCGCTGATTAAAAAAAAACCAAGGGAGACTTTGACTTGAATTGGACACGAATACACTAACCAGACACTGAGTTTAATATTTTTGCAACATAGTTACATATTATTTTATTTTCAATTTTATTCCTTTTTCTTTTAACTAGAAGTTAGGAGCAGTGTTAGTGTTGCTCTTTTTATTTTTTATTGGAAAAAAGAAAATTTATAATGTCAACAAAATGAGTACAGTAATAAAAGCACCCATCCCCAAGATTGCCTCAAAGTTGAGGACATCCCAAAGTTTAAACCTAGCTTGTGATAAACATCTTATTTTGAAAGTATTAGTGTGACGATATATATTGTTGTCTATACTAGTAGTCATATTATACTCTTCTCTTATTTCGGCATGGTGAATTGATGGGAGTCATGAACATAGACAATCTTTGCTGAACTATGTGAATTTGTGTGCCATGTTTTTCTTGGTTTGATTGATTTTTCTTGCTATTATGTTTGTGTGTGGTCTATTCCACAATAGTTTAAAAGTATTGAAAGACTCACAAGTGGCTTGAACTATATAAAGATGATTGGATATGAGGATATCTTTGTGGAGGTTTGCAATGTTCAGAAAATTAATCAATTCAACTTCTAGTTGCTAAGTACTTCTACATGGATGGTTAGATCCATCCCTTTATGATTCTAGAGGAGTAACAATTATATCAGTAAAATGTTAGTGTGGGATCAAATATATAGGACTTTAATATTTGTTGGTGACAAGAGGAATATGGCTTTGCTGTGTCTATGTTCTACCTTTTAAGATTCATTGTGTCAAAAAGTCCATGTTGCATCGTGTTGGTCTCGCTTCATGATTATTATGAAAGATAAAGGTCACGTCAACCGATTAGTCCATAATCGTCTGTCGGGGATTGTTGTTCTGATGTGATGAAAAACTAATTGGAGCAAATTTAGGAAATGTCGCTTTGTTTAGAAGACTTGAGGCATTTGTTTGTTTTGTTTGTTTGTTTGTTTTTTTGTTTTAAATGCCTCCCACCTAGATCTAACCTACAAACAAAGCATAAATCCTTCACAATTAGATAGGTAAAGGTTTTGTTTTATTTTTAAATGCCTCTCACATCTTGAGTGAATAGGAAAATAATCAAAACTCACTAAGGGCTGTTTCGACCCCCTCCTTGCCATTGCTTTGGAGTATTGAATTTGCATGCTCAAAGCCTTCAGAAAACTTGCTTGGCTTGACCGCGAAGCTTGTACCAGCTTTCTTCGTTGCTACCTTGAAGTTTTATAACTTGTCTAATTTTTGGGCAAATCACACCAGTAATCCCTATATTTTATCTCCTATGTCATTTTGGTTCCTATTCTTTTAATTGGCTTAATTTTGATGCTTAATTTTAGATTTTGTTTGAATTTGGTCCAATTAATAATATTGTTGGTGTTTTGTAAGGAAAATTATCACTAAATTGGTTAATGTTAAATAACCGAGTTGAGTAAGTTTATAATTTTACCCTTAAAAATATGATACGTGACACTTATGTGCATATTTTTTTATAAAAATTGTTAAGAGTTGTAATTAATTGGACCAAATTGAGACAATCATGATTCAGTATCAAAATTGAACCAATTGAAAGTATAGGAACTAAAATGAAAGTATACAAGGAGTAAAGTACAGGGACTACTGTCGTAATTTGTCCAAATTTCTTTTTATCTTTGTCACATGAAGAAGAAAGAGATACCACACTAGAAGATGATTTATCCTTTTCTTTTGCAATTGAAGGACTTTCTACGTGTATGCATCTTAGCCTAACTATCCTTAACCCTTAAAGAATCACATGAGCCTAGAGGATTAGGATAGGGGGGCAAGAAGATGTGAAAATCACATGAGCCTAGAGGATTAGGATAGGGGGGCAAGAAGAAGTGGTGTTCACAAAAGACTTGCAAAATATTTTAGATGGACTTAGGTAAAGTTATTGGATTTAGGGTTTATTGTGCTTGAAATCGAAACGGTTGATCATGCTCTTCTTCTTTGCTCATTTTCTTGGAAAATTTGGGCGGCTTGCATTGATTGGTGGGGCATCGAATGGGTGACTCCAGGATCCATTCAATCCTTATTTTACTGGTGGCAAGGAGCTAGGATTCGAAAAAGAGACAAGGTCATTTGGGAGGCAATTCTGTTCACTATCTTATGGTCAATTTGGATTGCTTGCAACCAGCTGATTTTCCAGAACATTCAGCCCAATTGGTTATCCATTGTTGATCTCATTAAGTCAAGAGTTGCTTTATGGGTTGAAAAATCTAGAAATTCCCTAAATATTGATTTGTGATTATGTATCAATTTTTAAGCAGTAAATAACAATCCCAATCAAACAATCAAGACAAATCGATGCAATGATTTTAACGTGGAAAAATCACAATTGGAGCACCTCCAATTGTGATAAAAAAACCACGGGCAAAAGTCACAAAACAATCTACTAAGAAGACAAAAGGAATTACATAAGTGCACTCTCAATTACCTAGCAAATCCACGCCCGAATTGAACTGATCCCTATATACCTCTTCCACCACGATCTTCACCCCGAAATCGTCTTGCCCAACGTTGAATCCACAACGCCGATGTCGAATCCATGACAATGAGCCACTCTAGAATCTACTAAAGTTTCAGGCCCAAATTCTACAGAATCTACTGAAGAACAACACTTTCTTTTTTATTGCACGAAATAAACAATTCTTTAATGTATACTTTTCAAACTAGATTTAAACTCAAACATCAAAGAAACTAGCAAAGAAGTTCCAGATATAAATCCTAATATCCAAGAAGAAAATCTAGAAGTCGTACCCTAAAATCTGACTGAGCCGCACCTTTTATAGCAAACTGTTCCTCGATCTTTGCTCAAGCGCAAGAATGACCACTCGAGCGCAGGAAAGTTCGCTCAAGCGTAAAATCCCAACTTCCAGTACTTTTGCAGACAGGTCAAACTTCTGGAACCAAATATTCTCTGCTCGAGTACACAAACGGCCGCTCGAGCAGACAAGAAACTTCGAATGCATTTTTGCATTATGCTTTGGAGGCGCTGCCCCTCGACCCCGCCTGGGCGCTGCTCCGGACCCACCAAGGGACGCTGCCCCCTCGACCCTCGCGAGCTGATTCAGGAGCTCGATTCTCGACATAGTTAGCGATGTAGCAAATATGAAAGAATTAACATCACAAACTCCTATGCATCGGTACAATTCGGGTTGGATTCGCATCTAAAACTCATAGCCTCATTGAAATACAAAGATCGAATAAAATTACAACTAAAAAAAGTTTTGTCAAACGGGATTGCCAAGAATAAAAACCTAACATGGGTCAAGGCAAAATCAAAGTTTCCTGGTTATTCCATTAATGATCTTGTCCTCAACCTGCAACAAATCAGACTTGGTCCTTTGTAATTTTTTTTTTCCTTGGTTCCTAACCAACTCTCTATTGTTGGGTTGTGCTAGCACATGATGTGGCTTTCTTGCCGGTGCCAATTTAGTTGGGATGAGTCAGTTAATTTTGATATTTTTTGGACCCCCTCCTTCCTTTTTATTGATATATCTTTGTTTCACAATTTCATCAATAATTTTTTTTTTCACTGCTCAAAAAAAAAAAAAAAAGGGGGTAAAAGTATCGGGTGCAAGTGCGTTCCCAAGTGTTGGAATTTTACAGATTTTTATTTTAGGATATTGGGATATGTATCCAAAATATAATACAGGTATGGGGGTTCATTACGAACCCACATTTATACTACATAGGAAAATGATATAGAAGTTCATTTTCTAGAGACCCTTTTTTAAACTCAATTATGTGTAAGTGATATGATTGGTTGATGACTAGAGAAGATATGAGAGAGAGTGTTGCCTTTAATACCTTGATTAATTGTCACATTACTGGACTTGAAAATTGGTTGAATAGCAATGCTCATATTACATATATAATATTCTTAGATAAGATGTTGTAAATGATTTAGAAATATACTCGAAATTGTATAAGATTTAGAAAAAAAAAAATGTAAAATTTTATCCCGTCTATATGTTAGAGGTTAAATGTTTATTTTCTAGCAAATGTGAATTTCTTATTCTTCAAACATTGTAAAACGTTAGAAGATTCAAGTGTCTAAATTGGGTAATAGATGTCAAACACATTTTATACCCTTATCATTGTCATATCTGATGGAGATGGGTATTTTGAAGGAAACAGAAGAGCCCATGTAACATAACTTACAAATACTATACTTTTTCGGTATCCACAAGAAGTTTCACTTTTATCTCATATAGGTCATGGCTGTATTCTAAATCAAGGAGAAAAGTCTTTGGAATTTCATGAGATGCCTGCACTTCCATACTAATCCTAGTATATGCAAGTCTACTTTTACTTTGAGTAGCCTAACCAGTTCACATGGCCTTCAATTCCAAGTTTCCATTTGATTATGTTTGATTAAATGCATTGTTGTTGTTGTGAAGTTTTTGGTTAGGTTATATATGTTCTTATTTCAATTTCACCCAATTTTTTTGGCATGGTCCATCAACTGAATTTCATGAGCCTTGCATGTAATTTTGTTATATTCAAATTGTTGCTGAGTTAAATTTTTTTATAGAGATTTATTATCTGAAATTTCAAAGTAAATGAGAAATCTTGAATAATTCTAATTGTACATGGTTAATCCTTGAGATCTTTGTAGACTTAAGTCATAGCAGGTTGTTTAACAAAGCATGCCCCTTTATAATCATTGTTATCTCTATTGATCACTATACTTTTGGATGAAACCATTGAAACTCCACATTTGCTTTTCTGCCTTGTAGGAAAATTCAGTTGTTTTAAATGCTTTCTTATAAAGTTAATAATGTAAATTATATTGGTACTCCCTACATTTTGTTTCTTGTGTTATTTTGGTCCCTGTCATTTAGTTAGCTCGATTTTGACCGTTAATTTTAGATTTTGTGTTAATTTCAATTGATAATGCCAATATGTGCACATTTTCCATTAAAAAAAAAAAAACACTAACTAACAATTATAATCAATTGGATCAAATTGAGACAAAATTATAAATTTAAGATAAAAATCGAGTCAATTAAATTATAGAGACTAAAATGACACAAAAGCCAAAGTATAGAGATGATTAGTGTAATTTGTTTAAGATAATAAAGCAAAAATAATCTGTAATAAGTTGATTTAATGCTAACTTTTTGTTTTTTTTTTTTTGGTTTTTGTTTTTGTCTTCTTTTTTTTTTATTTTGAATTTTTTTTCCCTGAAGCATGAAAGATATACTTAGAAAGTACAATGTGCATGCTAATAACAGTGAAAAGATGGACCAACCTTCCCTCGAACTGCAGGTATAGTATGTTTTATTAGTTATGTTTGTTTCCTATTGGTCATCCCATGAACATGACTCATCCCATTGTTTTCTTTAGGGAGTGGGGAGAAGGAAAAAAAATTAGAGAAATATGGAGGGGTGCAATTAAGACCTGCACCTCACAAATTTTCACTTGCATCTCATCATAGAATTAGAAGGGCGGGTCTAGCGTAGTGGTAAAGCTACCCTTTGGTGATCTGGTGGTTACGGGTTCGAATCGCAGAAATAGCCTCTCCGTTTGCAGGGGTAAGGTTGCGTACATCAACCCTTCCCCAGACCTCGCTTAAGCAAGAGTTTCGTGCATTAGATACGCCCTTTATCTCATCAAAGAATCATTTGCACTCTCATATATTTATAATTTTTTTTTACTCTCCACTAGACAGTCATTTTCCATTTTCTTTATGACATTTTGAAATGATAGTTTATCATGCTCCTAGGCATTTGAATACTTTTTTTCCCCCATATTATAAGACCAGTTTAGAGTGAGTATTGAGGATTTTATTTGATGTTTTATTTAACATCTATTGTGACTATAATAAGCCCTTCTTTTCTGTGTTTGGAAAAAGTAAAGTGCCATAAATGTTCCATTTTACCTCCTTTTGTGCGATCTATTACAAATTGAAAGTTGATAATCAAAAAGGAATAATTAGAAACATCAATCCCTTAGCTGCCAAATAATGAGTTTTTTCTAATTTGTTACATTATTTTTGTCTTATAAAATGTACGTTGAAATTGCACAAAGCATTCTAGCACATACTTCCAAAAGAGGCCCATAAATAGGGGAGAGAGCTCCAACATTGTGAAATCCTTTTGAGTAAATTACATCATTGGTCCTTAGAGTTTGAAAGAGACTCCACTTTGTCCCGATAATTTCAATTTCATCAATTTAAACCTCACTGCCAATTGTGTTTCAAAGTAGTCAGTCTGTGAATTGTTGTTAGCGTTTTGTACCAAAAAAAGTGCGACTCACGTGAAATTTTAGCAATTCTCGCAATGAATAAATCGCACTCGTTGTTGCTATATTTCTTCTATATTCCACTTTGATCCTTCTAAGTTTGCATGTGCCGTTTTTTCCATCCAAAATGCTATGGCAAGTGACAGGGAGACATTGAAACACAATTGAAAATGTAGGATTTAAGTTAATGAAATTGAAACTGTGAATACCAAATTGATACTTTGCTCAAATTAGAGGGATTAACAGCATAATTTATTCAAAAAAAGAAAAGAAAGTGGTGTAAAGCCTTTGTATTAACTATTAAATATGATATTGATTGTAATGATGTTCCTTGTAGCTAGAGAATACTAATAATCATGCCAGATTGAGCAAGGAAGTTTCAGAGAAGACCAATCAACTCAGGTATATATAGTGAAATACTTTTTTTTTTTTTTTTTTTAATTCAGGGTATCTCGCCCAGCCTAACCTAATTCGATCCTAGTTACTTTGTATTTGGACAACCGAGTGAAATGCTTAGAAAAAACTCTTTTCATACTGTCAAAATGGCTTTTGTAACAATGGAGTTAATAATATGGTTTTTTGAAACAGGCAGATGAGGGGAGATGACCTTCAAGGGCTAAATATAGAAGAATTGCAGCAGTTAGAAAGAATGCTTGAATCTGGACTCAGCCGTGTGCTTAAGACTAAGGTCTTCTCTTTTGTTCATTTTATTTTTTTTTAATTATATATATTACCCCAAAGTATACTAAAATTAATACTAATGATGTATGCACCAAGCTTCTCTCCATAGTCCAGCTTGGGTTTATATATGGGCCCACTTCGGGTTTATTTTGGTGATTTAAACATTTTAACTTGTAGGACTTATCGAGTAAATCACTATGCAAAGACATCAGTAGCTACATGATCTGGTTATAATGGTCGGCCTATTCTCATAATCATTCTTGTTGATTTTTTTATTTTTTTTAAAGAGAAATATGATCTGATCAAGTAGTTGATGTCTAACCAACTTGATTTTTTACATAAATAATCTCCTTGGCAAGTCCTATAAGTTTATGATTTAGATTATCAAGATAGACTGGAAGCGAGACCATAGCTACACAAGCTAAATCCTAAATCCTCCTATCCAATTTTTGGACAGGAGAAAAGCCTTCTCCATGATATATAAACATAAAAAAAAATATGCGATAATTATGTCCAGTGATTGCATTTGAACATACCATTTTAAAACAATGGTCAATTAAAATGACATTTAATTATAAAAATGTCGCTATTACATCAGTTTAATAATTTTTTTTTAAGAATTGTCACTTATTTTGGTTATGTTTAAATTTTTTTTTTCCCTTCTTATTTTAAATAGAAACTAGTTTAATGAAAATAAAATCTAAGGTAGCGTTTGGTTTAGTTTTGGAATTGTGATTCTTTTTTTGGAGTTATAATTTGAGTGTAGAATTGTGAGTTGAGTTTTGAAAATAAAAAATTTGTTTGGTTATGAGTTTTGAAAAGAGGTTTTGAGTTTTGAATTTTGAATAGAGTTTTGAGTTGTATTTTGAGTTTTGAGTTTTTGAATTTTGATTTGTATTTTGATTTTTTGAATTTTTATTTTTTTTAATTCTTAATATATAATTTTTATTTAAATATTTTTAAATATTTTATTTTATTTTGTAAATATTTTAATTTTGAATTTTAATATTTTAAACACAACGCAATTTCACAGTCAAATCGTAACCAAGCATATAACGTAAAATTTAATTCAAAAATTATTTTCAAAACTCAACCAAACACATAACTTGAAACTTCGCATTACTTTTAAAATCTTACATTCAAATTGTAACAAAACACATAACAAACAAATTAAAATATTTAAAATTATTTTTTATAAAATAAAATAAAATATTTAAAATAAAAAATTTAAAAAATCTTTAAAATAAAAAATATTTTTTTTTCGATTTTTTAATATTTAAAAAAAAATATAGCACAAAAATGTATGCAATGTAGTGCACATTAAAATGAATAAATAAATATTTAAAATATAAAATATTTATCCTAAAAAAATGAAAGTAAGAAAATTTTTAAATATTTAAAAAAATAAATCCAAAAATTTTAAAAGACAGCACTCAAATCATAATTCTAAAAATAATTTTAAAAATTAAAATCAAAAAATTTTGTTTTAAATTTGTTTTTTTAATTTATTTTTAAATAGAGTTTTGAAAAGAGTTTTGGTTTTAAATTTTAAAAATAGTTTTGAATTGAATTTTGAGTTGTGTGTTTGGTTATAAGTTTTGAAATTAATTTTTGAGTTGTGAGTTTGGTTATGAATTTTGAAAAGTGTTTTAAAAATTTTGGCCATGTTTGGTTGTATTCTCCAAACATATTTTCATCCATTGTTTTGAGTGTTTTGTTTGTTTAGAGTTTTGGAAAATTTTCACACCCATTTTTGAAAACTATTTCCAAGGCGGAAAATTTGGGTTAGCTAGTCTTTCCGTGGACATCCGACCGGTTGACCAGAAAAGTGCCTCATTTATTTTTATTTTTTTTTTAACAATTGGCACCTGTTATTTTTATATTTTAAATGAATAAAATTTCAAAAATTTTAAATTTTTTTTATGAGTTTTGAATAAAATTTTGAGTTGTGTGTTTGGTTATGAGTTGTAAGTTTTTGTATTAAATATCATATGTCACATCAAAAATTCTCCATTCAATTTAAAATTCTTTTTAAAACTCATTCACTAAACAAATTTTTCATACTCAAATCATAATTTCAAAATTCAAAATACAACTATATTCTCAAATCATATTTAGAAAATTTTACTAAACGCTACCTTTGAGTGTGGAATCATGATTCCACTCAAACCAAACGCATCTAAAATTATATTTTTAGAATTTTCAAAAATTACTTTTATTTGAAAAAAGAGAGAAGAGAATTGTATAAAAATAATCAGTGTGTTTGGTTTTAATTTTTTAAAAATTGAGTTTTTTATTTTTTTTGTTTTTTTGTTTTTAGTGAATATTTTTAAAATTTTTAAGCAATTTTTTACTTTTTTAGATTCACTTTAGTTAGATGTATCTAAAAAGTAAAATATTTATAAAAAAATATTTTAAAAATCAATAAATACACAAGAATACGAAAAATATATTGAATTTTTGTATTTTTGGTATTTGGTGAGTTTTCTAAAGATTCTTTTAACAAATATTATACTTTTTAAGTGTATTTATGTTAATTGTATCTAAAAATGAAAAAAAAATTGCGTAGATTGTTAAAAAAGTTTAGTGAAATCAAAAAATACGGAAAATAAAAAATTTTAATTTTCTGAAAAGTGAATCTTGAAAATAGGAACCAAAATTTGAAAGGATCTTTTTTTTTATTTTCAAAACAAGGAAGAATGGATTCCGAAAATAAAACAAAATTTTTATTCAATACAATTAGAAGTGATCTTAATGATAAAAAAAAAATAATAATAAATAAATAAATAAATAAAATTTCTATTGGAAGAAAAGAAATCAGTAAAAAAGTCCTTCGATGATCATACAAATTAATCAACGAATTAGAACAATAGGAAGGGTTGATAATCCATTGTTTTTGTTTTTTTGGTTTTGTGTTTTGAGATATTTAGAAATTTTGTTAAACAAGCTGAATGATTCTTCAAATTTTATTGAATAAACTAGTTTTTGATTTTTTTTTCTTTATTAAAAAATTAAAAAACTAAACCAAACAAGATGATTATTTTGCATAATTAATGCAATGTTGGGTTCATAGACATTAATATGTGATATCCAATCATTTCAGGGAGAACGAATCATGAATGAAATTGCCACCCTTCAAAGCAAGGTATGTGAATTCAATTCTCTTTGTTTTGTTTGTATCTTGCCAATTTCTCTTTTTGGGATTTTTTTTTGGGTAGCTTAAGCTTCACCTTTAATTCTTAGTATGTCATTCAAGTTGAAAATTGGGTTAATTGGTGAAAAGTTTATTACTATGGGACCATATATTATTTGGTTTAAGATTTAATCTGTTTTAGTGATAAGGATGACAACGATGGCGGCTGGTGATAGTGAGGTGGACAGATAAGTGATATTAAACAGATAGGTGAATAGGGAGATGATATTTTTGGACAGATAGACAGATGGATAAGTTTTGAACAGATAGGTCTTTTGGATAGCTTGTCCTTTTGGCCCAAAAAAATTTAAACTTGAGTCTATTAACCCAAAAGTTTAAAAAATGTACCTCTGACCTAATGGCATTAAAAAAAATTTCTTTTATTTTGGTTAAAAAACAAAAACAAAAACACTCTTTTTGCCACCATGTCAGGGTCATTGGTTGCAGTTTGATTCAAGTTCATTTGTCCAAAGCAGTTTGACATTGAATTTGTCATTTTCCACTCATTTTCCTTGAGTGATGAATATACTCCTTTGATATTGTTTTTATTTTCTATTTTAATTTTTTGAAAATTATAAAAATTATTTAGCAAACAAACACTTTTTCAGAAACACTAGAAAGTTGTTTTCAAAAACTTTTTTTAATAATAATTTCGCAAACTAATGACAACAATAGGTGTTGAGTTTTTTTCTTTTTTTTTTTTATAATTGTTTTTGTTTTTAAAATTAAAAAATGAAAAGAAAAGAATGATTCCAAATAGACATTGATTCTTTCTTGGAAAATTACTCATAAATCTCATCTTAAAGGAATGGTGATCCATTTTAGTCTTAAAATTTTTCTTATAAACCAATTAGTCTCATTGATTTCAAAAAAATAGATTTAATGTATTATTTAAAAATTAGATTTACGGTTATACCCCTATTTCTATTGTATTCTTTTTATTTTGTTTTCTTTTTCTTTTTTTCTTTTGTGCTAAAACGGTGAGGTACACAATATATAAAAATCAAATTTGAGATGAATTTTTATATAAAAATCTTTTTTATTTGAAAAATATTTTGAAAGGAATACAAAAATGACTTAAAATATGGATTCTTCAAACATTCTAAAAGGATGTGGGATTTTTCAAACATTTTAAAAGTAGTACAAAAACTACTTGGTAAGTTTTGGCCAAATGTATACTTTCAAACTGTAATACTCTAATATAATATTCAAACACATAACACTACGATAAAAAAAAAAAAAAAAAAAAAAAAAAAATCTTAGTGTAATATTCTAATGTACCACATAAAAAAATTATTATTATTATTATTATTATTATTATTTTTAAATACATAAAAAACTTTTTATTGTACTTTTCCTAAATGTAACACTTAAATATAACACTCCAAAAAAATTCTTAGTGTAATACTCTAATGTAATACACAAAAAAATTTCTTATAATAATACTTTAATGTAACACAAAAAACCTCCTTAATATATTTTTCTCAAACGTAACATTCTAATATAACACTTCAAAAAAACTCCTTAGAGCAACACTCTAATGTAAACTCCTTAGTGTAACACTCCAATATAATATACAAAAAAAAATTTTTAGTGTACTTTTCCTAAATGTAACACTCTAATATAATATTTTAAAAAATTCTTTAGTGTAACACTTTAATATAACACACAAAAACTCCTCAGTGTAACATTCTAATGTAACACACAAAAAAAACTTTTTTAATATATTTTTTTCAAACATAATATTTCAATATAATACTAATTTTTTTTTCTTAGTGTAACACTTTAATGTAATACACAAAACAATTTTTTTGTACTTTTTTTAAATGTAATGCTCTAATGTAACACAGAAAAAAAAAAAAAACTTTTTAGTGTACTTTTTCTAAATGTAACACTCCAATGTGACACTTAAAAAAAAAAAAAGTGAGATTCTTCAAACTATTCCAAAAGGAGTAAAAATATTTCTTAGTAAGTTTTGGGTAAATGTATAATTTCACACTGTGAGTGTTACGTTTGGAAAAAGTATATTAAAGAATTTTTTAAATATTTTTGTGTGTTACATTAGACTATATTACATTGGAGTGTTACGTTTGGGAAAAATACACTAAGGAAATTATTATTTTTTTTTTGTATTGCATTGGAGTGTTACATTTGGAAAAAAGGAGTTTTTTTCTGAGTGTTCCGTTATGTTTGGGACAAGTACACTAATGAATTTTTTAGTGTGCTATATTGAAGTGTTAGGTTTTTGTTCGTAATAATGTGGGGTTTGTTTTAGAATGAGAGAAAATCTAAACTTGTATAGTGCAAATTGCGAAACTCACTTTTATCCTTAAAAAATAAAACCCAAACTTGGAAGTGACTACCATTTTATGTAATTTCTACTTTAATGAGACCTTTGGGTTCATAAAAAAAAAAAAATGACTAAACAATTTACAAAATCATATTTTGAGATTTATTGGTACTTAACCTTTCTTATTTCCATGCGTTTGGGCATTTATATATATACTCAGAAAAAATATTCGAAAATTTGCTTTAAATATATGCTTTAAATTTAAACTTCTTGTTTTATAATGGTTACTTAGAAATCAACCAGATCCACACAGGACCGTCTTCTCTCTTCCTCAAACTTGCTTTAAAAATACATTGCAGGGTGCTCAGTTGATTGAAGAGAACAAGCAACTGAAACAGAAAGTAAGAGATTTTATGCTACCTTAATTAATTATTATTTTTTTAAAAAAATTTATGATACATAACTTAAAGAAATTATTTGTATTTTATTTCATTTTATATTTTTATTGCAGATGACAATGATTTCTAAAGGAAAGTGGGGAATGGGAGTGGCTAATGTTGGGGCGGAGTCGGATAATCTGGTACCGGAAGAAGGGCAGTCACCGGAGTCCATAACCAACGGCTGCAGCTGCAACAGTGCTCCACCGCCAGAGGATGATTGCTCCGACACATCTTTGAAGCTAGGGTAAGCCTTATAATAAGCTATGCATTATTGATAATAATATAGCACATGAGCTTTTGCAAATTTTTTTGGCACAAAATTGAGAAGAATGTTTTTTAATTTTTCATTTGTTTTTATTTTTAAAAACATGAAAACTGTAAAACATAGAAAAAGAAAAAAAGAGAAAATTAGTTATAAATCTAATCTAAGGGAGGTATAAGACAATAGGTCCAGTGGATATTTTCCATTAGTAAGAGGTCCACCCTTTGCGAAATAGTTTAGTGAGAAGTTCTTTTATTTGTTTTGAAAGACATTTTGTTTATAATTTTACCCTTTAATTTATCTGTTGACTTTTTTTATCTGTTTAATTTTGTTGACTATCTGTTCAAATTTATATCTATTTGTTCAAATTATTTTCTATCTGTTCAAACTTTATATATGTGTTTAAAATTTTTGACTATCTGTTCAATTTCCCCTTATCTGTTCAAATACCAGTCTAAATTTCATTATCTATTCAATTTCTTTCACTGGAATCTATCTATTTGTTCAAATCTTTGTTATTAAAATACATCAACGCAACAATCTGTTCAAATTTGTTCAATAACAATTTTTTTGAACCTATCTGTTTAGTTTTTTGAACAGATATGAGGATTAGCCACTATCTGTTGAAAACAATTTATGTCAAAAAAATTATTTATCTATTACTATTATCATCATCATCATCATCAACAACAACAAATCTAAACAGATAACAAAAAAAAAAAAAAAAATCAGATACAGAGAGAGAGAGGAAGGTAGAAGATTTTCATATGCTATTGTGTTTAGATCTCAGATCTACTGTGGGTTTTGCAGATTTGAGATCAGTGATGAATATGAACAATCATCTACAAATTCCATAAATACAAATGTGATATATATATATATAGAGAGAGAGAGAGAGAGAGACCGATCGTTGAGATAGAAAAAGAGAGGGAAAGGGCAGTGGTGATGGTAGCGGCGTGGTGGTAATGGTCTAGATCTAGGGTTAGAGTAGGCGGATCTATAGATTTGGCGATGAATCTCTCTATCTCTTCGAACATCTCATTTAAACATCTCTATCTCCTTCTCTATTATGGTGGTTCTGGCGAAGGTTCTAGACTAGAAGCTACGTCAATGACGGTACGGAGGCGAACCACTGGAGTGGAAATGAGCCACCGATGGCACATGTCGATCTAAATCGTTGGCAACTTGACTATGATGAGGGAACGGCACGACGAGACGAGGAGACAATGACAGCAGCCTCGCGAGGTGAAGAGAGAGAGAGAGAGAGAGAGAGAGAGAGTTTGGTTTGGTCATTTGACCGTATATACTATATATATATGGGGTTAGTTTGGTCATTTTGTGGGAATTTGTCCTTACGAAAAAAATAGTTTTGAGCGTGGACTTTTAGCTCAAGAAAATTCAAAATTGGAGTTTTGAACCGAGCGTCCAAGAAAAAATACATTGCTTTATCATGCCAACATGGTTGGAAGAGTTTTGCTTTGATTCAATTTTTTCACTTACCTTTTCCTCTATTGTTTTTCTTGTACTTTTGATCTTTGTCAATAAATTTTTTTTTTTTTTTTGGGTGTATTGTGATAGTAGTTCACGCATTTTGGTCCTTGTATCATTTTGATCCCTGTAATTTCAATCAATTCGATTTTGATCTTAAATTTATGATTTTGTTTCAATTTAGTCCAATTTATTATAACTCTTAGCTTTTTTTTTAATGAAAAATATGCATATAAGTGGTATGTGTCATATTTTTTAGAGTAAAATTATAAATTTACTAATCTCAGTGAGTGAACCTCAACCAATGCAGTGATTGTTTTTAGTCAAAAATTCTAACGACATTATCAATTGGATCAAATAAACCCAAAATTTAAAATTAAAGGTCAAAATTGTGTCAATTGAAAGTGTTGGGATCAAAATACACAAGGGACAAAATGTAAGGATTACTGGTGTAATTTGTCCTTTCTTTTCTTTGCTAATTACATCAACTTTTAACTTTTCGGTCGTACTAAATTAGAAGACCCTAAAATAAGAGGATTGGGTTTCTCTCTTGTTCTTAATCGGATTAGAGAGGTGTTCTTCGGCCCATTAGGCTTACTTTTGGATCCTGTGTTGATGATTTGAACCGTTTATATTTTAGATTTCGTCGAGTACATCATCCTTGGATAAAATAAGTCAATTAGATAATGAAAACCATGTGTTCAAATCAATTTTGTATAAAAAAAATGAACGGTGAGAAAATAAATAGTTCATACAAAATTAATTTGAACACATGGTTGTTGTTATCCGATCAACTTGATTTTTTGCAGGGATTATGTGCTTGACGAACCCTAAAATATGAACGATTTGGATCATCGAAACGAAATCCAAAAGTGAGCCCGATGGGCCGAACTACACCTCTCCAATCCAATTAAAAGGACAGGAGAGAAGCGTAGTTCAAAATAAAATTTGGGCAAATTACATTTTACCCTCTAAACTATTGTTTCCTATCATTTTACCCTATTGAATTAAAAATTGTAACACTTAACCCCTCTTATCTATTTTATTTTATTTTATTTTTTCAATTTAGACCTTGATGATGAAATACCCTAACTTTAGGAGTAAATTACGCTTTACCCCCTTGAATTATCACTCAATAGCAATCTACCCCTCAACTAAAAAACTAATTTGATTTTTAATTTCAAATACAATTTTTAAGTTTTTTTTTTATTTATAATTTATAAAAAAAAAATTTAGTAAATTTTTTCATATTTTAGTCAAATTTTAAATTTTTAGATGGACCTAAAAATTAAATATTTGTGAATAAATTTTTTAAAAAATCACTAAAAATAAAAAATGAAAAACTAGTATATTTTGTAGCTTTTATTTTTAGTGAATTTTTTGTTTTTAAGATTTCTTTATAAATATTGTTGTTTTGCTTTGTTTGGTTGTCAGTTTTTTTTATTATTTATTTTTATAAACAATTAAAAATTAATTTAGTGATAAAATGAAAAAAATAAAAATGTTCAAATTGAAAGTGATATTGGGTGATAGTTCAAGTGGGTAAAGTGTAATTTATAATATTGATGGAAGGGTATTTTAGTCATAAAGGTCGAAATTGAAAAAATTTAGTAGATGAGGGGGGGTTAATTGCTACAATTTTTAGTTGAGGGAGTAAAGTGTAATTTATGAATAAAATTAATAAGTTGAAAAAATTCACCAAAGGTAAAAAAATAAATTAAAAAAAAAAGAAAAAAAGAAGAAGATGGTGAATTACACTTCTCACTCTTTATAGTTTTATTCAAAATTTATTTTAGTCTTAATTGTTTCAATTTGAATAATTTGGCCCTGACACGTTAAATTTAGTTTCAATTTGGTCAATTCATGAAAATTTCTATATATGTTGTCTACGTGACACTTTAAACAATTGATAAATGTCAAAATTTCGCGTTTGTGTCACTCTTACACGATGAAGCTTTTCTTCTATTTTTTCCCCAATTTTTATCTATTTATTTCTAATGAAATACACATGTATTGTATATATTTTTCTTTCAGGCTACCTATTAACTAGCTCAAACTGTAAGGAAGGAGATGGAAGAGATTCCATTAGGAATAAACGCCTTTGCTACCTGCAGTTGAGAGATAACACTTTGACAACAAAAGATGACAATGCCAATAGTATGGATTTATGTTTTGTGTTTGTGTTTGTGTTTGTGTTTGGTTTTTATATTCATAGCAGAATTGTTACATTAAAATATGAGTACAAACACTGGTAGATGTATGTATTTAAAGAAACGGGTCGTATTTACATTCATTCCATACCTGGAATGCCACAGCAGCTTGTTGAAACATCTTTTGTAAGTTTGCATTTTGTTTGAGAAAAAACATGTGAAATGGTGAAAGAAATGTGAAATTTCTATGTATGTGTCACCCATCTGCATTCTTTCACTGATATTTTTATGTGCTTTTTGTGTTTGTAGCATCTTTTTTTTTTTTTAATAAGTTTTTTTAAAGCTTTTGCATAAAAAAATAAATCAAAAAACCACTGAAAGGGTAAATTACAGATTCACTTTCTGAGGTTTGCTTAAAGTATAAGTTGTTTATTGTGATTTGAAAAATTACAAATCACTACAAGAAATTGTAATTTTGGCATCTAAATTTTGAGTCACCAAAAGTATGGTTTTTAGTCGCCGAAATAGTTTCCCGACTAAATATTTTGATCCCTGGATTTGTCACGGGAAGATTGTCGGGAAGGTATTGGCGACTAAAAAATTGTTTGGTTTTTGTTTTTTTTTTTAAATTTCTTTTAACTAGCTAAAACCTGCAAATTAGTATAAATATACAAAAATTGCGATAAACTAAATTGGAGTAAAATAAAAGGGGTATAAGACATCCTAGAAGAAAAAAAATGTACATAATAAAAGAAATTGAAATAAATTAAATGTTCATAGTCAGAAGTTAGTAGTCAGTAGTTTTTATTTATCCTCCAAGTTATATGTCTAGCAGAGGTAATTAATCCACAAGTGTCCAGCAAAGGTAAATAGCTCATAAGTTGTATGTCCAGTAGGGTATCTCCTTTCTGTGCCACGATATCAAAATTTCGGATTTTTTTTTTTAATTTTATATATTTTTATATTTTTTTTTCAAGTTCTATTTCTCCTACAAAAAGAAACTAAAGTCAATTTTTTTTTTTTGTTTTAAAAATTAATCTCTAAATTAAATAATTCTATTTTTAGTCCCTGACAACAGCGTCAAAAATTGATATGGTCATTTGCATACCAAAATATTTAATTTAAAACTAAGTAAAAATAACCGTTCTGTAAAATAACGGTTAAGGCCAGATATCAATCCACATGGATTAATGATGAATAATTTAATTTAGAAAGTTAAATTTATTTACAAATACTTGGAGTAAAAATTAAACTAATTAATTAAATAATTAAATAAACAAAATAAAATAAATATCTTAACATTCCGAATCTACCACTAACCTCATGATTGGGAGTAATTGTAATCAGTCCTTAGAAAATCATTACCTTGGATACTGTGATGTAAGTTGATCAGAAATACATCGTCAAGAGGATTTGTATATTAAAATCAGAAAGTCACGAATTATCTTCGCTTAGCACGAACCGTCACCACTAAACTACGGTTTGATGCACGGCTCGTCTTACTAGGTATGACTCGTTTAACAATTTTAATATACAGCAGTGAAAATCATTGAATAATATGATTTGAATAAAGCATTTATTGCATAAAAATATCTAAAAGTTATACAACTGTATCCAAATCAAATTAAAACTAAAAATACTAAATAGAACTTACCCCAATTATTTGATCAAGATTTCATCTCTATACTAAGACAGAAAAATAATTTCACACACTAATATTTACAAACTACTCCCTCACTCTTCCTTTCTATTTTTTTTGGCCATGGCTTCTGTCCAGTCCGGGATCGGACTGGACCGTGCTGTTGGGCCTGTGGGGGCCCACCATGGGTCCCGTTTTGATAATCTGAACCGTTCAATGTGTAGAAATCGTCGAGTACTATATGTCTGTAAAAAATCACGTTGATCGGATATCGATAGCTATGTGAACAAAACAGTTTTTTATTAACCGTTAATTTTTTCACCGTCCATTTTTTTTTTATACAAAACTGATTTGATCACATAGCTATCGATATCCAATCAACGTAATTTTTTATAGGCATGTAGTACTCGACGAGTTCTACACATTGAACGGTTTAGATTTTCAAAACGGGACCCGTGGTGGGCCTCCATGAACCCAACAACACGGTCCAGTCCGATCCTGGACTGGACAGAAGCCGGACCCTTTTTTTTCTTTCTTTCTATCTTCATCCCATGAGCCGAAGTCCTCTGCTCCGTTGAGCTCCCCTCTCTCTCTTCCCTTTCTCTGTTCTCTGCCTCTCCTTTTATAGGAAAAAAATTTTGTAAATAAAACAAATATAGTAATATTAATAATATAATAATATAATATAATATATATATTTATATATAATTGAGTGGTGGGGTGATTAGCCGCCGCCACCACCACCACGACGTACGTTTGTTTTTGTTTTTTTCTCTGTCCTTTTCTTTTTATTTTATTTTCTTCTCTCATCACTTTTGGATGCAAATTTCGTACTGTACACTTTATAATATATTAGTCTATAAAATATTTAAAAGTATTATCTATACTAATTTATATACAAACACTTAAAATATGTACAAACATATCAAATAACAAAAAATTATAAAATAATATAATTAAATAGATTAAGAAAATATATATTAGCGGGTTAAATGTGTAACATTTAGACATCGATCAACTGCTAAACATTTCTAGTTTTATTTTTCTGACATTTTTAATTTTTAATTTTTTACTTTGAAGAATTATACTTCTATTTATTGCAGTAGGGCTAGTAGTGCATTGTTAATGGTTTTTAGATTTATCTATTTCTTGGTCATCCAGTACTTCCGAAAATAAGTAATTAAATGAGAGACTTAAGTGTAGGTTCTATTACGTGAACTTATTGACCAACAAGTCATAATGGGCATGGCCTAGAAAAGCCCAACTCACGGTTGTTTTGGGTTGCCCAAACAGTTACTTGGCTAAAGCCCAGTAGGTGAAGCTCAGCAGTAAGCCCAATGGGGAACCCGCAGTGGTCTAAGTCCAGTTGCAATTAGACAGGTGTTAGGTAGGGAGTCAGCCACATAGCAAACAAAGATTCTGCAAAGTCATTGACCCTATATGCCAAGCATTAAATAAGGCTGTCATGGCATTGAATACAACAAGACCTCTCACTTCGGGGCATTGTGAAACCACCATAATCGACGACAAGTAGACTATAGACTTTCAGCAAATGAGACAACATGAATGGATAAAGAAATGATTAACAAGAGATATAAGGAAGCTTTTAAGAAACGTTTGAAACGGGTAACACACACACACACACACTCTCTCTCTCTCTCTGATAACTCCTAACTTTCTTTCTAAGTTATTATTCCGACCACATTCCTATCTAACTTGATCGTCGGATGGTCCATGGGAAGGAGCCATCCCCATTTCAGAACCTTCCTACTAGACTTGTAGCAGGTGTGATCAAGAAGAAGAAGGAAAGTCGACCTACAGACTGCTTGGATCAGTCCAACCCATATTCTGCCGACCAGACTGCATTATCAGTTCGCGCTGTCTGTGGGAACTTACCCCGGTTGACAGTTGTGTTCATTGTCATCGGGAACAGTTTGTTCATCACTCACATTCTTTGTCTGTAACACCCTAAAATAATTAGAGTAGTTCATCCACAATATGCAATATATGACAACAACAATAATAGGGGTATCTTCCATTAAATCCAATATGATATACAAAAAAGAGACATTTGCATCATTCATTCATGAAGTCTAGCCCTGAATCTATCGGAAATGTTACAGGTTAAAAGAAAGAAAGGAAGATAAACAGAAAAGAATGCCCCGAGGGCTTACATATTTCCAAGATGAGGCTTTGTTACAACAAAAGTGGACTTTAAGTCCAATACAGTTAAAGCCTTTGGCTATACAAAACAAACACAACGAAAGAAGCTCTTGCTCCAGATTCCTCCAAGCTAGTGCCTTGAAGGAGGCATATCATCAGCACCTGAAATGTTTTTCTCACGTAGGGTGAGCCAAAGCCCAATAAAGAAAATCTAACACAATATATGAATTTTAACAGAGATATAAGGGTGAAATGTATATGCAATGCTCATGACAAAACAATTTATATTTCTTTCTTCAAATCATGCTATGCTCAATTTATATCACGATTCTCAATTCGTATTCTTTACGATAGAAAACAAGGGGGATTCTCAACTAATACAACCTTTCACAGATATTTCGTCCTCGGGAAACCGTCAAACAGCACCCATGTAAACGTAGCCTATACAAGAGCTATTATTTCCATTTATGGATATTTCATCCGTGGGAACTGGCACCCATGTATAGGCACATTTTTTGGGACTTTCACCCTGGACACACATGCTAACTTAACTTGGTGATACACACCTTTTTCCAACATTCACCCATTTTTATCAAAATCATGAGCAACAATGTTCAATGTACATGGATGAGAAATTAGTTTCAATTTACCTAATCCACATGCAATTTCTACAACAATCATAGTTATCCTCCACTGATAGCCCAAAAAAAATATTTCTAAACAGATATAAAATCTCTAATACAGATAAACTTTCCAAAATTCAAAATGTGAGTGATAATACATATCCAACTCCACAATCCATATCAATATCCATCCAATTTCACATTCCCATCATTAATTTTATTTATTTATACGAAATAAATATTGAGACATTCAGGGCAAAAACCCCTCTTCCTCTAAAGTCCATTCCAAGTACCAAAATCAACAATTTTCTCATAACTTAACCTCATTTACACTTCCTCAACCATTTTCCATACAACCATTTAAAAATCCCTTTTTTGAATTTTAAACCAAAACCCTAAGTTTGTTCAAAATCCTCCAAATCACAATATTGTTTATGAAAAACAAATAGCTAAGTTAAAAATCATAAAAAGGTGTTGAGAATCCCAACATCAAAGCTAGAAGACGATTGAGAGAGTGAATGAACTTCAACAACGCCGAAACTCAACTTTAATCGGATAAAAATGAAGCTCTAGATGAGCTCTACCCTTTTAACAAAGGAAGTAAGGTAGAGAAATGGGTAGATCTTGGTGTATTTGTAGAGAGAGAGTAAGTTCTAGAGAGAGAGTGTCTCAACTTTAGGGTTTTGAAATGTTTAGATAGGGGAAGAGATGAAAAAGTGATATAAAAAGTGACTTTTATGAACTGATATACCCATAGTCCACTCGAGCGCAAGAAGTGACGCTCGAGCGACAAGACACAAAAATGATTAGCACTAGATCGCAAGAAGTGACGCTCGAGCGCCAAGACACAATGAAAAGGGGGACACCGCTTGAGCGCAGGAAGTGACGCTCAAGCGTAGAATACACACTCTCAGTAATTTTCTAGACAGAAGACCATCGCTCGAGCGCAAGAAAGGCCGCTCGAGCACAGAAAGCACCACTCGAGCGTAGAATACATTCTCCTAGTAGTTTTGCAGGCCTACAAAAATACTAAGAGTTCACAAAGCCCACTCGAGCGTAAGAAGTGACGCTTGAGCAAAGGAGTAAAATTTTGGGCAATAAAAGTTTGAAAACCAAGCTACCAACCTGTTTCAAATGCAACCAATACAACCCAAAAGCCAAACTCAAGGAGAGAAAAGAAGAATAAGACAAGAACAACAATACAAAACCAAGAAACCCGAGTCCAGAATATCAAGTAGGTCGGGTCTAAAATCAGAATCGCTATAATCTCCCCCTTAAGGAATTTCATCCTCGAAATTTCAAATTAAGTTTTGAAACTATGTTTAAACCAATTACAATAATGATAATTAATCAATTCCATTACCATGATCCATTCTTTGGTCATCCACTCTTATCAACTTGATACACAAGTTCTAACATTGAAAGTACAATTCACATTTTTCAAAACATATGCAACACATACTATGTTTCCATATTTTCAAAACATATACAATGTTTTCATATTTCATTAACATAACATAATCCCAATACATACTCAAACATCAACAAGTAAGTCCAGATACTTCAAACAAACTTCCAACTCACGTTTCCAAGTTGCTTCCTCAACTTCATGATGTCTCCATAACACTTTAACTAAGGGAATTGTCTTGCCTCGCAAGACCTGGTCTCGAGTATCCAAGACTTTCACCGGTCTCTCCACGAGGCATCCCCATCTACCTCTAAGTCGGTCCAATCCAACATGTGTGATGGATCCGGCTCATATTTCCGAAGCATACAAATATTGAACACATCATGAACCCTAGAGAGCTGTGGCGGCAAGGCCAAACTATAGGCTACCTCTCCAATCCGTTCAAGGATCTCAAAGGGCCTAATAAATCTAGGTGAGAACTTCTCACTCTTCCCAAATCTTATCAAACCCCACCTAGGTAATATCTTCAAGAAGACATGATCTCCCACCTCAAAAGACAAAGGTCTTCTCCTACGGTCGGCATAGCTTTTCTGGCGACTTTGGGCCATAACCAACCTTTTACGAATAAGTGCACCTTTCTCCGTCGTTTCCCGAACTAACTCTAGGCCCAACATTGGTGTATCACCCACCTCGGCCTAACACACAGGGGATCTACAAGGTCGGCCATACAAGGCCTTAAACGGCACCATGCTAATACTCGACTGGAAGTTATTATTGTAGGCAAACTCCACTAAAGGAAAGTGCCTCTCCCACGACGCCTTAAAGTCAAGAGCACAATCCCGAAGCATATCCGCAAGGATCTGAATAATATGCTCGGATTGCCCATCAGTCTGAGGATGATACGCGGTACTAAAAATCAATCTTGTGCCCAAGGCACTCTGTAGGCTTTGCCACAACTGAGCTGTTAAACGTGAATTTCTATCTGAAACAATCGTTACAGGGACCCTATGTAACCTCACTTTGTCCCTAATATAAAGGTCAGTGAGATAATCTATCGAGTCACTCACGCGTATAGGTATAAACTGTGCCGACTTGGTCAACTAATCAACTACCAACCAAATGGCATCACTACCCCGATGAGTCCTCAGAAGGCCCACAACAAAATCCATCGTGACATGCTCTCACTTCCACTCAACTATAGGCAAGGGTTGCAACAAACCCGCTGGCCTCTGATGCTTGGCTTTCACTTGTTGACAAGTAAGGCACCTTGATACAAACACGGTCACATCCTTTTTCATTCCCTTCCACCAAAACTGGCAACTAAGGTCGTGATAAATCTTTGTGCCTCCCAGATGCACCGCAAGGCGTGAATGGTGAAACTCTCGGAGTACTTCCTCTTGACCAGACTTCAGCACGAAAAGACAGTCACGGTATATAACACTCGAGTCAGGATACACATTTAAGCCTTTTTCTACCTTCCCACTAGAGATATTTTCCCAGAGGGTTTCTACATCAAGATCAATCAGTTCACAAGTGTAGGTTGTGCTACTACCAAAAACAAGGTTGTGGACTCTATGGACTCGCCAAGATACAAGACAAACTCACCAATGGCACCCAACATCTCCCATTCCCGAATGGCAATACTAGCCACACTCCTTATGGATTTCCTACTTAGAGCATTGGCCACAACATTAGCCTTCCCTGGATAAGAATGTAACTCAAAGTCATAATCTTCTATAAACTCCATCCACTTCCTCTGTTTCAAATTTAAGTCTTTCTGTGTAAACAGATATTTCAGACTTTTGTGATTAGAAAATACTTCAAACTTTTTGCCATACAGATAATGCCTCCAAATCTTTAAGACAAAGATTACCGCTGCTAACTTTAGGTCATGAGTAGGATAGTTCCTCTCGTGTTTTCAATTGTTGCGAGCCACAAGCTACTACCTTTCCCTTTTGCATCAATACATAACCCAAACCTTCCCTTGAAGCATCACGATACACCAAATAGCCCAAACCTCTCTCCGAAATAATCAACACTGGAGCAATGGTAAGCCTAACCTTAAGCTCTTGAAAAAACTTCTCACAAGTCTCGTTTCATAGGAACTTAATGCCCTTCCTCGTCAGTCTAGTTAACGGTGAAGCTAATCTAGAAAAATCTTTCACAAACTGACGGTACCTGGCTAACCCCAAGAAACTACGAATCTCAAAAGCATTTTTAGGTTGTTTCCAATCTTGTATTGCCTCTATCTTAGATGAATCTATAGCCACCCCTTCCCTGGATACCACATGGCTTAAGAACTTTACTTCTCTCAACCAGAATTCGCATTTCCCAAACTTGGCATAAAGTTTGTGGGCTCTAAGTAACTCAAGTACTACCTGCAAGTGTTCTTCGTGCTCCTCCTCAGAGGGTGAATAGATCAAGATGTCATCAACAAAGACTACCACAAAACAATCTAGGAACTCACGGAAAATCTGGTTCATCAAATCCATAAACACGACTAGTGCATTGGTTAGTCCAAAAGGCATTACTAGGAATTCGTAATGGTCATACCGCATACGAAATATCATTTTTTGGATATCCTCCTCCCTTATTCTCAACTGGTGATAACCCGATCTTAGGTCTATCTTAGAAAAGCAACAAGACCCTTTCAATTGATCAAACAGATCGTCTATACGAGGCATTGGGTACTTATTCTTAACAGTTACCCGGTTCAACTTCCGATAATTGATACAAAGTCGCAATGCACCATTTTTCTTTTAGGCAAAGAGAGCCGGTGCTTCTCAATGCGAAATACTAGGGTGAATAAAACCCTTATCTAGCAGCTCTTGGAGTTGAATTTTCAACTTATTCAACTCAGCAGGTGCAAATCTATATGGTGCCATAGTAATCGGTGTCGTACTAGGCACTAAATCAATTGAGAACTCAATCTCACGGTGAGGTGGTAAACTGGTGAGATCCTCAAGAAAAACGTCCGGGTATTCACAAACTACCCTTGGCAACTCGACTCAGACTTCATCACACTCATTACCCAAGAAGTTGGCAAGAAGGCAACTAAGTTCACTCCACCCACGCGGATCATACACTGGTGATAAGGCTCTATCGACTAGGTCTCCCAAGAAATGAAAGCAATCACCACTCAAGGTACATATAATAACTGTTCGATGGTAACAATCTATAACAACTTGATATGAAGACAACCATTCCATACCCAATATAGCATAAAAACTCGACATGTTGATCAATACAAAAGCAAAAGGAAGTCGGCGACCAGCAACCTCTATATCACAACCCCGACACCCCTGCTTCAAAATAATCTCTCCACCAATAGGTGACTCTACACTGAGAGGAGATGCTAACCGAGCCAACTCTAAGCCCAAAGCCGATGCAAATGCAGACGAGATAAATGAATGGAATGCACCCGTATCAATCAACACATTAGCAATGGAATTGCATAACAAGAAAATACCTCTCACTACCGAAGGCACTAGTACTAGGTTTGGCACGGTAACAGTATACACACGCCCTGTAGGTCTCTGCTCAACTTGTTCACCCATCGGTGTATAAGCCTGAAGCACTGACTGAGTTAAAGAGACTCCCTGATTGGCTATCGAAGCCTGGACCTACTGTGTAAGCTGGTGGCTCTGAGTCTACCTCGAACCAGATGCACCAAGCGTGCCACCCAACTGAGGACAAAACATTTTCAAGTGCCCTGCCTGCCCACATTGATAACAAGTGAGCGGCCGCCCTCTCCCCTGACTATAACTCTGAAAGCGAGCCGAAAATGAACCAGACCATTGCCATCCTCCCCTCTGCGGGTAAGCTGGAGACTTGTGGCCCAACTGACCACACTTGAAACAAGTGACATCTCCCTGACCACCTCTTCCAGAACCCGAACTCGGCACTAGAAAAGTGGACTTTGACTGTACTCCCTGGGACTGCTGTGGGTTAGAACCCCTCTGCCTCTTATTGTCCCCCTAAACATCCTGACTCCTCCTAGAGCACCTTATCTGCTCCTCCTCCATCTGCGTCACGGTCTCAAGATGAGCCGTCGCCTCTATAAGGTGTCCATAATCTCTAATCATTAACCTGGCCACTTTGAACATGAGCGCAGTCCTCAGCCTCTTCTCGAATTCTAAACAACAGTGCTCCTCAGTCACCATGAGTTTCGGTGCAAACCTCGACAGACTAGTAAATATGACCTCAAACTCAGCCGCTGGTGTGCTCAATTGCTTGAGCTTAGAGAATTGCTCCCTCAACTTCTCCCTAACAATGGAAGGAAATAACTTATCCTGGAAGACGTTAATAAAAGCCTCCCAAGTTACACCAATACGCCCACGTGCATACTTCCACCACTAACTCGCATCTCCCTTCAACTGGAAGGATGCCAAGGTCACTCTCAGTCCGTCATCTTTGATGCCAAGCACCTTGAACGTCTTCATTATTTGCTCTAGCCATTCATCCGCTTTCAGTGGCTCCTTGGGATCCCCCAAAAACTCATCCGGGTTAGACCGAAAAAACTCCCTCTTTAAGAATGGCGGCCCTACCTCAGCTACTTGGGCCTGGACTTGATTCTCAGCCTTGAGAATGTCCATGGATTCCCGCAGTGCTCCGGCCATTTCGCACGCAAAGCCACCCATGGCCTGATGACCAATTGGTTTGGCTACATTGGCCTGACCAACTTCGTCCTTTTGCGTTGGAACATCATTTGGTAAAGGCACCTCATGCCTCCTAGAACTACCATGCCTACCACCACCATGTCCTAACATCCTAATGAAGGTAATAAAGAGATTAGTACATTTACAATGTGCCGAAGCTAACTCACTCGTGTCCTAATCCGGTGGACAACAGTAATTCACCTCACAAAAGCACATAGTCACACAAACACATACGAATTTCATTGCCAGATAATGACCATCCCGCGGCGTTGCCAGAGTTCCCAATTAGAAATAGCAGTGATCAAGTGCTCTTCTAATAGGACTTCTAGAAACCCATAGACCTAATCAATATCCTAGAAACTTGATCCCATACCTATATAACCACATAAGTATGTTATTACATAAGCATACTATACACACAAATATCTCTAACAAGTGAGATAAACCCATTGTGGTAATAACCACTTCCCACATGCCCGAAGTATTCAAACTTGGTACGCTCTGATACCTAGTTGTAACGCCCTGAAATAATTACAATAATCCATCCACAATATCCAATTTATGACAACAACAATAATAGGGCTATTTTCCATTAAATCCAAGATGATGTACAAAAGAGTGACATTTGCTTCATACATTCATAAAGTCTAGCCCTCAATTTATAACATATGTTGCAGGTTAAAAGAAAGAAATGAAGATAAACAGAAAAGAATGCCCTAAGGGCTTACATATTTCCAAGATGAGGCTTGGTTACAACAAAAGTGGACTTTAAGTCCAATACAGTTAAAGCCCTTGGCTATACAAAACAAACACAACGAAAGAAGCACTTGCTCTAGATTCCCCCAAGCTAGTGCCTTGGAGGAGGCATATCATCAGCACCTAAATGTTTTTCCCATGTAGGGTGAGCCAAAGCCCAGTAAAGAAAATCTAACACAATATATGAATTTTAACAAAGATATAAGGATGAAATGCATATGCAATGCTCATGACAAAACGATTTACATTTCTTTGTCCAAATCATGCCATGCTCAATTTATACTACGATTCTCAATTCGTATACTGTGCGATAGAAGACAAGGGGGAGTCTCAACTGATACAACCTTTCACAGATATTTCGTCCACGGGAAACCATCAAACAGCATCCATGTAAACGTAGCCTATACAAGTGCTACTATTTTCATTTTACGGATATTTCGTCCGCTGGAACCGGCACCCATCTATACGTGCGTTTTTCGGGACTTTCACCCTCTATACACAGGCCAACTTATTTGGTAATACACACATTTTTCCAACATTCACCCATTTTTATCAAAATCATATACATTTGCAATGTATTAAATGATCAACAATGTTCAACGCACATAGATGTGAAATTAGTTTTAATTTACCTAATCCTCATGCAATTTCTACAACAATCATAGCTATCATCCACCGATAGCCCAAAACAGATATTTTTAAACAGATATAAAATCTTCAATATAGATAAACTTTCCAAAATTCAAGATGTGAGCTATAATACATATCCAACTCCACAATCCATATCAATATCCATCCAATTTCACATTCCCAGCATTAATTTTATTTATTTATACGAAATAAATATTGAGACATTCAGGGCAAAAACCCCTTTTCCTCTAAAGTACATTCCAAGTACTAAAATCAACAATTTTCTCATAACTCAACCTCATTTACACTTCCTCAACCATTTTCCATACAACCATTTAAAAATCCCTTTTTTGAATTTTAAACCAAAACCCTAAGTTTGTTCAAAATCCTCCAAATCACAATATTGTTTATGAAAAACAAATAGCTAAGTTAAAAACCATAAAAAGGTATAGAAAATCCCTACCTCAAAGCTAGAAGACAATTGAGAGAGAAAAGGAACTTCAACAATGCCGAAACTCAACTTTAATTGGATGAAAATGGAGCTCTAGACGAGCTCTACCTTTTTAACAAAGGGAGTAGGTTGGAGAAATGGGTAGATCTTGGTGTATTTGTAGAGAGAAAGAGTAAGTTCTAGATAGAGTGTCTCCACTTTAGGGTTTTGAAATGTTTAGAGAGAGGAAGAGATGAAAAAGTGATGTAAAAAGTGACTTTTACGAACCGATATACGCACAGTCCGCTCGAGCACGAGAAGTGACGCTCAAGCGTCCAAACACAAAAATGATTATCGCTCGAGCACAAGAAGTGATGCTCGAGCTCCAAGACACAATAAAAAGAGAGTCACCGCTCGAGTGCAACAAGTGACGCTCGAGCGTAGAATACACACTCTCAATAGTTTACAGACAGAAGACCATCACTCGAGCTCAAGAAAAGCCGCTTGATCGCACCATCGCTCAAGCGCAGGAAACACCGCTCGAGCATAGAATACATTCTACCAGTAGTTTTAAAGGCCTGCAAAAGTACTAAGAGTTCACAAAGTCCGCTTGAGCGCAAGAAGTGACGCTCGAGCAGAGGAGTAAAATTTTGGGTGACAAAAGTTTGAAAACCAAGCTACCAACTTGTTCCAAACTCAACCAATACAACTCAAAAGCCAAACTCAAGGAGGAAAAAGGGGAATAAGACAAGAACAACAATAAAGAACCATGAAACCCAAGTCCAGAATATCAAGTAGGTTGGGTCTAAAAGCAGAATCGCTATATCGTCGGAGTGAATGGTTATGACGAGATCCATGGCTTCACAACATAATGTTGGAAACCCTCAAGCTAAGTCCTCCAACCCAAACAACCAACCTCCATATTTCGTAGAACTTACTAACAACATCAATCGCTTGGCTGAGCATAACCAAGCTCTGATTAACACTTTACTGCAGCGTGACCTACCTGTTCTTCCTCCTCTCTCACCGCAAGACATTCCTCCAAACCAAGATCAGGCCCACCATCATCACCCATTCCATCTTTATGTGTCCCAAGGACCTCTCCTCCTACCCCTCGCATCATAAGCTCAGCCGTTGAACTTGGAGGACCTGCATCCCTCTCTTCAGGGCTCGGAGTTTTATCAGGAGGAGCCTCAACTCTTCTATAATCTCCATCCACCACATTGCACCACCGTCCATGAAGGAGAAGCTAACATTGTTCAACCCCCACTTTATGCCAGAGAAGACAATGTTCCCATTTGAGATGAGGAGCTGCGAGCCATGAAACTCCAACTTCAGGGGGTCATATAGAAGATGCAGAACAAACATTCTTCCATTGCCAACTCCCTCTTTTCCGCTTCTATTAGAGATAAACCTATACCCCCTAAGTTCAAAGTCCCGTTGATCGACACCTTTGACGATACAACTGACCCGGTCAACCACTTGGAGGCATACAGGACGCTCATGATCCTCCATGTTTTTCCTGATGAGATCATGTGTCAGGCCTTCCCTGTTACGCTTAAAGGGTCGGTGCGACTCTGGTTTAGTTAGTTTCAGCTGGACTTTGTCATTTCTTTTAACCAGCTGAGTGAATGCTTCTTGAGCCATTTCATTGGCGCTCAGCGTCAACGATGCCCAGCAACTTAGCTACTAAACATTTGACAAACAGAAGAGGAGTCACTATATAGCTTTGTCACTCGCTTCAATATAGAAGCTTTATAGATCGAGGAGAATGATGACAAGGTCATTTTAACGACTTTCATAGCCGACTTTCGCCCGTCTGATTTCCTTTTTTCCCTCTCTAAAAACCTCTAACCACCTCATCGCCAAAGCCCAAAAGTACATGAACGCTGAAGATTCTTTGGTAGCTTGCCAAGATTCTACATCTAAGCCCCCAAAATCCAAAGAAAAGAGAAAAGAACCCGAGCCTAAACACTCCCAATACACTCACCGATCCCCTCGATACTCTGACCGACCCTTATGTTTAAATTGATCGACCCCTTCTCGTCCACCTGGTCGTTTCTAGCGGTATACCCCTCTCAACTCACCCGTAGAGCAAGTCTTAAACCAAATCCAACATGACTATAACCTGAAATGCCCTCAACCGTCAAAATCCCCCTCCATTTGACGAGACCAGTTCAAATATTATCGCTCCCACCGTGATCACGGCCACAACACTGAGGAGTGCATCAACCTTAAGGATTAAATTGAGGAACTGATCCATCAAGGGTGTTTAAACTGGTTCACCACAACCCGCTCTCACCAAAGGGCTAGAGCCGATCCCCCATGACAAAATGACAGACGTACTCTCCTAAGGCAAGCTGACCAACCTAGGCGGAATGATGATAGAATCCAATAACAACCTCGACCGCAAAGAGGACTCGTACCCCCATTGGGCAAAATCAGGGTGATTGTAAGGGAACTCGCATGTAGCGGACCATCTCGATCGGCACAGCGAGCCGAGCTCTGAAGGATTAGACAAGGGTCAGACAAAGAAGTAACAACGGTCGACCAACCCCACAAGCAGCCCAAACAATGTTTGGAGCTGATCACCTTCACGGATGTAGACTGTACAGGAGACTGATACCCTCACGATGACCCTCTAGTCATTTCCTCTCTTCTCTCAAACTACAAAGTCAGGCGTGTACTCGTCGACAATGGCAACTCCTCAGATATTATCTTCATTAATGCTTTCAAGTAGCTCAAGATCGGGGAAGAAAAGTTATCACCCCTGCAAACCCCCTTAGTTGGTTTCACAGGTGATCGAGTAACCTCTATAGGATCCATTGATCTTCCAATAACTATTGACGAGTATCCAAGGCAGACCATGAAGATCCTCACCTTCCTGGCTGTTGTCTGTCCCTCTACTTATAATATCATACTTATGCATATAGCTCTCAATACTTTTCAAGCTATGACGTCCACGTATCATTTGGCAATGAAATTTCTAACTGACCATGGAGTCGACACCGTGAGGGGTGAGTAGACTGTAGCCAGAGAATGTTACGTTGCTTCACTAAAAGAGGTAAAAGTGAAGGAGGCCATGATCATTCAGGGCCTTGATACTAGAGACGAAGAGGAACTGATCCGAGAGGAACTAGTGGAAGAGTTAGTTACAGTCCCCATTAACCCTACCGATCCGAAGAAGACAACTAAGATCTGTATCAAACCCGCAACCCACATTATTCCTCAGGAGGTCAACCCCCACTCCTAGACTCTAAGCGTTGATGGCTCTTCAGAAAAAGAAGGCGGTGGAGCTGGCTTAATCCTCACCACCGCAGAGGGCGAGGACTTCAAATGCGCCATCCGATTCCAATTTAACGCAAGTAACAATGAGGCCGAGTATGAGGCCTTGATAGCAGATCTCAATTGGCCAAAGACATTGGGGTAGACCGTCACCAAGTGTTTAGTGATTCCTAATTAGTGGTTAGACAAATAAGTAGGAATTTTGACGCAAAGGAGAAAAAAATGAGATCATACAGAGACATCGCTCTACCCCTCATCTGTGTGACGACCCTCACCTCTGATTAGTGGTAAATTGTGTCTAATCATAATAAGTAATTGATTAAGATGAAATCCCAGCTCGATTTCATTAGCATGTTGCTTAATTTCGAATTTCGAATTGCGAATTGAAAGCCTTATCGGCGACAGATTCAGAAATTGGTTAGCGTTATATGCTAATTAGGATTTATATGATTTTATGGTAGGTTTAATTAAAATTCAATTTGGAATGATTAAATTAGAATAAATAATGTTAAATTACATCAACTTGAGTTTATTACATAATTGCCATTTAGTGGGTTAATTCAAAGCCAACTCCTCTCCACTTCATATACATTTGACATATCATCTTTTCCATGTGAAGACCAAACCGAGAGAGAGAGGGAGAGTAGGAGAAAAGAATTGATTCAACAAGAATTGGCTTGGAAAATTAGAGGAATTAAAGAGAATTTGCAAAATTGAGCTAGCATACTTGGAATTCAAGACTTAAGGTAGGAATCTAACCTTTTTAATCATGAATTTGAATTGTTACATGCATGGTTCATGGAGAATTAGTGATTAGAGTCAAGAATTAATTTAAAGTGTTGTTTTGGAGAGTGAACTCATGCATGCATGTCCATATCATAGAATTTTGAGGTTGTTTTCCATGAAATTCTTACATGCATGTTCATATTTTAGTTGTGGCCCATGAATTCACCATGTTTTTTAGCTCAATCTTGCATTTGATCATGTTTTGGAGCATTAGAGTTCAGAGGAACTCATGCATGTTATGTCCTTGCATTGTTCTTCAAGTTTCATTGAAAATTGATGTTCAATTGGCATCCTTTGGGCTTTGATTTTATTAAATGATCTTCAAAACATGTTGTGTTGTGAGTTTCCAAGTGTTTTCCAGAAAATCGGTCCAAAAAATTGAGTTTTGATAAGTTTAATTCTTGGTTTGAGCTTTGGAGGCAAATCTGGAAAACCCAGATTTTGGCTTCCTCGCTCGAGCGAAGGATTCCACGCTCGAGCGAGCACCTTTGTTTTCTGAATTCCGCTCGAGCGACGAAATGCTGGCTCGAGCGTAGATTGCAAGCTCTCAGGTTTTTGTGGACGCAAACGCACGCTCGAGCGACGAGACCTACGCTCGAGCGAAGAACTGTGTCTTACGCTCGAGCGAGCATTGAGCGGAAAATTTTAGCAACCAGTACTTTTTACATTTTTACAGACCGCTCGAGCGAAGGAGTTTACGCTCGAGCGACCCCTCTGTTTTGGTAAGCTCGCTCAAGCGAAGAACAGCCACGCTCGAGCGAGACCCCTGTTTTCAGCAGGTTTTGATTAATGTTGTTATGTACATTTTTGCATCCTCATCCCATCCTAGGCATTCCTAGGCCATGTTTAAGGCATCTTAACGAGGATAATGTTATAGAACCACACCAAGTCAAGATAGGGGCTAAGTTATTAATCCTAAGTGTGTAACTTAGTGTTTGTTCGTTCTGCAACTGTGTAGGGTTGGCACCCGAGGACGCTGATTAGCCTATCTATAGCCTAGTAATTTGTGAGTAACAATGTTGTAAAGCTATGTTAAATTATACTTATTTTTTGAATGATTAACCGTATTGCTTTCTGAAATGATATTGTTTGCTGAATGAATGTTTGTCCTATTTTATGAACTGTACTCGTGGCATCCATAGCAACTGACTGTTACTCTTACTGTTACTGTTATTGCTACTGTTACTGCTACTGCTACTGTTACTGCTACTGCTACTGTTACTGCTACTGTTACAGAGATCTTTGTCAATTCCTATCCTTGGAACTACTGTTACTGTATTGATGGCCATCAACTGACTGTTCGGTCTATTAAGACCTACTGTACTATTCTGCTATTGGATGTACCACGTATGACTGCTATGCTTTCTAATTGACTGATACGGCATGAAATATGAGCCACTGATTGAATAACCGATCTATTGATGCAAATGACTATTTTAGTTACTGAAAGGACATTCATTCTTAAACCCTTTACACATTTGTTATTCACTGGGCTTTAGCTCACTGTTTATATATGTATGTAGGTGGCCAGGCACCAGACCGAAGCTAAGAGCGTCAAGTTAAGCTCTTGTTTTGTCAAGCCAACCGTTGTGCCTCACGTCGAGGTTCCGAGTCCGTTCAAGCCAAGGCTGTTTTGGGGTGTCTCGGATTCACCCTTTTGTCTCTGTTTTGTAATAAATGTTTAAGACTTTTAACTGTACAGTCATGGTGAAGGGATTGGATCCCTAACCTACATGCTATGTATATTTGTTATGTATATATGTTTTCGGTTATGAATGTGGACTAGTCCATAAAGGTCCTTTTCCATTCAGATTTTCACAGCTCATTGGATATCTTTTATTTACTGTTTGGCTTCCGCCAGCCCCTTATTCTGTATTATTGTCATTACTGTTAAGCAGGCCTTTGGTAATCACGAATTGCTGGCCGGTTATGATGCTAAACCCTTAGGGGCGGGTTTGGGTCGTGACAATCCTTCTCTTCAACAGTTTCCACATCAAGCATATCCCACGGTCTGAGAACTCACAAGTAGATGAAATGGCCCAATTAGCCTGGGTAGACCAGTCAGACCTCAATTGCGGAGTCAAAATGGAATACCTGGCATACCCAACAATTTCACAAGATCAACAAGAGGTCCACCTACTTCAGAACAAGCATATCCCATGGGCACAAGACATTATCTCGTTCTTAGAGAAGGGAGTGTTACCAGAAAATAAGAAGAAGGCCGACAAGGTCAGAGCTCGAAAGGCTAATTATATTACCATTCAAGGCATCTTATACAAACGAGGATTCTCACGGCCATATCTCAAGTGTTTAAATGCTAATCAGGCCACCTATGTTATGAGAGAAATACATGTAGGGGTTTGTGGAAATCATTCAGAGCGGCGGTCATTGGTCCATAAGATCCTTCGTACGAGATACTTTTGGCCCATACTCAGCCAGGATGCCCACAATTTTGTGCTTAAATGTGACAAATGCCAACGCTTTGCTAATGTACCTCATGCCCCTCTAATAGAACTGATCACACTTAGCAGTCCTTGTCCCTTTGCTAAATGGGAAATCGATCTGGTAGGTCCCTTGTCGATCGGAAGAGGTCAAGTTAATTTTGCTGTGGTTTTTATTGACTATTTCACTAAGTGGGTGAAAGCAGAGCCGCTTGCCAAAATCACCGATAAGAACACCACTAGATTCATTTCCCAATCCATTGTCTACAAATTCGAAGTTCCTCAGGCCATCATATTAGACAATAGCAAACAGTTTGATAACGCCAAGTTTAGGGAATTTTACGAGGAGCTCAATATCAAGACATGCTTCTCCTCTCCAAGCCATACCTAAGCTAATGGGTAGGTTGAAGTTACCAAGCGCTCTCTTTTGAAAATTATCAAAACTGAGTTGGAGGCAGCTAAGGTCCTTTGGGCAGAGAAGTTACCAAATTTGCTTTGGGTATATAGAATGACAACACGAACTTCCACAGGGGGTCATCCATATAGAAATTGGTCTACTGACCCAGCGAGTAATGCATCCTAATCCAGTACTGAACGAAGAGTTACAGAGGGCTGACTTAGACCTTATTGAAGAACTACGAGAATCTGCCGTTGTCATACTAGCTTCATACTAGCAAAGAATGAGGTAGCACTATAACAGCAGAGTCAAAACCAAAGAATTCGCGATGGGAAACCTAGTCTTAAGGGAGGTAACTTTGGGCACCAAAAACCCAGCTGAGGGCAAGCTAGCAGCTAAATGGGAAGGGCGTTATATTGTCAAATCTCAACCATGCCCAGGAACTTACCATTTACAAGATATGGAGAGTGGAGATCTACCTCATTCATAGAACACTAAGCACTTGAAGTGGTACTTTCAATAAAATGAAGCTCATTTTTCGTGTCTCATTTATTTTATTGTCATGTTCAACTCTGATCACTTGTTGTATTTTGTTTTTCAATAGCATGTATAAGTCCACCTTGGCAGGACTTCATATCAATGAGAAAGATATTCAACTTTTGCTATCTGTATTGCATATTTTGTAAGTTTTAAATTAATAGAAAATAAAAGCCTTAGCCAGACTGAGCATGAAGACCTCAGCCAGACTGAGCACGAAGACCTCAGCTAGATTGAGTCCCAAACGCCTTAGCCAGACTGAGCGTGAAGATCTTAGCCAGCCTAGGTCCAAAAACCCCTAACTAGACTGAACAGGATCTAATTTCAACCAAATTGAGCGTTCAAGACCTTGGCCGACCGACCTACCTTATAGCTAGCTGATCGTCTTTCAAGCCTGGACGACTTCGCCGATCGACCCTATACCTGGCCCATACAGGGTCTCCCTAAAGGATCTGCTCAAATCATCTTTGCAAAAGTGTAACCAACACAAAATTCTCACCTCCTTATAATATCTTATACCAAATTTTTACAAATTAAGACATTACACTTTTCCCAATCTTGACAGTTCCATCTGTCTAGCCAATAGTCAGCCTACAACTTCTTCTATTTATAATTACATTTTCTGAAATTAGTCCCCACTAAGGGTTAGTTCTATAAGTCCAGGAACTTCGTATGATGCACTTTTGGTATTGGTCGCTATGATTTAGCAATTTACTTTTGTTTTGGTTGCTCTGATTTTACTTTTATACCCAGTGATTGCTTAGATCATTGGTGGTTAAAAAAATACCCGCTTCCAATTTTACTAAGTTACTCAGTTCATTACCTTCACTTCAAATTTGTTCGAATTCAATTCTTACTTCTACTTGATTTAAGGGTCATCCCAGAAACAAGATACTTAAGTATGCAAGACCATAACCCAAACAAATTTTTGCATTAATGAACTTTTTATAAAGAACACTTCTTTATTACAAAACTTACAAGTCAAAGTTTCTGTACATTATTGCAAGGACAAGTTACAGTAAAAAGAAAATAAAGCACTACAATTACACTTTATACAGTAAAGCTCAGCTCGCTTTGCCTCTATCTCCTTCTCCTTCACTGGATATCAGGTCTTCCTCTTCAATACCCTTATCCAGTGGAGTACAGGCGATGTCTCTATCTCCTAACTCTACGAGGTCAAAGTTGATGTCTGGGCAGGTCGCCTCTGCTCTCTGCTTGAACTTCACCCAGTCGCTATCCCAATACTCGTTAAGCAAGTGCTTGAAATAGTCGAATTGTTGGAAGTTCTGGATTGTCTCTACCTTAGTCTGCACCTCCACCAGATCGGCAGCACTTGTGCTTGATGGACCAGCCTCAGACCCCCCTCTCTCACCAAGCTTGAGGCCACAACAACATCTATTGCTATCTAGAATTCAGTTGATTGCTTGAACTGCTCCACTGCTGTGCCATAAAGGTCGGGATAGGATTCCCTCTCCGAAGCCATCGTCTTGGCTAGCTTTGAGGACTTGCTTCTCTCCTTCTCAAGGGCATCCTTCTTTGCGTTGAGCGCCTTCTCCAACTCATCAACTCGCGCGTCGACCTCTTCCTTCTCCTTCAGAGACGACTCACGTAGCTCTTCATTATTGGTCAGAGCCTCTTCCAGTAGTTCCTTAGCCATAGAGCAGGCCTATTAGACATCTAAAACTTTCTTTGCCCAGTCGCCACTTCGAACTCCAACGACCCCACCCTTCAGTGAGCAGCTTCCAATTCGTACTTAGACTGGCCTAGCTAAGCCTTGACGTCCACCAATTTAACCACAACTTTAGATTGATCCATCTTTGCTCAGTTAGCTATGTGGCTCTGTACCAAGGCTAATGCCTCTATCTTTTTAGCACGTTTCCGATACACAAGGCCTTTGGCGCAAGCACTTCGCGCCATCTTCCACCACTTTGCGATCTCCACTCTGGCCATTTCCAGCTCGGAATACGCTTTCTCTAACTAGGCCTTGAGCGGCTCTATCTCTATTTTTGCTCCCACCCCTTTACTCGTTAGAGCATCCATTAGGGTCAACACCACCATCTAGACTGAGCAGAATGCTCTCATGAGGTCGGCCTCCCCAAATCACGAGAATATCTAATGGTCGCATCCTCTATGACCCCTAATAAGCGATTAGCACTTGCTCTAGCATCACACAGCACGTAAGCGGGCTCATGCCCTTCAGACAATGTGAGGCCGACCACTGCACTTAGATGGTGAGCGGCGATGCCCACTGTTCCAAAGGCGGAGCTCGCCTCTGGGGCACTTGTATGCTCTGTGACTGGACATTCCTTCTCCATTCCTTACTCTGTCGCTCTTGCCTTTTCTCCTAGGGAGACGTCAACCGTTTGCTCAATTTCGACCAACTCTCCTTCCTACTCTGGAGGGAAGTCAGCAGTTTGCTCAACTTTGTCTCCCATCTTAACTCCTCACAAGTCCACCATCTCTACAATTGGAGGGTCCACCTCCTCTTCTTATGTGGCAATTTCAGGCCTTGATACTTCTACATTCTTCCTTGGTGCATACACCACCTTTTTAGCCTTTTTGGTTCTCCTCTTCTCCTTGTCCTCTTTTGGAGCAGACATCTTCTTTTTCAATTGCTCCAGTTCTACCCTATTCTTTTCCTTCAGGGGGTCGACCGGCGTTTTCAAGGGGATGAACGTCCTCAAGACCCTTTCAGTTTAGGCTTTGGGTTGTGGGCGAGCCGTCCTTTATGCACATGGCTTGGAAGCAGCCCTCAACTCTTTCTTCTTATACCTTTCTACCGCTGCAAAAACCCACCGATCCTCTGCTTCTTGGGCCTTTCTCTACATCTCCATCTCTTTAGTCACAGGGTCTTCCTCAGCAGGCTCAGGACCTAACTTCAGGGCGAATAGGGTTGAAGGCTTGACGAGGTCATCCCATTTGAGCCCTTCATTTTCCTTCCACCACCTCACTTCCATCACCTCATTTTCCTCCATGGCAGTTAACTTTGGCTCTAATGACTTGGTAAGGACCTTCCACATTGTCTGAACTCCTCTTTCCCCATTCACAAATATGTAGAGCCACTTAGTTCTCTACTTTTTGATCGACGACGGCAGCCCGACCACCAACTCTCTTCCTGACACTGCTGAGAGACCTACATTTCTTGTTGGCCTAAGGCCTTGTAGCATGAGAACAACTAGTCTGTCGTTATCTGTTGCCCTCCCCGTCGCCCGTGGCCTAGCAATTGCATTGGTGAACAGTATCTTCCAAGTGTTTGGCACCAGCTGACCTAGCACCACTTCTAGACGATTTAGCATGTTGACGACAGAAGTAGAAACCTCAAACCTCCATTCAATGCTTCTTTGTATAGTGTAAACTCCATGGGTCTGGCATCTGATTCCCTTTCTTTGGCCGTTGGTAGTCTTAGCTCCACTTCTTTTGGAATCTAGTACTTGGTGTGAATATCCTCCAGATCCTTCATCCTTAGCGTACATTTGTCCACCTTCATGTGCCAGTGGTAAGGTGCCACTTGGCTAATTGGTTGGGCAGCCGACATTATCATCATCGGAATTGGACGAGGGGGTCTTCCAGTTCTCTTCTCCAATAGGTTATCCAAACCTATACTTCTCCGCTAGGGCAACTCCGTCGTCGTCTCCCAACGCATTAAGTGTCAGGGTTGGGGCTTTCTTTTGGGCCATCTCTCTTACGTTTCCACAGATGGCTTCAGTGGCGGGGGCAAAGAAATAAGAGATATGAAAGATTGGAGAATCAGGAGAGACGAAGGAGCTAAAGTTTGGGATGTGTTGGTTTTTTGCAATTAGGTATGAAAATCACACAAGTCTAGATGCCTAAGATTTGTCTGTATTCCAAGGGTCGTGGTTGAAATTTTCCAATTTGAAAAGATATTTAAGCAAAGTATGGAGGGAATTAGAAAACTTAACAGGTAAATACCCCAACCCTTTCGAATTCCCCACGTTTAAATCCCTTCACCTCCACCAAATGATTCAAAATTTGTATCAGCGGCCCAGATCGTCCCACGTGGACGGGCACAATTATTTCTCCAAACCACTAACTCCCTTTCTTTTCCTATGTCTGTTTCGCTTCACATTATCACATGCATCCCTACATCTCGAGCCTCGTGCGACATCAATGCAAGCTGATTGGTCACCCTTGGTTGATACCTTACTGCTCGGCCATTCTTGCCAGTTCATTACCTTGCTGGTCGGCCATCCCTGCTTGGTCACCTTTGGTCGGCCACCTTGCTGCTCAGTCATTCTTGCCAGTTCATCACCTTGCTAATCAGCCATCCTTGCTCGATCACCCTTGCTTGGCCATTCTTGCTCATTGGTCACCTTGCTGGTCGGCCATCCCTGCTCGTCCACTCTTATCAGTCGATCACCTTGATGGTCGGCCACCCGATTGCTCAGTCCATCTTGTCGATCGTCTACCTTATTCACTCGGTTGGTCCCATCCTCTGCGGCTTAGGGGACTACTCTCATTTTTCTTATTCCTTTCGGTAGACTAAAGCTGCGCTTAGGAATGGGGAACTACAGATGGGCATGGCCCAGAAAAACCTAACCGATGGTTGTTTTGGGTTGCCTAGACAGTCACATGGCTAAAGCCCAGCAAATGAAGCTCAGCAGCAGACCCAATGGGGAACCCGTAGTGGTCCAAGCTCGGTTACCGTTAGACAGGTGTTAGGTAGGGAGTTAGCCACGTGGCAGACAAAGATTCTGTAGAGTGATTGACCCCATACGCCAAGCATTAAATGAGGCTGTCATGGCATTAAATGCATGAAGACCTCTCACTCTGGGGCAAGATGAAACCACCATGACCGACGACAAGTAGACTATAGACTTTCGGCCAATGGGACAGTATGAATGGACAAGGAAATGATTAACAAGAGATATAAGGAAGCTTATGAGAAACGTTTGAAATGGGTAACACACACACACACTCTCTCTCTGATAACTCCTAACTTTCTCTTTAAGTTATTATTTTGACCACATTCCTATCTAACTTGATCGTCGAAGGGTCCACGGGAAGGAGCCATCCCCATTTCGGAACCTTCCTACTGGACTTGTTGCAGGTGTGATCAAGAAGAAGAAGGAAAGTCGACCTGTGGAGTTCTTGAATCAGTCCAACCCATATTCTGCTGACCAGATGGCATTATCAGGTCCTACGGCATTTTTCATCATACACTATTAAAAAATGTCACTAATTATTAATTTTCAGTGACAGCTTGAAAATTTTGTCACAAAAATGTCACTAATTATAAGTTTTGGTGACAGTTTCAAAAAATTGTCCCAAAAAAAGCAACTAATTTTCAACTTTCAGCTACAGTTTGAAAAATTCATTATAGAAAAATGTCACTAATTGTAAGTTTTAGTTATAATTTATAAAAACCATGACCAAAAAAGTCACTAATTGTCAATTTTTAGCGACATGTAAAAAATTATTTTCAATAGAACTTGATGGGAATTAAGTCCAACTATTAGGACCTACTGGTAGTTTACCCTAATGGAATTCGTTTTCATCACTCATGTGCTAATGGATGAGAGAAAGAATATGTTACTCATATTGATCAATTTCGTACACTTGTCAGCCTTGATGTAGTAACTACCGAAACTATCAACATAGATGGATTGTGATAACATCTTAGTGTGTTTGTATAAATGTTTATATTGACAAATTTGAAGATATGTGTATTGAAAATTTTTATGAATGTTTGTAAACTTCATATTTTTTTGGATGTTAAGGAAAGTGAATCTGTAAATGTACGACAACAGATAGCTGGACAAATCTAGTTTGTTTGGTAACATAACACCAGAATAATCCAAATTGTTTGGCAATGTATAACCCAACATGCCCATCATAAATTCTAAAAAAAAAAACAATGTTTTAAGGAAAGTGAATCTATAAACGTGCGATAACAGATGGCTGGACAAATATAGTTTATTCGGTAATATAATACCGGAGTAATTCAAAATGAATAGGTGTAATGAGAAAAATCTATCGGAATTTTTAAAAGGGTTTAATTTAGGGTTAGTTTTGGTATTATAAAGAGTGTAATGAGAATTTCAATTATTTCTTAATGGTGTAATGAAAAAAATAAGTTTAAAGAGATAAAATTATAATGTACGTAGAATTTCCCGTATGAGTGAACTTACATGTCAAGAGTTACACTCCCAACAGTTCCGAGTTCACAAATTGCCATCTCATCATCAAATGGCAAGCAATTAGATCATGTTATTAGTTTCTCTATTACTCCTATGACTCTGATTACTTTGTGATTGTAGATGGGGGCAAGGAAGCATAATTCTACATGGACAGGTTCAGCCTTGTAATGAATAGAGAACCAACACCTTCGGAATGTTCAAATACTCACTGCTTGTCTCGTTTTGGTCAATCAATTAAATACTTTCAATTTGCCATTGCCTGCTTTCCTTCCTATTTTGGAAGATATCAAAACTTTATTATATAAGCTTTGATTTATTTCTGCTATTAAAGTTGACAAGACAATGATAAGCCCAACTCATCATGTTACTCGAGAAAGCTTATTTTGATATACTTTAGTATGCTTTATAGAGTAGTTATTTATTTCTTAGTGTTCTCATGTTGTCATGACCCAAACCTGTCCTTATGGATTAAGGTCATAACTGGCCAGTAATCATGTGATTACCTATGGCCGCAAACAAAATCAGACATATATTAGGGGCCAAACGGAAGCAGACTTAAAAATTTTGTCCAAAGAGCTGTGCTTACATGGCGTATCAAAACATCTCACATATATTCAATAATAACCCACACCAAAAGAAAAACAAACTTAGAATCTTATACATGTAGGATCATTCAACTTATAGTCAGCCAAACCAAAAGTTTATGTACATAAGTGGTTCAACAGAACCACTAAAATAGCAAAAGGGAAAAACAAAGGGTTAAAAAGTAAAGTCTCATGCGTGAGACGCATGTGCTAACTTCACAAAAGCTCGGATCACTCTCACATCCTCCACTAAGGTTCACTAAGGCTGGGTTTGGATATCTCTTTGCACACTTACACACATATAAATGAGAGTGAGCGATAGCCCGGTGAATGATACCAAAATAGAGAAATTACATGAATGAAGTTTGTAACAGACATAGCAAACGGCCTTAGGCCCATTCATGTTTCTATCTAGTACATCATATGGCCTCAGGCCCAAACATATTAAACGGCCTCAAGTCCAAACATATCGAACGGCCTCGGGCCCAATTCATTCATGTCAAACAGCCTTTGGCCCAATCGTTCTCATGTTCGTATTTATGTGTGTTTTATACTCATGATCATGATCGTATTTGTATTCACTTAGTCTTATACAAAAGATTGGCATTTAGTATACTCATTCATAATTCAAACATACAAATCCATAAGGCTTATACAGAAGTAACGTTTGGAAAATAACATACTTGAACATATCTTTACTAAGATATTACTCACAGTGTTCTGCCGAAGGATTTGCCTTTGCACTTGACCCTACACATTACATAACATATTGGGTGATAAACAATTCAATCCGTTCTTAATTTATTTATCTTTCTTTATCCTTTTAGGTCATTTACAATGCTCAATGCATGCCTAAGAGTGCTTAGAAATGAAAGAGAATGGAAAACGATTTATAAAAACAACTTTTCAAAATTGCTGAAACAAGGCTCTCTGCTCAAGCGTAGATTTGGCCGCTCGAGCGGACAGCAAAGCTCTGTAAAAGTACTGGTTGCACGAATTTTATGCTCAAGCGAGACTTTTGACGCTCAAGCGAGGAGTCTCACAAAACAGGGTTCGCTGGAGTGCACACTTTGTCACTCGAGCTATAGTACAATTTTCTGCAAAACTTCTAGGAGCTTGATTTTCACGCTCGAGCGAGAATTTTCTTTTTCCAGAATTCTGTTTGAAGCTCAAACTTGATATTCAAAGGTCCAAAGCTCGTGTTTTTGGTATAAAAACATGGGAATACATTACATAACATGAGAACATAGGTAATTTGAGACCAATTGTTCAAAATCAAGATCCAATTCTCAAATCATCTCATATTCTTCTTGACAACTTCAAAACACATGTAATCAAACTTCATAACTACATGGATTATGCATGCATATGTAATATAGACCCTACTATCATTTCAAATGGTAGAAATGATGGTCAAAATCATGTGGCTTAACAAAACTATGCTTGCATGTATGATTTGGTACTCAATTTTTCATATTTAACACGCTACATGCTTGATTATGCAATTCCATGGCAACTCTCTACTTGCATGGTTATCTTGACTTCAAAATCATTATAATCAGCTCAATTCTTGTTCTTAATTGCACATTTTGCTAGAATTCACTTAATTATGAACTTAAACTCATGAGGTTGAGTTCAATTACTCACCTAGGAGCTTCAATTCTTCCAAATATAGTCAATTCTTGAGCTAATTCTCTTAGTTCCTCGAATTCACTTGCAATTCTTCAAGGTTGAGCTCACTCTCTCTCTAGAACTGTCCCTCTCTCTCTCTCTCTCTCTCTAGAGTGTAATTCAGATTTTTGATCTCCAAAATGGTGAGCCTAAGTGTATTTAATTCATATATATACTAGCTTAATTAATTGATTTAATTTAATTAATTCAGTCCGAATCAATTTTTAATTAAATTTCATCGTAGGCTCTAAAAATTACGCTAATCACAATAGTACAAACAATTCCAGTTTCTGAAACCTCTACGGTCTTCAATTTTCAAATTATAGCAGTAAGTTGGACATATTTTCCTACGGTAAACAGATATGGTTACAAAAACATGAATAATTACACAATTACCACTAAAAATTATATTAAGCATATAATCACAATCATAATTAAGACTGATTAACATAACACAGAACAGGGTTATCACACATATTTTCTCAAATAATAATAATAATATTAAATTATTCGAAATTCTATCAACTATATCATACATTGTGGTGAGTCGGGGACCATCATGTGAGTAGCTGGTAGACTTAAAAATAATTTATTGTGTCTTTATCTTTATTGTTGTATTCAATATTTGTTTGTAAAGGTGTCTTTCTTTTCTTTTCTTTTCTTTTTTTTTTTTTATGGCAAATTACACTAACTGTTGTTGACATTTGTAGAAAATCCCACAGTTTCAACATGATTATACCAACTTTATTTTCAGTAAGGTAAAAGGTATCAATACTTAGAAGAAAACAAATATTCATTTTAATATTAAAAAAATTGACAAATTCATTTTTTATCTGTTAATTATTAATGAAATGGGACCAAGTGTTATATGAATTAAAATTAAAATATATATATATATATATATATAATTATGTCAAAATTATGAAACTTATTGTATTTTCTTTCAATTTTGAGGAAGGTAAATGTAAAAATAAGAATATTTGTTGTTTCATATATTAGTCTAGCAAAAATAAAGCACAATAAATCAAGTACAAATAATGACAGAAAATTAAACTAATTAGCATGTGATTTTAGATTATATAAAACGAATAAATAAAATATGCTAACTAATAGAATAATATATGAATTGAAAATTTAGAGTTCAAAAATAGTGTACGAGAATTTGGAACTCACATTGTAACTATCCTAAAACTATTTTTCCTCCCTCCGTGAAAGTTTTAGCAGAGTCAAATAGTTCCAAGATAAAATTCAAAAGAGTTCACAATGGTTCTCTTCTAGTGCTCACGAACATCTGGACGTTTAAATTAAACCACGAATTGAATTGCCCAAAATAATATATGATAAAGATATATATATATATACACACACACTAGAATAAAGGCAAATCTCTCTCTCAGGACAACATGAATTTTGAGAAGGAATGACAAAGGCTTAGAGAATTGTTATGACGATGTTGTATTCTATCACTTGAAGCAACCATTGTATATATCCCACCAATGCTAATGGAACCACACCATGCACACACTAAAAAGAAAAATTATTCACATAGATTTATGTTGTTTGCCCAAATTGTAACATCCATGGAAGAGAGAGTCTACACTATGAATAAAAGTAAATATACATATGAGATGCTTAAAACACTTAATACCCGCATCACTACCTGAACCCTATATAGTCTACATTTGAGAATCCTAATTCCATACAATTAGGTAATTAAGGCCCTGTTTGGTAGAGCTGTGGGAAAGTGCTTATAGCTTATGCCTAAACAGCTTATAACTTATAATTATGAACATAAGCTGATTTCTGACTTATAAATTAAGCATCTACTGCCCCACTCAAAGAATAAGCTGATTTCTGACTTCCAAAAAGCTATAAGCTATAAGCTATAAGCTAAACCAAACACATCAAAATAGCTTAAATTAAGCTGAAAGCTGAAATAAGCAGCTTTTAAGCTGCACCAAACAGGGCCTAAGTCCTGCACATATTAGGTTTGTTAGTAGATTCTTAACTCTACTATCCTAATCCAAATACATATAGATGTTTAAATCAACCTAACAACTGTATGGAACCCACATATATTACATGGGTGGATTAATCCTAACAATCACCCCTTCACCCATGTGGGCTAAATGTTATATGCACCGTCCAACCTAGATGTCCTGGTTTGCATGACACACTCCACCTTCACCTAGAAGATGTTGAACGCCCTGAACCAAGTGCTCACGTTATTTGCACCTCACACCATAGTGCTCAAACGTGGCATTTGTGGTTTCCTTTGTCCTCATGCCCAAGCCCATGAGATCTGCCACACCTTCCTAAGGTGTCTCCACTACCATGAATCAAACCTCTATAGAAAAGAGCCCTGCATTCTCCCTTGGTGTACACCTTCTTATCACGGCCTCTGTCTCAATTTCTATGCTCAAAAGCTTTCTTCTTTGAATAATCCATAACCTGTTGTCTTCCTTTTTGGCCACTGTAACTGTTGCTCACACTATTGACTCATGACTCATACTACTCGTTTGATGTTTGACAACAACTTCCCTTTTGACACAACATACTCCATGAGCCTGTTCAAGTTGCTAATCATGATGTCCAATCAGAAAAAATACCACCTGATTGACCCCATAATAACTGGACTTTCTTATTGTTGAATCAAATTACTCCTGGATCACTAAGATCACATGCAATAACTTTTAATCGCTCTTGAATTTGTCCAATCCCTTCAAAAGGTTTAGAATCTACTAGGAAAATTCTGACCATACTAATGAAACCACAGTGCTTGAAAACCTTAGAGACTACCTTGCCTCGAATTTTTCTATTACACATACCCCGATGCAATAAAAAAAATATGAACGAGTTGATTTCATGCTTGTGCTACACCAAATTGCACCTGTAATCCTTTATTGGCTACATGAACTCAAACTAAAAAGAATTCCCAACTTCTTACCTCGTTGATGGACCCGAAGGCAAGAAAATAGCACCAAAAACTTTATGTAGCAGCACATCATGATTAATGTAATGACCCGGACCTGTATGACGTAATTACCAGTACCTAATTATGTGTTTATATGATTTAATTGAAGAATATCTGTTTGAATTGGGAAATATCTGTTGAAATGACAACTTCGGGACTGAAATCGATGACCGTAATGAATTCAGAAAATGAAATTGAATATGTCTATGAGATACCGGGAATTTTTAGAACCATCTGAATCGATAAATTGAAGACTGAAAATTGTCTGATTCGTAATGCCTTGTTTGGCTCAAATGTTTTGGCTTAAGTGCTTATATGTGATATATATGACTTATGGATATAGATGCTTGACCATTCTTGACTCAACAAAAGAGAGAAATATCTAGAAGAGAGAGAGAGTGAATTCGTGGAGAGAGAGAGAAGAGAAACGTGAGAAAGGGGAAAGCAAGAGAGAAGAAGAGGAGAGAAAAGGAATTCAAGGCTAGATCTCCTCCAAACCAAAGAATTAAGGTAAGATTTCATGAAATTGCTTGTTGATCCTTAATATTTAGCATGTTGATCTCAAGGTTATGGATTAAAATGGAATGATTCATGGTTATTTTGCATGTTTGAGGAAGAGACTCCATGGCTATAGAGATAGGAAGTTTGTATGTATATGTTCATGGATTTTCATCTTAATTTATGAGTTGATCTTGTTATAAGCTATGTGGGATGTGAATTGAAGACTTAATAGTTAAATTATGATGTTTATCAAGTATCTTGAGATGAAATTGGAAGTGGTTTTGCAAAAGGGAAGAAAAGGATGAGATGAAGAAGAAGAACCAGAGTTTCAGAATTTCGCAGGGTGCGCTCGAGCGGAGGGGAGCCCGCTCGAGCGGAGAAATCCATCTCTCAGCAGTTTTGGGAAATTGTACTGGCCGCTCGAGCGGCCAAAGTTGCGCTCGAGCGGGAAGGCTTATTTTCAGGAAAGTTTGGCAAGTTGCTCCACATGATTTTTAACGTATTAATGGCCTTATTTAACATCTTATGAGCATGAATCGAAGTAAAGGAAGATTAGATTGAGCATGAGAATGAATATGAAAGAATGTTAAGGCATGTATGATTTAATGTATAATGATGATGAATGTTAAGAAATATGTTACATTGTTGATGTTACAGGACAACGTGAAGACCGTGCACTCGGTATCAAGAATCACTGTAAGTAACATTTTCGTAAAGATATGTTATTATGAATTATGTTCAAGGATAAATGTTATGATATGTTTCAATGATGATGTTTTACGTGAATGAATGTCTTGATTGCGAATCTAGTATGGCATCCATAGTAGTTGAAGTCGTGGGGGCGAGAACATGCAGGCCCATGCGCTTTAGTCATGGGGGACGGCATGGAGGGACAAGCCCACGACCAGTTTACGAGATCTCGGTATGTGTTTAATCGGTGTCCGGGACCGGTTACTCTAGTCGTTTGTCGACACATGATATGTTATGTTATGTTCTATGGAGTATGCCATTACGTATGTTCTATATGATGACTGATTATGATTATGAAATGTTTTATTACGGTTTTATATAAAATGTTAGACTTCATTCACTAACCCCTTTACGTTACTGTTACTTGCTGGGCTTTAGCTCACCCCCGTATATATGTATTTATAGGTGAGCAGCCGGGAAGTCAAGCCTAGGCGGAGTTCTAGCTGAGCCGCCGTTTTGTAAGCCAACCAGAGTTTTGGATGCCTCAGAGCTGGGGCTAGGCCTGGAAGGCCGTTTTGTGAGCTTTTGTCTTGTTTTTGTTGTACTTTGTGAACATTGCAACTGAGCTGTATATATGGTGGATGATCATGTTATGTACTGTAGTGGGTAATTAACATCATTTTGTCATGTATATACTTGTTCATATTTATGCACAGCTCTTTGGACTATTTGTTGTATGTTGTCGCTTCCGCGAGCCCCTATTGATTATGTTATGTACAGTAAGGCCTGTGGTAATCCACGGATTACTGGCCGGTCTCGTCACCAAACTTCTAGGGGCGGGTTTGGGGCGTGACAGAATGGTATCAGAGCGCACGAGTTAATTTCCCACACACGTGTCCATATGAGCTGTTAGGTGCATTAGAAAAGAAATAGGGCATGGCATGAGCATATGTGCATGTGTGTGTGTGTTTTGAATATGGAGAATGAGAACTGTAAGGATGCGAACTGTAAATGATGAGACAACAGAGCAATGAATATGTTGAGAACGAAATGTTGTCTTTGATATGGTATTATAGACAAATGGAAGACACCAATGCCAGAAATGTAGATGAGACTGAATCCTCCGATGCTAGAATGACTCGATTAGAAAGAATGGTAGAGGCGTTAACAGGGTTGGTAAGACAACAACTAGAACAAGGTCAACAACCACCACAAAGACAGCCATTTCCACCTCCTCCACCACCACCGGTGCAAATGGAACAGATGAATAATGATGATATTATCAGTTTGACACAGAAATATAAGAAGTTGAAACCACCAGAATTTGCAGGAGGCATTGAACCCTTAAAGGCAGAGGCCTGGGTCTTAGAAACAGAGAAGATCTTTGAAGTATTCCCATGTACTGATGCATATAAGGTGTTGCTAGCCACATTTACGTTGACAGAAGAAGCTCGAAGATGGTGGATGCTTGTTCGGGATGCAAATAGAGACTTGACTTGGGATCGATTTAAGGAAATATTTTATGAAAAATACTTTCCACAATGTATGAGGGATAGGAAAATATCTGAATTTGAACAGTTCAAGCAAGGCACTATGTCAGTTGCAGAGTACGAAAGTAAGTTTACAGAGTTAGCTCGTTATGCCCCACATATGGTTGACACAGAATATAAAAAGGCCAGAAAATTTGAGGGTGGATTGCACGTTGAGGTACTTGACCGAGTAAATGTCTTGAAGCTGGAAAAGTATGTTGATGTGCTTGACAGAGCCTTGATGGCTGAAACGAACATTGCGGCTTTGAAGATATCTCAATTAACGACCATGACTGAAGGAGAAAACAAGAAATTCAAGAGGCAGAAAATAGAAATGGCTGGTGAATCAGTGGGCTCCATAAATGACAAATCAAACTTAACCATTAATGATAATACAAAGGGAGGTGTGCCTACCTGTAAAGACTGTGGAAAGCAGCATTGGGGTGTTTGTCGCCGTGGAACTGGGGTCTGTTATAAATGTGGACAGAGGGGACACATAGCTAAAGTTTGCCCACAAGTGCATTCAAGAAATGAGAAATCCATGGCTAGTGGAGTTAACCCAACAACGACGCCAAAGGCAACTATAATAGCTACCTCCGAGGGGAATACTTTGAGGCAAGCAAGAGTTTACACCTTGGTTTCTGATAAGACACCAGATACAGGCAAAGCGAAGACAGGTACAATTACTTATCTACTCCACTGTTAATGTTGTTACCTATGCAATGGAGAATTTTGAACATGAATATAAGCGAAATGATGTTAGAACAGATAACTATGAGTATGATGGAATAACTTCCCTTTGCTATTACCTTTGCTATGGACTGTTATAGTTACGTTTGACTTGAACGTTATAGAATTTGTTAGTTGACGTCAGCATGTGTGAAATGTGTTTATTATATGTCGGACTGCTATGGGATGGATGCATGAACTATTTGAGTAATTGAATAGAACCGTTGAATTGTTTTCCTCACATGACGACACTTCCGTGAACTATAGAATGCTTCGGAATGAATAATGACATGTGATTATGATCTATGATTGAAACTCTGCCAGGATAAGAAAAGTTTGGAGGACCAAACTTCTTAAGGTGGGGAGAATGTAATGACCCGGACCTATATGACGTAATTACCAGTACCTAATTATGTGTTTATATGATTTAATTGAAGAATATCTGTTTGAATTGGGAAATATCTGTTGAAATGACAACTTCGGGACTGAAATCGATGACCGTAATGAATTCAGAAAATGAAATTGAATATGTCTATGAGATACCGGGAATTTTTAGAACCATCTGAATCGATAAATTGAAGACTGAAAATTGTCTGATTCGTAATGCCTTGTTTGGCTCAAATGTTTTGGCTTAAGTGCTTATATGTGATATATATGACTTATGGATATAGATGCTTGACCATTCTTGACTCAACAAAAGAGAGAAATATCTAGAAGAGAGAGAGAGTGAATTCGTGGAGAGAGAGAGAAGAGAAACGTGAGAAAGGGGAAAGCAAGAGAGAAGAAGAGGAGAGAAAAGGAATTCAAGGCTAGATCTCCTCCAAACCAAAGAATTAAGGTAAGATTTCATGAAATTGCTTGTTGATCCTTAATATTTAGCATGTTGATCTCAAGGTTATGGATTAAAATGGAATGATTCATGGTTATTTTGCATGTTTGAGGAAGAGACTCCATGGCTATAGAGATAGGAAGTTTGTATGTATATGTTCATGGATTTTCATCTTAATTTATGAGTTGATCTTGTTATAAGCTATGTGGGATGTGAATTGAAGACTTAATAGTTAAATTATGATGTTTATCAAGTATCTTGAGATGAAATTGGAAGTGGTTTTGCAAAAGGGAAGAAAAGGATGAGATGAAGAAGAAGAACCAGAGTTTCAGAATTTCGCAGGGTGCGCTCGAGCGGAGGGGAGCCCGCTCGAGCGGAGAAATCCATCTCTCAGCAGTTTTGGGAAATTGTACTGGCCGCTCGAGCGGCCAAAGTTGCGCTCGAGCGGGAAGGCTTATTTTCAGGAAAGTTTGGCAAGTTGCTCCACATGATTTTTAACGTATTAATGGCCTTATTTAACATCTTATGAGCATGAATCGAAGTAAAGGAAGATTAGATTGAGCATGAGAATGAATATGAAAGAATGTTAAGGCATGTATGATTTAATGTATAATGATGATGAATGTTAAGAAATATGTTACATTGTTGATGTTACAGGACAACGTGAAGACCGTGCACTCGGTATCAAGAATCACTGTAAGTAACATTTTCGTAAAGATATGTTATTATGAATTATGTTCAAGGATAAATGTTATGATATGTTTCAATGATGATGTTTTACGTGAATGAATGTCTTGATTGCGAATCTAGTATGGCATCCATAGTAGTTGAAGTCGTGGGGGCGAGAACATGCAGGCCCATGCGCTTTAGTCATGGGGGACGGCATGGAGGGACAAGCCCACGACCAGTTTACGAGATCTCGGTATGTGTTTAATCGGTGTCCGGGACCGGTTACTCTAGTCGTTTGTCGACACATGATATGTTATGTTATGTTCTATGGAGTATGTCATTACGTATGTTCTATATGATGACTGATTATGATTATGAAATGTTTTATTACGGTTTTATATAAAATGTTAGACTTCATTCACTAACCCCTTTACGTTACTGTTACTTGCTGGGCTTTAGCTCACCCCCGTATATATGTATTTATAGGTGAGCAGCCGGGAAGTCAAGCCTAGGCGGAGTTCTAGCTGAGCCGCCGTTTTGTAAGCCAACCAGAGTTTTGGATGCCTCAGAGCTGGGGCTAGGCCTGGAAGGCCGTTTTGTGAGCTTTTGTCTTGTTTTTGTTGTACTTTGTGAACATTGCAACTGAGCTGTATATATGGTGGATGATCATGTTATGTACTGTAGTGGGTAATTAACATCATTTTGTCATGTATATACTTGTTCATATTTATGCACAGCTCTTTGGACTATTTGTTGTATGTTGTCGCTTCCGCGAGCCCCTATTGATTATGTTATGTACAGTAAGGCCTGTGGTAATCCACGGATTACTGGCCGGTCTCGTCACCAAACTTCTAGGGGCGGGTTTGGGGCGTGACAATTAATGTCTATCACAACATGTGAAAAAACAGATCGATTTGCTCTATCAATCCAACCCTTTTTTTTTTCTCTCTTTATGCATGTCCTCCTTGTGTTGTTGCCACGCTTTTTACCAATTGCAACGAAGATCGACAACCTTTAGCTTTGATACCACTTGTTGGGATTTATACCATATTCCACTAGTGTAAACAAAAGCAGACCATGCATACACCAAAGAGAAAAATTAATCACACACATATTTACGTGGTTTGATTGAAATTGCCTATATCTAAGGGAGAGAGAGCTCCCACTATGAATAAAATAGAGAATACATATGAGATGGATAAAATACTCAAAACCTACACCACTACCCAAACCCTATGCTCAAGGGTAGTTGATCCATTGCTTACCTAGGTGCCTTATGGTATTTTTTTTTTCACCACTTACATTATTAGTTTTTTCTTCTTTAAATCTCTCTTAAAAAATCTTATAGTACACATGACTATTTATAATAGTTTACCAATGGAATACCTAGTTCCATCTATGTTCCATTTGTTTGGGAAAATATTTTTTGTATTTTCTAGTGTTTGGTATAGTAAAAAATGAAAGTCAACGGAAAACTTTTTTCATGGTCAATGGAAAACAAGCCTATTTTGACAGAAAATGTTTTCCAATTTTAAAAAACGAAAAACATTTTTTGGATTAAAATTTTACTAATGTCACCACACCACCACCATCACCACTCTCACCTCCACCACCACACCACCATCACCACGGTCACTGCTACTATCACCGTTGCCATCGATGCCATCATTGCCCCACCACCATGCCACCACATCCACTTTCACCTTCGTTCTACCATCACCACCATCAAACATAAAAAGATGTTTTCTCTTAAAAATATTTTTTGGAAAAACTTTTCGGTAGAAAATATTTTTCGCACAAACAAATGGAGCGATAAATAGGTAATCAAATTCTAAACATATTAGGTTTCCTAGTAAATTTCAAATTCTACCATCCTAACTCAAATGTATGTTTAAACCAATCAAACAATTGTATGAAATCCATATATAGCATATTGGTGGATTAATCTTAACAAGTGACACAAGTCAAACACCATAAATGGTGCAACCGTAATAAAATTAAAGCCAAGAATAATGAGCATTATATGTAGGAATATAAAATATGAAGGAAGAGTAGTTTTGGAGTATGGTCAAATGGTACTCTATGATATTGTAATTGGTAGAGAATGTGGATAGGTAGGGTATTGTGTTTGGGGATTGAGGAATATGAGGGGATATGATGAATAATAAATAATTAGAAAATATGGACACGTAATACTCTGCGAGTATTCTATATTTTTCCTTCAATATAAATATATAAATAAGGCTACAAATCTGAATGGCTATTATCCCCTCTATAAAACTAATGGTAATAATTTAATAAATTCATATAACTCCGTGATTGTATTCATTTGGTTCAAAACATGTAACATAAAATTGATTAGGAACATTGAAAACAAAATTAATATATAATATTTGAAAAGAATCTTGAGTTTGATTTTTGAAATTTAAAATATTTAAATATAAATCAAAACATAGTTTATTTTATTAAAATACTCTAACATTATATTGGATCAAGAATTTTTCTACAGTTTGTAATCCAAAAAATGATGAAGTATCTACGTACAGATGTGTGTTTATATATATAAAAAAGGGTAAATTACGTGGATAGTGGTTGTATTTTGCTTCTTATTGTGATTTTTATTATTTTAATTAATTCAATTTTGACTTTTAATTTTAATTTTATGTTAATTTAGTTCAATTGATAATGTCAGTTGTAGTTTTTCAAGAAAAATAGTAACTTAGTTTATTGAGATTAACTCATTTAAAGCAACTCTAGCTAATAGTGAAAGCTAAAATGACTAGATCCTTTTTTAGCTTACTACAGTGCAAAAAAGCCATTTTCAGCTATACCACTATAATGATTTCCATAATATTTTCACGCAACCAACTCTCATTTCAATTTTTAACCACTATTTTGTAAAAGGAAAATGTTTGGTGGCCTGAATTTCTGTGGCTCGAATGGCTCGAATGTGTCAAAACGACGTCGTTTTGGGTGTTTCGAGCCATTCAAGTCATGTTTTTTCGGGCCACCTAGCATTGTTGTTTGTAAAAAGCATCTAGTTGTCATTGGAGGAGGTTTTTTATGATGGTGTTAGTAAAAATCCTATTAAGGCCTGTGTCAATAGGAATTGAACAACAATTTTCACCAAACAATCTCAAGAAATCAAGCAATTGTGTAATTGGCTCAATGCCTTGAAAGTTTAAGTAGTTCTTTGGAACAAATGAACAATTGAAAGAACAAGCAAACAGAGAAAATCTATTTAAACTCTCAAGGTTTACAAACTAAGTAGCTGAAATTACACTGAATTAACTACTCCTAAGATGAAAAGATCTACTCCAAACAAACTATGCTAGAACTAGGCTAAAACTGATGTTGTTGTTGAAGGTCTATCCTTGTATCTTTGCCCTATTTATAGGTTGTAGTTGAACAGCTAGCCAGTTTTCCTTCATGACTTCAAGAACCATAATCTTTGCAACATCATGGGCAGTTTCACACATCCACATTCCACACATTGCTTCCACGTTCCCACTTCTTCCTCAATTTGTTATGGCCCACTTAATGCCTTTGTAATAAACATGTGAAGTCTGCATAAGCATAACAATAATAATAACTATTCTGTTTAGAGTGTTTCTGGTCTGAATTGACAGATCATAATCGACATGTCGCAATCAATAAAATTAGTTTTGATCATAATTGATAGACTACAATCAATAAGATAGATTTGGCCACAATCGACAGAAAAATATTTTATGATGCAAACCAAAGGTATAGCCGAAAATGGCTTTAGCTCAAGCATTTGACACACCATAAGAGATGCTCACTTTATAATTTTATCTACAAAAACATAATACATGTCTTTTTCCTTTTTTTAGAAAGATTAAATTGCATTAAACATAAAAGATAGTCATCAACAACTTCCAACAAGCAACAGACACCAATACACCACAAACTCAAGAAACCTAAGCAAACAAACAAAGATGCAAACTATGCAAACAACCTAAAAGTCATGACCAATACTAGCAACCAAATGCAACATCAACACAATCCTGCAAAGATAGCAAGAAAACACACAACCAAATATGAAAAGGTTAGCACAACTCGAACTATTGGATCAAAAAGCTTAGCGTTGCGGTGGTCGAAAGAGACTTGGGTTGTTGAATCCAAGGCTCTCTCTTCCGTTTGCCAGGATCGGGAGCATGTGACTGAAGAAATTCAACCGTAGCGATCAACACATTTCGACTAAAAAAGCATTGTCTTGGAGCTTTGATGCGTTTAGAGCGGACATTTGGGCTTGAAAGGCATGGTCTTGGAGCTTTAATACACTTGAGAAAACAATTGGGCTTGAGAAGCATGGTCTTGGAGCTTTGATACGCTTAGATCCTCCAGCACCAAAATGTACAATTTGGTTGGAGTTTGGTGCTAAGAACAGCTCTTCAGAGGAATTTGGTGCTTGTAACTGCTCGTCAGGTGCTCGAGCAACTGGTGATGGCAGCTGTGATGGTGCAACTTCACTAGCAACAGGTGTGGTAGGCTGAATTTTAGTATTTGGAACATCCAACATATCAATTTGCATGTCTGTCTCGGAAGGACCTTTTGGTTGAACCTTGACAACGGACAAGCTTTGTTGGTGTATAAACTGAAAAAGAGCAACAGCTGTAAGATTTTTAAGCAAATTATGATCAATGAGGAGGAAATTCTTGCCCAATCTCACTTTTTTCTTGCGCTTGACATCCGTTTTGAGCATAGCATCACTCAATGTACCCAGTGGCGGAGCCAGGAATTTAATATAGAGGGACGCTTATTCATTATAATCTCAAAGTTTTTCTTCCCCAATCAATAATAGTAATATAATAATAATTTTTTCAGCTAATATTAAACATTAAAAATTAATATTCATTACAAAAAAAATTTAATTTTAAACTTTTACAATTGATCCCGATAAGTTTTCATCTTTTAAAATCTTTCCATGATAGTATCATTGTCAATGCTATCAAAAATATCTCTCTCAATGTAGACAACCAAGCTATCATTCATCCATTCATCACCCATGAGGTTCCGCAACCGATTCTTCACAATATTCATAGCTGAAAATACCCTCCCAGCAGTAGCAGTTGCAACAGGTAAGATTAATGCTAAAGTCAAGAGCAAATACACCAATGGATATACTTTGTCTCTTCCAGTCTCCATTATTTTCTTAGGAAGATCGGCAATTCCATTAAACATTGAGAACTCACTACTAGATAGCATGTTGATAATATATGTATCAAGGTGATCATTAAGTACCATGAGCTCCACTGAAGAAAATTCTTTGGGATAAAATTCAGTAAGATGAATTAACTTTTTCCTGTCAAAACTAGAGAAAGAGTTAGATGGATTCAAACATGCCACACAAAGTAATAACTCAGTGTTTGACTCAGTGAAATGAGCATTTAGTTCTTGAATTTGCATATCCAAAATAATATAAAATAACTCAGCGCGATAATGATGTAAGTTTGTAATTTCTTGAGCATTGCGCCTTTTTCTCCCTCGAACTACAAACATATCATCCACTTGGAGAACATCAATTTCATGTTTTTCACAAAAAGATAAAATATCATCAAGTAAAGATGTCCACCCACTCTCCCTCATCTTTTGGAGTCGTCTTTAGAAATTTGAACTAAATTCATGACATTAACAATATCTTGATCTTTCCTTTGTAGTGCTTGCGATAACTCACTTGTAATAGCCAATATTGTTTTCATCAAATGAAGGTTGAATACAAACTCAAATGATTGAATTGAGTCCAACAATACATTTGCTTCTACTCGTTGTTCTGAATTTGAACCATCCTCCGAAATCATTTCAAACACATCAATCACTATTGAAAACATACTAGCCAAGTTGACTAAAGTACCATAGTGTGAACCCCAATGTGTATCACTAGCACGTTTAAGATTAGTTTCTTGATTTAAGCTTTGCCCACTAGATAGCTCTCCAGTATCAAGTGCCTCAGCAACTTTTGCAACTTGCTTCTCTCTAACAATATCTCGGCATTTACATGATGCTCCAACAACATTCACCACATTAGAAACCAAAGTGAAAAGTAAAACAATTTGATTATGATTCTTTACCACGGCTACAAGTGCCAATTGCAATTGATGAGCAAAACAATGAACATAATATGCACAAGGATTCTCTTTCAGTATAAGTGTTTTAAGACCATTGAACTCACCTTGGATATTACTAGCCGTATCATATCCTTGACCCTGCAATCTGGAAATACTCAATCCAAGTCTGGAGAATAAATTTTCCATAACTTGTTTGAGTGAGAGAGCATTCGTATTAGCAACATACTCAATACCCAAAAAGCGGTCAATCACTTGGCTTTTTTGTCAACATATTGTATTACAACTGCCATTTGCTCCTTGATTGATATGTCACGGGTTTCATCAATCAAAATAGAAAAAATATCTCTAATAATCACATTGATAGTTTCAAATGCGGCCACATTTACAATGTCTTTTTGAATATCAGGAGATGTCAACTTGAGATTTTGTGGAGCATTGCTCAATGCAACCACTTTGACATCTTCATTATGATCAGCAAGAAACTTGAGAAGTTCAAGAAAATTTCTTTGGTTACTTGAACTTTCATATTCATCATGCCCACGAAATGCAAGTCCTTGTCGTAGAAGAAATTTGACACAATCAACCGATGCATTCAAACGGATTTGATACTCAATTTGAGCTTGATTAGATTGTTTGAAAAAAATTGTTTGAATATGTTGGTTTTGGTTTGACAAGTCTTGAAATTTACTCGAAGCTTGATTATGAGCACTTTTGGGACCTCCAACATGAGTCTGAATTTTTTCTTTTTTCTTCCAATTTGAGAAACCCTCACCAACAAAAGAATCACCACCAACTTGATCTCCAATATTGGGTTTAAAAAGATAACAACATAAACAAAATGCTACATCTTTTGCTACGCTATACTCTAACCAATTAGGAAATTCACTAAACTAAGCCTAATTAAATCGCCGAAGTTTTTGTCCAAATGATTTTTGTGAAAAATTATGATCACGTGGTTGACAAGGACCTTTTTGTAGATATCCCTACGAATTTGGTCTCGATCATTAGCATTATAATCCATAATCCGAGGCCGTAGTCCTGGATCTACAGAAAAGTCTACTAAGTTGATTTCTATATGACTTTGTTTTGCGGAAGAATAATTATCATCTTCTTCTTGAAGAAGAGATGATTCCAACTTTGATTTTCTTTTGAAATATTTCTCCATGACTGTTTGAAAAAATTAAAAATCAAAATAAAAATTCATAATCAAAATCACAAACTCCCACAAATCAAAATCTCAAATTTTAATACAAATCAAAAAAAATTAAATTTAGCACAAATCACAACAAATAAAAATGTTTAATTTTAGCACAAATTATAACAAATCAAAACAAATCAAAATCCCTAATTTAAATATTAATCACTGCAAATTAATATTTTTAATTTTAGCACAAATCAAATCCCTAATTTTAGCACAAACAACAACAAACCAAAATCCCTAATTTTAATACAAATCACCACCAATTAAGATTCATAATTTTAGCATATCAAAATATCTTATTTTAACATAAATAATAACAAATAAAAAAAATTTACAATTCAAAACTTGACAAATAACTATAAATCAATACTCGTAATTTTTATTTAAAAGTAAAAAAAATAAATAAAGTTACTTGTTAATAATGAAGAGAAGATACCAAGATTATAGTGTGGTCCCAAATCTGTGTTGTGTGATCCTAATCTGGTGAATCGCAAGTCAGTAAATTGTAAAATAATAAAGGGAGACAAAGAAGACAAAGAAAATATACGAAAACACTTAACAAGTACTGTGAATAAATAAAAATAAATAAATAATTTCATACACTTTTAGAGTTTTAGGGTTTTAATCTTGCTGTAATTGGAGTTATATGCACTCACCCAAAATAAAAGTTGTGTATCAGTGTTTGGTTGGGATTGAGACTCAAAAAAAAAAAAAAAAACTATGGGTGCGTGTGGTGTGGTGTGTCAATGTGTTTGTATTACGTATAGAAAAAGGCATTGTGTGTAAGTGTAAGCAAGACCCCACCCAAAAAAATAATAATAATAATAATTTAAAAGTCAGGAGGGTCACGTGACCCCCCTCATCCCAACGTCCCTCTGCTACTAGATATACCCCCTTCTAGCTTGTTGCTGCTGCTAGAGCTGTAAATGAACCGAATAGTTCATAAACCAGCTTAGCTCGGCTCGTTAAAGATTCGACTCGACTTGGTTCGTTTAGTAAACGAGCCGAGTTCGAGCTCGCATAAGCTCGGTTCGTTTATTTTTATTTAAATTATATAATAAATATATTATTTATATATTAAATAATATATAAATATATGTAAATAATAGTACAAATACATTATTTATATATTAAATAATATAAATAATATTAAAAAAAATTATAGAGTCCAGCCGAACCGAGTTCAAGTTTCATTAATATTAATGAGCCGAGCCGAGTTCGAGCTAGTTCCTTATTGAGTCGAGCTCAATCTCAATAAACGAGTTTGATAAATAAACGAATCGAAGTCGAACTCAACAAAATTTGACTCAACTCAATTCGACTGATTTGCAGCCATAATTGCTACCCCTCTTATCCCGCTTCCACTACCATCAGTCTGATCTTGACTTTATGATGAGCCTCCTTGACTGGAGTCAACATGAATATGTGCAGTCCAGGACTTTGCTTGGCTTTGTTGTGGTTTCTTGCACACTGACAATGTATTTTAGTCTAAAAAAAACAAAAAAATAAAAAAAAAAATTTAGAAGTCATTATAAATTATTATATTATTCTTTTTATTTTTTTCATAAAAAATTAAAAAATTATTAAAATATTTTATTTCCGAACGAGACCTAAATGTCTACCGGTTAAAATCGAAATCCTTATATTGGGCAACCTTGATTAGAGCTATTTCAAGCGGATCTAAATGAGAAAACACGTCAGGTGACGATGAACATCTCAAATTGTCGTGATTAAAGTCTCCATCTATTGTGATGCATTTACTTTCATTTTTTTATGTGCTCAGTTTTCTTTTTTAAAAAAAAATAATAAATTCGTAATCAAAATAAAATCAATTGAAATTATAGAAATCAAACTGACATAAATTAAATTTGAAGGACTACTTATTTAATTTGGGAGCACCTACCAATCAATCCTATTAATTTGACTTATTTATCTACAAGTCTTGACTGATAAATTTATCACCGTAAATTTATTCATAAAAATATAAAAAAATTAATAAATTTATTAAGAATAAATTTATCAATATAACTTAATAGATAATAAATCCCAAAAGTAATACCTAATAATTTACCCTTTAATTTGTTATATAAAAAAATGGTTAGCATTTTCAAAGTTGCATGTGGCCGCTTGGCTCTGCAATTTTTTAATTAGATGCCTAGATCTATTCTACATAGAAGTGAGAAACGGCATATTTACTATTTTCCTTATTTCTATAAAATAACTTTTGTAATTATACCTTATATTTATAAAATAACTTTTATAATTATAACTTTTATAGATTATTAGTTTTAAAAAAAATAAAATAAGCTGTAAATATATTTGGTACAATTTTTAATAATTTATGAAAAAATTTAAACATAGTTGTTGCATAACTTTTTTGTTGTGTTGATACTCATAATACCCTCAAAAAAATTGTTTATGATAAAAGAGTCAAGTTCTTTTGTCTATACATATTTAAGGGTTTCAAATAAATTAAAAGAATTTTTTTTACAAATTGTACGTTAAGAAAATCTTAATAATTTTTTGACTAAATAAATTAAAAAGGTCAAACAAATTATAATTTTAAATTGCAACTAAACATTATTAATCAATTTTTAAAAATAAATAAATTTAATAAGATAAACTTATAATACATAGTGTATAAGAGTTTAAAAATTTCTATAAACAAAATTATTTTTTTACCAATAGACACAAAAGGCATTGGGTATCCTAACAAAATATGAGGAACAAGATTAACACATAAATATGGAGATACGAATCACTATCACCTTAATGAGGTGGAGGGGTTTTGCCCAAACAAAATAGTCTGTTGGCTGGTTTGTGTCTAGTTATAAAAAATTTAGTCAAAAAATTCATTAATGTATAGCATTATTCTAAGGGTTTAATTTGGAAGGCCATCTTTGTCTAATAGGGTGATGTTACACCCCCATCATTTTTATGACTTCTAATGGTGCATTAATGACTAGGCACGATAATGACGTGAAATAAAATAATATTTTTTTATAAATGATGTGATTTTTTTTTAATAATCATAATAATAAAATTTGCAATTAAAACAGAAAACACTAATTATTTAGAAAATTACTTTAAGATTTTATTTTTTCATACCCATCTTGTTTCGTCTACTACAAATGCTTTTCAAACCTTTGAACGAGTAGACATAAAGAGTAATTTTTCACTCTAGGTGACTATTACTTTGCTTGTATTACTACTCTTAGACCTTCATAAAATTAAAAGATAGTAGACAAAATATGTATGGAAATGAAAAACTTTTATTAAATATTTTAAAAAAACTACAGAGATTACAAGAAAGATAGAGAACACTTTTGCTCACTTATAAGACTCTGCTTCTTGACTCTACTTCTACAAGATGTAGCCACACCCTTTTATAGGCCACAAGTGGACTTCAACTTCAGAATTAAAATGCATAAAATTAAAAGATAAGGTTCTTGTAACAAGACAAGAAACTTTTAACATTTTGATTTATTAAAACTAATAACTTAGTACTGGTATCTCCACCACTTTAGTTTTATTCAGCATGTGACTCCCTTATCTTTATTCAACATGTGATCCACTTTGTTGTGTCTGCTTGGTTGTATCCGTCATGTGAGTTCTCTTTTGACTTTGTCTTTCTTGGCATCTTTTGCCATGTGAGCCTTTCTTAGCTTTGTTCTCCATGTGACTATTCTGAAGGATTCTTTCATTTTTTAGCTTAATTTGTCATGTAAACTTCTGCCTGTTTTTCAGAAATACAAAGGTGCTTGTCTTGCATTGATTCATAGTGAATTTGGGCTCTCCTCTTAATTTTGTAGAGTTCCCAAACGGCTACAGAGATGTCTGGTGCTTTAATTATCCCTTCTTGAAGGATTTTGAGTATTTCTTTTGCTTTGTCTTCTCCTAGCTTAGATGGCACAATAAAAGCTTTTCGTTTCTTACCACCACAACTCTCTTCCCATCACAAAAGATTATCGATTCTAAATGTTGGAGAAGAGTTTCCAATGTATTATGGAAAAACATGAGCCTATCAATTTTGTCGATGGTAGGATCATATCCTTTCCATGATCTTTTATTTTTACCATGATAGAAAGAATTTTGACTAGTTACTGGGTATAGATACCAGATCTGATATGATTGATAAAAATGAGTTTTAGTTCTTTCAGCCAGAGTGGACATGATATGTGCCATAATAAGCATTGGGCTTGCTCCCATAATTGTAATAGCATATTTAACTGTTGCTTCGTCTTAGAGCTGAAAATTTTCTCTATCAATTTCCACAAAATCAACAATTCCAAGTTCAATCCAATGCATCTTAATTTTATCTGTTAGAATAGTAGAGAGAGAGAAAATAATATGTATTGTATTTAATGAATTGTATTGAAAGTGAATTTTCCTATACAATAGAAGGCCTGTATATATAGGCTGGGAAAGAGTATTCTACTAGTAATCTAATTATGAGAAAAAGTATCCTATAAGAGACCTAACTATGGCAATACCTAATATATTTAGGAAATCAATACCTAATATATGTAGGAATATATACCATATATACATTAACATCCCCCCTCAAACTCAAGGAGGATAAACATTTTGAGTTTGGAAGGAGAAACTACAACATGAAATAAAAATAAAATAAAAGGCAAATAGATTGCAAAATCCGAACGGGAGTGCAAGAGCACTTGAAATAGATCCGAGACCAGAACTAATGCCGGGGAGACAGTTTATGGTCGTGTTGGACCATTGTAGGAACTGGCTGAAACTAATACCAAGACAATTTAAGGTCATGTTAGACCGTTGTAGGAGCTAACCGGAATCAATGTCAGGACAATTTGAAGGGGTCGTGCCGAACTGATGTAGAGAACTGGATGTTGAACCAACAAGCGTGGCACACACATAACTTGTGACGTGGTACTGAACGATGATGGCAATAGATAATTGAGTGCGCTAGGAGGCGGCTTGGATTGTGCACCAAAGGGGGCAGTTTGGGTGGTTCGCTTGGATTGTACGCCAAGAGAGGCAGCTTGGGTTGTGCGCCAAGGAGGCAGCTTAGAGAGTACACCAAAAGGAGGAGGCTTAGGTAATGCGCCAATGGGGCGGCTTAAAGAGTGTGCCAAATGAGGTGGCTTAGGGAGTGCGTCAAAGAGCCGTCTCATTGGCGCACCATCTAAGTCGCCTCCTTAATGCACTCGCTAATCTGATCTCAACATTAGTTCTAGCCAGTTTCTCCAGCGGTGTTAGGGACATGCGCCAAGAGGGTGACTTAGAGACGTGCACCAAGAGAGTGGCTTAGAGTGTACGCCAATGATGCGACTTGGGTGGTTTGCATGGTGTATAACCATGCTCACTATGATATAGGTATAATACCCCCCTCAAACTCATATAGTTTGAAGATAGAAACCAATTTGAGACTGAAACAGAGGGAAAGACAAAGTGGAGCAGAAATACACAAAAAAGTGGATTGCGAGTAAAAAAATATGATAGAGATATTTAGGGTAGGAATAAATTAGCGGATAGAGGAAGAAATCACTACGAAGCAATACTAAAAGGAAAATATAGCAATGGAATGGGTTGAGGTCCGGTAAGCGGCCAAGGTAAGGCTGCCGCCCGCCGGAAAGGCGAAGAACACCAAGAGCTTAACCTAAAGCTCTGATACCATGTTAGAATAGCAGAGAGAGAGAAAATAATATATATTGTATTCAATGAATTGTATTTAAAATGAATTTTCCTATACAATAGAAGGCCTGTATATATAGGCTGAGAAAGAGTATCCTACTAGAAATCTAACTATGAGAAAAAATATCCTATAAGAGACCTAACTATGGCAATACCTAATAGATCTAGGAAATCAATACCTAATATATGTAGGAATATATGCCATATATACATTAACATTATCCACGGATAACCTAAGACTTGGCCAACCATAATCCTAGTTTAAGGACTCTACTAAGGATGGCATCTGAAGTATTTTTTTATGTTCATCTTGTTTTTTGACAATTTGTTTAATTTTTTCAGTTAGCTCTTTTGGGAAAAAAATGTTTTTATTTCTTTTAAAATAGAAATTCTTTTTTCTCTTTCTTCCATCATTTTTTCATCATTGCGGATGATTGTAGTTACTTTTCGTACTCATTGGAGGGGTTTAGTCTCCTTAGATACAATAGCCCTACAGTTCAGACTCCTGTGGTTTTGAATCTGGTTTCATAAGTGCAATATGAAATTGAAAAAACACAAATGAGAGTCCAAATCCAACAAATCTTTGGAAAATCGATTTACAATCAGAAATGCCAAAAATGGACTGCATTTGCCAGATTTCAGAGTCGCCACATAAATATTTTTGTAAAATTTAGGAAACCCATGACTCGTACCAAAGGCCACTTGTCCGTCATCACCAAAGTGTCTCGGCTTGGAAATTTAGGTATGAGAGGAGAAGATCATGAATTGAGCACCCCTTCACCCGATCAAAGATCGGCCTCTACTAATCATGATGTGATTTTTACGTACAGTATATGCTCTTGTTCTAATTATTAATGCTAACATTACTATATGAGGCACAAAAGTATAGACTACTTCACTCACTTTGGAATGCTTTGATTTCATGTTTTGTTTAAAAAGAGTTTTGAATATGTGCTACTTGAAAAAGTAAGCTCATATGTACATTAATCAAATCATCCCAACTTAAGTGAAAAGCCTTCATCCACCAGCATTCAAGAGGTATATCGCATAAGCACTTAGCCTCATGGTAACATGTTTATTACGGCAACACAAACATATATGCAATATGCCAAAGCAAAAAATGCTCACCTAGCATTCAACCAAGGCAAGCCAAAATAAAGGATAATAGTTAGAAAAATGCATCCTCTAATATGCAAATGACTAATGCAACATCTACAAAAATGCAACTACAAGGTTCGGTTTATTAACATGATATATGGCTCAACTCAAAGTATGCAATAGCTCTTGTATTCAAGTAAGTAGGAAATTACAATAATGTTAGAATGCTGAGCCGAAGCCGATGTATGCGAAAATGGATACAAGTCATGGTAATGGAGTGAAACCAAAATATGATACTATATGCAACCATCATAAGCAAGTAAATAAAAGGGAGAAAGAATGGGGGTGGGAAAACATACACAATATTGCCCTCATACAAGAGGGTCCGAATGTCCTGATTAAACTAATTATTACAACACCAAATTAACTAATTTAACTAGCTATTACAATAACTAAATTTAACTAGCTATTACAAATTCGAATGAATCTCATTAAGTAAACATACTACCAGCAAAGCATTTTAAAAGACCATAGGAAGTGAAGAGTCACACACACACAAACAAGAATATCCTCCCGGAAACCTCTCTGTTTTGCTGCCAGAATCTATTCTGTTTGCAGTCAGAAAATTATTCTGTTTTTGCCTCAACTTCTGCTCTGTTCTGCCACCAAAATGACACTACTGGCATAAACAATTGTGGCCGGCCAACCTCAAGAAATGGTCAGCCGACCACTATTTTTGGGTACTGCCCTGCTGCAATAGAATTGAAATAGAGCAAAACAAAGTGTTTCTAAGGGATGTTTATCCATTTTGCCTCTTCCTATCATGAAGATGATCGAGAGAGGAGTAGATTCGATTCACAAATCATCAATCGTCGCAAGTTTGTTGCGTGATGATCTATGAACCGACATGACAAAAGCTCAATAAATGAAAATGAAAGACCAACAACATCTCTTTCCTATCATGGAGTTAACTTAAGGAAAGAGATGGATATTGCTTCTTGAATCATTGAACATCTAAGAGTATGTAATGATTCGAGACGCAATAGGTTCAATATAACGTCCGATTGAACCCAACTCAATTTTATTACCCCTTTTTTACCACTATTATTCCAATTTTAACCTCTTTTATATTACCTTGCCATTCTTTATTCATTTTTGTCCAAAAGTGATGACTACGTGCACTAAGCGCAAAAAGCGATAAAGAGAAGTGTCAAACAAGAAGTTGTGCTTAACATAAGAGAGATATAATGCCTTGGTAATGAACCTCCAAAGAGATTAAACCATTAAGCATGGAAAATCTCTTTCTCATGCCTTGAGCAACAAACTAGTGTTTAAGACAACTCTTAATCAAAGAAAGCAAAGTAATGAGGGAGGTCGCAGAGATGATTATGCAAATATAATCATGACACATATGAATATTTACATGGAAATTATGTAAAGAAAGCTACCAACTCAAATAGATTGGTGTCTATGGCCTAAACCACCAAATCTATGAGGACTTACAACAATACAAGTATTGTATTCAAAGCATAACTAAGTAAACATACTAAACAGCCCCTAAATAGCACAAAATAATGCTGAAAATTACTTTGAAAAGCTAGCAAAAGTAAACCAAAAAAAAAAAAACAAAGCTAGTAAGCAAGCCTAAGGAAGGGTAGCCAACCCCTCCACTTTTGGGACCTTAAAATCACACGTTTTAGCCTCTGAAAACTCTGAAAATCAGTAGCTGAAAGCAAATAAACAAGTGTGAAAAAACAAGGATATAAGCTATAGAATAAGGTTCAAGGAAGGGTGGTTAACCCCTCCAGCTTTGGTAGCTTTTAAATTACAAGTTTTAGCCCTTAAAACCAGTCCAAAACAGTGTGAAAAAGAGGAGAAAAGAGTAGTGAAAATAAGATAGAAAATGGAAAAAACTATACCTCTTGAAGAGATGATGTTTTTTGGTTCTCAAACCATAAATGAAATTTTGGCTCAATAATCTTAACAAGATGCCTCAAAATTTTGGTTTAAGAAGTGTATGTATATTGCCAAGTAGAGAGAAAGAGTGTTTGGCAAGTTTTTGCCTCTTGGCAAATTTTTTTAACCTAAAACCATGAAAGATGATCATCTATTTATAGAAAAATAGGTTCCTTTGTCGAAAATATCTGTATTGAGCCAGTTGGTGCAAAGCATGCACATGAGGGGATAGCTGGCAGTAAAATATTTGCTGGCCGCTGGACATGGCCAACCGACCATGAAGAGGGACGGCCAGCCAATAAAAATTGGCCTGCCGGCCACTTTTTGGCCAGTAGGCCTCTGAGTGGTCAGGTTAGAAAAAATTAGGTTTTGGTTCAAAGAGGGTACGAGGTTTGGGCTTTGAAACTCAAAACCGAAGCTCTTCGCTGAAGAAATTGAACAGTTTATACAGCATATTATTTCATCATTGAATGTTCACCATGAGGCGTCCAAGTGTTAAGGGTGGTCAAAAATGGGGCGTCTACAATGATATTAAGTTCCTTTTTTAGAAACTCAACATAATCAGTAAGTGCACAGATAATTCTATGTACATCTTTTCGTTTATTGTTGTTGTGATGTCCCGAGCCTTTTAAAAACAATTTGAGTATATTAATTTAAAATTTCTATTCCTTTTGGAGTTCTTATTGCTATTGAAATCTACGAGTCACGTGTTCCATCTACTCTTCTCATTATTATTATTCATTCTCGTCCAAAAGTGTATTTCCGGGGATGCCGACTTAAGTCTTTGGGTGTTAGGTCAAGTCCAAGAATGGTAGAAATGCTCTAAGATTTATTTTAGCCTCTCTTGAAAGTTGAGTCTGAGTAGTCCTTTTGTCGCTTGAGCGGTAAACACGTCCGTCCAGTTCTTTGTTCTGAAGTCTAAAATATTAGGAGTGTGCTTTCACCACTCGAACGAAAGTTTTACCTCTCGAGCAGTTTGTCTACAGAGGAGAGAGATTCTAGGAGTTTGAATTCACCACTCGAGTGCATGATCCACTGATCAAGCAGTCTGTCTGGAGTCAATTTCGTGAAATGTGTCCAATCACTTAGCAAACTTAGGCAAATGTGTTTTTTCCTTCACTTTTCATTCTCTTCTCTCTCTCTCTCTCTCTCTCTCTCTCTCTCTCTCTCTTCACTCTACTCTCATTTCTCTTATCTTCCTCTAGAAAACACCCACCAACCTTCTTAAATTCTTGATCTCTTCAAATCCATTAGAGATTTGACCCTACTTTCTTCATTAATTCTAGAGAGCTCATCGAGGGCTACGACGTGTGCGCTGGAGATTAGATCTCGACACCGTTGATTTTTAGGGTTTTTCTCATCTTTTCTCTCTAAGCTTGAGGTATGAAGTTTCTTTGAGTTATATATACGATATTAACATGTCTTAGCTTATTTCTTTGATGAAATCATTGGCTTATGAGTTTGGGTTGAGTTGTGGGTTTTGAATGTGCTTAAAAAGTGGTATTTTCTCATCCCTCTCATGAAATTGATTTGATTTATGAAATGTGTGACTCTTGGAAGTCCATTGATAATAATGTTTTTTTTTAAAAAAAAAGAGAAATTCATTTTTGGGAGGAAACCCTAGATTTTGGAAATTTGGGGAAAAAATTGATTTTGAGGAAAAACTCATGAGATGACGAGATTTTATTGACAAAGATGAGGAAAATCATGTGTTTGATATATTGTTGAATTATCTATGAAATAGATGAGTTTTTTGTTGAGGAATTTGCCATGGATGTATGTTGAGAATACTTGGATCATGGAAATTGGATAATTATATAAATTGTGAATATGAAAATGTGTCATATGTTACATATATGTGGATGTGGTTATTATTTTCACATGGAGGAAAAATGTTGAGAATTGTGGAAAAATGTATAATGGGGTTACATATTTGCATTTGTATTTCACTCACTTGCATAGTTTTTGAATATTGATTATTATGGCTATGTTTTGGAAATTGAGTTATTGTTTTGAGAAAACATTTGATGATTTTGAAATGTTTTGGGGTAAATACGTTTGGTAAGTCTAAATAGAGGGGTGTAGTTTGGTATTGGTTAAATTGGCTTGAGTGTCCAGGGTGAAAGACCGAAAACACGCGCTAAGTAGGTATCACGTGCCTTCTGGTTAAGAGCCAGTAAAGTGGTCATTGGTAGTGCTTGATATGCTTACTTGTAGACATCAGCCTAGGGATTGCCTAAGTCGTATTACCACCTTGTATTTTATATTAGGAATTCATTGAGATAATGAGTTTTCGAAAAGAGTATTGCATGTGATTTCAAAATAATAAAACTTACGATTTTGGAGCATGGCATGACATGGCATTGCATCCAAATTTAAGATTGCTTAAACATATATACTTTGTTAAGAATTTCCTATTAGGCTTTGTGCACACCCCTAGTGGATTTGTGCATGAAAAGATGTGGTGATCCCGCATAGCTAAAAGCGTAGGAAGTGTTTTGAGAGCACACAACTCTTTTCTATTATTGTTTATTTTGACAAACCAAGGACTTTACATATATGGGTTTCGATAACCATTTTTTGTCTAACTGAGCATAAGTCTTGGAACTTGTAGCCCATGGGGCATTCATTTGTGTTGTTTAGCATTTATGCCCTCAAAAACCAATTTGTTGACTTTATTAACTGATTAAATAAATTGCTTGGCATTTTATTTTACACTTTATATATTATTATTCTAGGTAATGTTATATTTAATGTTACATATGATGTGAACATAAGGTCCCTTGGGTAACATTGTAGAAAACCATGCTAATGGTTAATGAACCAAAAGCTGGGAGTTATGATTTTTCAATACCTTGTAGACCCAATTAATGTTCTAGGCTATGGGTGTTGATTGGGCATTGCACTACTATAGCCTACACCTGTTTTGTTGCTATATGATAGAATGATTAACTCCAACATTGAGGTAGTGACCTTAGGCAAATAGGTGGGTGTTATGCAATAAGTACATGCACTGAACAAGATCGATTTTGAGAACATTTATAGAATGATCACTGTCAGTTTAAAAGGTAGTTCTATTACAATGTACTTATTTTCCTTTAATTTGAGATGCTTGTATAAATTATTTAACTTTAATATTTTCAATCAGTGACGCCCAACAAAAGGCTATACACGGACATGTTGAGTTATGTGAGTGGTAATTGATTTATATAGGTGCTTAACATGGAACCCACCATTCTCAAAGTGAGAAAGTATATTCAAGCAATTTTTCCTATTAACGTTGGACCAAAAGAAAACCGGCTGGTAACTTTTTCATAAAAATATTTTTATACATATATAATTACAAAAGTACTATTTTTGAAAAATGCTTTTGGGCTCCTATTAGAAGAAGGAAAAATTTAGAATTCGGTTACATGAGTTAGGGTTTCTGATAGTGATAAATTTGTCCATACCTAGTAACTCATGTGGAATATAGTTTGGTGGAAGGAAGTTTGTGGCTAGTTGTAAGAAAGGGCCTCATTTGTAATTCTCTACTTTTAGGGGTTTAATTGTAATATGTTGATGGACATTATTGCAATTAGTAGAAGTTCTATATTATCTATTTAAAAGATAATTAATGAAAATTGGATAAGTTGTATCCAACATATTTAAGATAAAAGATACATCTTTTATTTTATCTCTACAACTAGAAGATAGAGATCCCTAAGGATCCCATGTACATGCAAACTCTATCATGTGTTGTGTATATATATCAAATGTATTTGATATAAAAATTAGCCATCAGAATTTTTAAGGTCTGTAGAAAAAATATACACAAAAATAAATTCAAGAGGGTGCAAGGTGAATGACTTTGGAGGCGAGACACTTGGATCGCTTGGTGAGGTATTATCAACAACACATTTGGATTGAGGTATTTTAGATTGTGTAATCAAGTGATATTTCTTTGAAAAATTATTTTTTCAAATAATTTTTTTTTTTCCCGCAAACTTTCATCTTTTACATTATTTGTCTCACATGCTATGGATTTAGACTTTAGATGAGGTTGAATATGTACTGCATGTGGATTAAATCAAGATTATTGTATGTTAATTATTTGGGGGCGTTACAGTTGTGTAGAGCAGACCAAAATTCTTTGAAAAGCTTGTTACTTTTTGGTGGTAGTCCGGGATTATAAAACGGTTTTTCGATTCAATCATGATTCAGAGCTCTAATGGTGGAGCTCTAATCAGAGCTCCACTGACGTGGCAAAAAAAAAAAAAAAAGTATACATGCATCACATCATCAGTGGATGGGGCCCACTGCGAGCTCATTAGAGCTGTGATTAGAGCTCTAAAGCATTTTCATTTTCGGTTATAGTAGGGAGTTCTGCTATATCTATGTCTTCGAGTTCGACGAGTTTGGAGGTTACCTCACCCTTTTGCTCCTTTGATGATTCTTCTTTTAAGAATCCCTTTGAATTTTTGGTTTAAAAATTCAGATTTCTTCTTTTTGAATCCTTCCACCAACATTTTTCAGCTTTATGGCCTGATTTGTTGCAGTTCCAACAAAATAACATAGGTATTTTCCCTTTGTCAGCTAAAGTTGTGATTTCCTTCACCATAAAACTCAAAACCTAATCTCCTAGTTAAAGAATCTACAATGGAATTTTTCTCAGGAGAAATATATTCAACATCAAAACTAAAATAATGAAACCATTGTTGTCGTCTATGTGTTCTGCGTTGACTTAAATTTTAAATCTTTTTTCAAAAAAGCTTTAAAACACTTATTATCTATTCTGATAATGAAATGTTCAAAGACTAAGAAAATATAAAAAGATTTTATACTATTTTTTATAGCAAGAATTTTTTTTCATTTATGTGGTATCTTGTTTCAGCATCTTTGAAACTACCATTCCAATATCCACATATATGTTCTTTAGATTTACTAGGAGGTATTGATTTTAATACTACTCCCCAATTATTCTTAGAGGCATTTGCTTCTAAGATTAATTTGTCTCCTTGATTAGGTAGACTCAACTTAGGAAGATTTTTTACTATCTTCTTCATATTAGATACATTCTTAGTATCTTCTTAATTCCAACTCCAATTTCCTTTTCTAAGCTTTTTGCTTTATAGGTTTACTAATTCTGAAAGGTTTGGAATAAACTTTCTAGCATAGTTAATTATTCCCAAAAATCGTTGAAGTTGTTTAACATCTCCTATCTCTTCAGGAAACACTGTGACTTTTTAGAAATATGACCTTGAAGCACAGCTTTTTTGTTGTCATTAATTACTAATCCGAAAAAATTTATAGAATTCTTTTCTCATTCAATTTTCTTTTCAGATAGCACTAATCCATGATCTATGAATTCTTGAGCTATTATTTTGAGATGATTTCGATGTTCCTCTTTAGTTTTAGAGAAAACTAAAATATCATCTACATATTCCATACAATATTCTCCATGTTTTCGAAAAATATTATTCATGCTTCTTTGAAAGAGAGGTGGAGCTTGTTTAAGCCAAATGATAGAAACCAACCACTCATAATGTCCTTGTGGAGCACTAAAACAGTAAGAGGAATATAATTTTCTTCCATTCAAATTTGCCAATAACCACTTTTTAAATTAACTTTAGAAAAGAAAAAAAAAATTAGCTAATTAAATTTTATTAATTAAAACACCTTTGTTAGACAATTTATAATCATCTTTTATGGTCTTTTTATTTAAAGTTTTATAATCTATTATCGTACAAGCTTTTCCTCTTAAATTTTCTACATGATTCATTACCATAAATGTAGGACTGGAATGAGGACTTTTACTTGGTCGTATTAACCCTTATTTTAATAAGTCAGTAATTTGTTTTTCGAATTCCTTAATCATTTCAAGACTATATATAATGAGTTTTACATTTACTACATAGTTTGGATCCTCAAGTATTATTTTTGCCCAAGGCTTGTCTTTTTCCTATAATTTTAGTGGGTTGTCACTAAAATTATTTTTTAGAGCTTTCTTAATATTATCTAAACTCGGAATATATTTTCCTTGTTTTCCTTATTTGCCTTGATAGTGATTTGTGATATCAGTGATCCATTGTGCATCTTCTTCTTGACTATCACTTTCATATTCACTATCAATTATAGTATTATTTTCACTGTTAATTTCATCTTCAATCTTCAAATAGTTGTTGCCCAATTTTTTACTGATTGTCATCAATTGTTTAAAGTTCACCATGCTGGGCTATGTAGAGAGGTTCAATTTGTGTTAATAAATTTGGTTCTGTAATTTTAATAGTGTTAAAACCAAATTTACATTTTTGAGATGCATATTTTAGCAATGGGATTTCATACATTTTAAGAGCAATATAGGATTGATCTTAAAGAAAATGTCTATTTTCTTCTTGTTTTAAAAATGTATTGCCAACTAAAAAATCTCCAACTAAAAATGAAAATTAAATTATCCTGTCCATTATAAATTCTTTTTGATTAAGAATAATAGGAACATTATAACTTTCATGACCCATGGTTACCGATTGACCATTTGCCAATTTTAATACAATTGGATTTTCAACTAAAATTCATTTGTCTGAAGGTAATACTCCAAGTTTTGCCAAACTATACGAAACACCAGTGTCAACTAACACATCAATAATGTAAGAATGATAGCATGAAAAGTTAAACAATAATTCAACATAGGAATTTATAGGGCTAATTTCAATAGTCTTTCCAAAAATTTCATGAGATTTTTTACTCATATCTTTATTTATTTTTTGAATTATTTCTTTTACTCCTTTTTAGAGTTCCTCTCTGAATAATCCTCGTTCCTTTAATTTTGCATTTAAAGTGATAGAGAGATTATCGAGAGAAACCATTTTTAGGTTTTTGTGTTTTTCAATTGATATCCTTGATGAAGATTTATTGATAATAGGGATACTTATTGTTTTGTATACTATTATTTCTTCATCTGAACTTTCTTGTACACAAGATTCTTGTACACTAAATTCCTCAACGATAGCCTTATATTTATTTTTTGTTCTTTCTAGGCTACTTGTAAAAGTAAATCAAGTAAAAAAAAATTGATTTTTGTATAGGTTCATCTAGATAAATAACACATTTGTTTCCCCGAAAACCCATTTCTTAGGCCATGATAATTGTTTTACATTAACCTTTTCGGATTGAATTTTTCGAGTGTGAGCACTCATTTTTTCAAATAGATCTACTTCAGGTACATGTTTACCAATAGGATTAACTGTAACTACTTTATACATAAGCCTGTAATTAATAACAATGTTTTTGCTTCTTGCATCAAGGTCTTGCTTACCTTGAGTTTTTATTTTTAATCGTAATTAAGATTAGGATCTTCCAATACCAAGAAATAATTTGATTTGATAGTGAACCAAATTAGTCCATTATACTTATTACTTTGAATTTCTCCGATTAAGAAAATTTTCAAAGCTATGTCATCTATTATCCATGACACATGGTAATACAAGAATGTCTTTTCAGCCTAAAAGTAAAAGACATATACTAACTTGTATAAGTCCTAAATGAATGTAATTTTATTTTTGATTACGATATTGTTCGATCTTATTTATATCAAACAATGATATATCTACGGATGTTTCTTCTGTATTACCAACTGAAGTTCTTCCTTCAAAGATTTCTATATTCAGTTTACTTCTAAATTTGAAGATTGAGTTTTTATAAATTTCTTTAATTGAAATTTTCAGCATTTTCCAATCATTTACGAAAAATTCTGGTTCTTCAATTTCAAATGATTCACTTTCTCCTTTCTTACGAAGGATCATTTCATTCTCATCATCTGAATTTATTTTCATTATAAAAATAGTTCCAGTTAAAACTTCCTCTAAGCTTTGTTCATTATTTTCATCAGAACTATATTCAAATTCTGATTCATATTTTGACATAAATTCTTCTACTTCATCGTCATATTCTATTTTGTATCCCCATACTGGTTCATATTTTTCTTCAGAAAATAATATTTGCTTAACATGTTTTCTTTGTTTGTTAGGACATTGGTTTGCGAAATGTCCTTTTTCTCCACAAAGCAAACATTTGTATTCTTCAGAAGATTTTCCTTTTGGACATGGAGGCTTTTTATCTTTTGTGAATTTATTAGATTTTTTTTTTCTAATATATCTACCCTAAGGTTTTGATTTTTCTTTATAAGGATTAAATTTTTTTTTCTAATTTTTTTTTTCATTTTTTTACAAATTTCTTCTTCTTAACCAATAGTTTGGATTATTTGTCACAACCATAGCTTCCTACTATACCTTTGGTTTTTGAACAGCAACCATAATCCATATGTCTTTTCCATATCTTTTATAGCTTGTCGTTATGTACAATATTTCTATATAACTTTTCGTACAGAAACTATTTGTCCACTTAAAGAATCACACATTTGATTCTTTTCCAATAGCCTTTCAAACTCTTTTTTAGATAGTTCATCCCATGGTTTAGGAAGTTTGGCTAATGAATAGTATCTTTTAGGTCTAATTTATAGAACTATTTTTTTGTATTCACAAGCATAATTTTTAAAATAGCACATATCACATATTCGTATCTTAATTAGATTTGTAAATTCTTTTTTTTTCTTGAATTCCCAATTGGCTAAGGATTGTTCCACAAAATTCTCATTTAAGGTTATCTACCATACACATGATCCCAAAATTTTGTAGCTTGACCTCTTAGAGTAACCTTTACAAAAATATTTAGACCTCATGCGTCTATAGTTTGTCCAGCTATTACAATTCTTACTACTTGAGCCTAACTATCTATTATCTCTTCTACGTTAGTTACACAATCAAGATCAAGATATATTTCATATTTAGTAACAGGCTCATTTTTTGTAGCTTTAGGAATAAAGTCATATTTTATATGAGTTTTTAATGGTCCTCTTTTTTCTAACTTTATTTCATTTTTAGAAGATTTTTCTTTATTATCTCCAAAGATATTCATAAAATTGGCATTTTCCTAAAAATTGAAATTTCCAAATGCTTGTTTATTTCGAATATGTCACGCCCCCAAATTTTCACGGTTCGGCTCACGTGAGTAAACCACCCAACGATGAACAGTAGATAACAACTCTCATGCAAATGAATATAATATAGTCACATAATACATGTGTTTATCCAATTTTATACATTACTAGATATAACATTTAAGTCGAATGGATGTTCTACAACTAAAGCATGCACAGATGTTATAAAATCAAATTAAACACCCGAGGCTTACATCATTCACAAGGGTATAACTCTTACAAGAATGGCACACGGCCAATAAATAACATAAATGACCCTTGGCCTACAAATAACAAAACCACCCTACACGGTTCCGAATACAGCTTCACGTCTCAGTCCACATCCACACATGTACACCTGAAAAATATTTTCAGCCACGTAGGGTGAGCATAAAGCCTAGTAGAGAATATTTCAAAAACTAAACATGCTCCACCAGCATAACTGATCATGATGTAATACATATATATAATACGCCCAAATGCATTTTCAAATCCATTTGATTTCTCAACAAAATCCTTTCTTTCCAATTATCAAAACCTTATGTTTAATCAAAACGTTTTCCGAGTTCAAATCAACCGTTTGATATAACATTCCTTTCCAAAAATCGATCCAGGTATCTCAATACCAACTAGCAAATACATTGCTAAATCAAATGCGAATACACCGCTAGACAATAGCAAATGCGTTGTTAAAATCATTTTCCAAACATCCTGTTCCAAATCAACATAATAGTAAATAAAATGGGTAAATCTCCAAAACAAATACAACCTTTCACAGAAATCTCATCCGCGGGAAACCGTAAATCGGCACCCATGTAAACGTAGGCTATGCAAGCGCTACTATTGTGTGATGCCCCCAATCTACACTAAGGGTTGTAGTCAAGGGAAAGTCACAAATAAGTCCTATGGCCAATAACCAAGTAAGATCCCAGATCGTTAAAGGAGTCGAATTAGCCTCCCTTCTAAGTCCAGCTTTCTTAGGTAGCACACTACCCTTTTGACAAATCTTAAGAGGCATTGACACAAGGTCTCATAAGCAACGTAGGGAATTATATTGGTGTTGGAATAAAAATACATAATAGTAGAATAATTACAAATATCCTTAATTACAAAAGCTCGTATCATCAACATTACATCCAAAAGAAAATTTAAAGTTTCATATGGACTTTACAAAACAACAAAAGAAAATCCTAATTTTCTAGGATAGCCAAAAGTCCTCGAAGGTTTCCGATTTGTCGTCTTCTGCTGCATGCTCCTCTTTGATACCTGGCATGATACGCTATGAGCTTTGAATGCCCAGTAAACGCGCACACACCCCATCCCCTTTTCCCAGTTCAATACACAATAGCATTTACAAACAAAAAACAAAGGAAAGGGTCATGGCATTTAAGTTCATAGCACAGATTTATGATTAGTCATTAGTAGTCTAGAAATCCCCCAAAGAGATTTCATCCTCCCAACTCCAAGAATTGGACGCAGATTATTCGGTATGCCCTCTCTTTTGCTACTTTGTTGCAGACCTTACCTCGGATGCCTACCAACGGTTATATACCAAGTAGTGCCAACCACAGGGCCTTAAAAGAGACGGTAATGATGGGCCTTGCCCAAATCCCTCCTTGCACCGAATTACCTAGGGTCCGAATACAACCGCTCCATTCAAGGGTTCTGAAACAACCACTTGCGCAAGATTTAAACTACCAAAGGGAACGCATCCCACTAATCAATAATTTCTTCTCATAATAATGATTGGGTGATCGAAACCCCTTTAGCCCCCATTAAGTTTTCTGTTAGATTAATTGTTGTAATTAGTTAGTACAAGCGAGAGGGAAAATAAATTTGCATAAGTGTAGGCTTCATCAAAGGACAAGAAAATACATAACTATGACATATATAATATCATACCAAGACATGATCATATATAAGTAAGCACATTTATAAAGTCAAGAGCACAAAACATCAAAGTAAACAGAAATTCCAAATTCAGAGTCATTTAAAGATCAAGATTAAAAGCACTATTTCATATTTTTTCCAAATCCAACCTTTCTATGGTTCGTAGAGAATTTTATTTTGTTTTCAGAACATTTTTCAAAAATGGAATAGCTTTTTCTAGATTTTCAGTTATTTCAGAAATACTCCAGCTCTGTCTAGATTCGTCGACTGTTACAAAAATCAGATTTTCGTACAAACCACTCACTCTTTTTCAATGAAACCAATTTTCCTTGAAATCTAACTCCCTAAGGAAGATTTTGATATAAAATTAAGGTCCATAAGATTTTTCTACATTTTTTTAGAATTTCTTAAATCTCACTGATTTAACCGGTTCTTTGCAACAAGCATTAGAAAAATGAAATGAGCCATAAAAACACACCCATGACCCTTAAAAAAATTCCCACACGCTCTCTATATGTCAAATAATACCCCTTTGAAATAGATCTTGAGCTCATGAAGGTTTGCTATGGAAATAAAATCACAAACTTGAGAAAAAAAACATGTTGAAAATTTTAAAGGAGAAGATAAACACCACTTTTTCAAACCATGCATCATCCAAAAAGTGTAGTAACTCCAAGTAACATATAAAATATGTTTCTAACATGCATTATGAAAGGGAAAAACATGATGGTATTCATGGATAGAAGAGGTGAATGAGGTTTGCCTTAGCTTGCTTGATTTTTTTCCTACTTGTATCTCTCTTTTTCGTCTCTTTTTCTCAAACTCACTTGCTCTCCCTTTCCTCCTCTTTTCAGCCATAGGTTGTGTGTATGGAGTGAAAAAAAAATGAGCTAGCAAGGCTTGTATTTATAGGCCAAGGAGGAGAGAGAAAATGGTTGAATGGTTTGGTTGAATTTCAATGGAATTGATCTAGTTTGGTTGGTTTGTAATTGGATCCAATTAGGATTAGTGTTAATTAATCTTGATTAATAAAAAGTAATCCTATTTATTAGTAAATTGGGAGACAAGAGTACATTGCATTTATTGCTCCCCATTTCTTCATGTTTTCAAAGATTTTCTTGAATATTAAATTCAAGATTTGCTATATAAAAAAAATAATTTTTTTGGTCCTTCTCCTCTATTCACAACTGGCCACCATTTCCACATGTGAGAATTTGATTTATTTTGAATAAAATATGATACATATTATGTATGTCATGACCCGCTCCTCATACCCAAGGGTTAAGCATCGTGTGGCCAGTAATTGAAGTTACCTCCGACCAATTCTTAAACAAATTACTAAACGCGAGCAGAAAAATATTGAAGTGAGGGTACCAAAATAATTGTTGGAGCTTCTACTTTTATAACAAAATTTATTGACCAAAAAGGCCGATATTTACATATAAAAATACCATAAAAGTGTCGTGTGTGTCTATTCCACCGTCCCGCGTTTAAGACTCTTTTGACTTGCATTGTTTCCTGAAAATTGGTAAACAACTATAAGTACGTGGTAGAGTGAGAAATATTATACTAAGAGCATAATGGCATAAAATTCACCATGGATAATTATGGGGCTAAACAGAGCTTGATATTAAAATATATAATATGCAGTATGGAAATCATTTGGCATATAATACAGAAATCATATAAACAAAATAATCATAACCACAGTACAGAACGGAACAAAACAGATGTATGGACTCAAGAGGTGGCTCGTACGAACTCTAGAGGTGGCTCCCACCATAGTGTAGCATTTAGCTCCGTACAACACTTTGTTTCACACCAGAAATCATAATACAGAACAGAACAGATGTCTGGACTCAAGAGGTGGCTCATTCGAACTCTAGATGTGGCTTCCACCATAGTGTAGCAATTAGCTCTGTACAGCACTTTGCTCCACACTAGAAATCAGAGTGTCAGTGGATCCATAACAGACAAAGGGTCACAAAGTGACTAATCAGAAGGCCAATGGTTATTTAAGTCCCCCAATGCATGGAACCTCCGTGGTGGTACTTATAAAATAATTACTCAAAACACATTTTAATAAACAGTTATATCCATAGGTTTTCCTTATTATATAAAATGCGGTTCATAAATTAAAATTGTTAATATAATTTATAAAATACAAATTGCGTAAAATAAATTATGATAACTCAAAATATACGTAAAATATATTATGGTGACTCAATGTATAATATAACTCACCTTAAAAGTAGTACCTTACTCTTTCTTTCCACTACCAAAGGCCCTTTCGATTTGCATTATTTTCTTTCCCTTTTCTTCGTTTCCTTTCGTTGTTCCATTCATAGCACTATCACTCCTTTTATACAAGGTAAAATGCTTGCTCAACAAGCTTCAAGCGGCACGTGGCCATGCCACATAACCCCTCTATATGTAGCTACCATCATCATCTATAGGTTTAAATCTTATCTCTCAAAAATGGATAAGTATAGATTAGTTACTTATTTATACTTTGACCCCCAAATTTCTTGCTAATTATATTGTTACAAAATAAATCATATATTTTTCCATCTGTAATTAAATAATATTAGTATAAATTTTAAAGAATAATTAAAAATTTAGGTTGTTACAATGTATAAATCAATAAAATATTAGTTGTACTCTTATTGAATAAAATATTAGGATTTTTGGGGCCAAAATGCAATAATAAGGAAAGTAGAGGGTACAAATTTGAAATTTTGAAATAAAACATATATTTAAGTCATAAATTTAATAAATTAATGATACGAAAAGTAATTCGGGTCATGTGAATGTCGATTCACAACAAAAGGCGAGATACCGAGCGAAAACGGCGATTATCGGAAACTAGGGTTAAAATTGAAATTAGTTAAGAGAATGAGGGACTTCAATGAAATAATTTAAAAGTAAGGGACTTTTTTAGAAAATAAAATTTTTAGGGGCCTCACATATTGTCATTTTACGGATATTTCGTTTGCGGGATCGGCATCCATATATACACGCAGTTTTTGGGACTTTTATCCTGGACACACAGGCGAACTTATTTCAACGAGACAATACTTACTTCCCAGATTTACCATTTTATTTACCCTTTTCAATATTACAATACATGTAATTCAAAATATTATTTTTCTAAAACAATGCAAATGCTCAAAAACATAATGTGAGAATTTCTGAAACCTCTTTCCAAAATATACAGCTTTAGTTTCCAAAATCCATTACATGATTCATGATATGAATGATTTCAAATTGCCTAATCCACATGCAAATTCTAACACAAGTCAATGCTATCCTCCACCAATAGGCAAAACATTTATCTTTAATGCAATAATTAAAAGATAACATTATATATATATACATATATTTCGAAAGAGGAACAACAACCATTTTCAAAATCCCACAACGATTTTCTTCCCATCTCTCACAAAACCAACATCATTTTTCATTGTTTTCCAACACAAGCCAAAACCCATGTTTTTAAAACAAAACCTCATTTTCTTTCAAAATCACTTGAGTAAAGGGAAAGCCACCTTGTCAGTGTATCTCAACCACTAATACAAAATCATAACCTTATTCAAGAACTCATTTGAAAAATCTCACTTTTACATTTCAAATCCAAAGCCGAAGTTTAACCCAAAACACCCAAATCCAAAGATCTTTTGAAATAACAAATAACTAGGGTAAAAGTCATACCAAATGACTACCAAATATAAATAACAAAATGGGTCACAAATATGCTACCAAACTCATATTGAGTTTAGGAAATAGATCCTACCTCTTGAAGCGAAGCCGAGAACTCAAAAAAAACCCAAGGTTGATGAAACCACGAAACTCTTAGATCAAAAGAAAGCCATTGATGACCTCAAAGGACCAAGGTGACAACATGTCTCTAACCAAGTAGATCTAGAGATCTATGCAAAAAAAAAAAAAGTTGAGTTTCTAAGAGAGAGAGAGAGATTCGCGGTTTAGAGAGACAGAGAGAGAAAAGAAAAAGTGAATGAAAAAAGTGTGTTTGGGGTCTATTTATAGTGGTAGAATAATAGTCCTAAAGTCAAAGAAAAGAATAAATCAAACCCCCAAAGAGTAGAGCCCAAAGCCAAACCAAAATCTGAAATTAACTCACAAGGGTCGACCCTCAAGACAGTGGTGTCGATGCTTAAGAAGAAAAGCTGTGACACTAATGTGTGCAGCAGACAAGGGACCCTAGGAACTCAGGGTGTCGACCCTATTTTTCAGTAGACAACCAGAACAAAACAACAATGGAAGGGTCGACCCTAAGGACTCAAGGTATCGACCCCAAAAACCAATAGAGACACTAAGAGTATGGCAGCAAGGTGGTGTCGACCCCCAGGAAGACTAGTGTCGACACCAGAACAGATTTTCCAAGTTCCCAAAGAACTTTTCAACGAAAACAAGCGCGAACGAACAATCCTAACAAGTCTAAATTGAATTATACTCCTCCAAAACCAAGATACAACAACTTAAAAGACTACAAAAATGAAAATAAGGGAATTAATACACCCTCTAAAAGCTTAAAGGATACAAGTGTTACAGGATATTTCAGCTTTCCTTTCTGATTGATAGTGTTGTTCTTTTAACTCTGTTGGATCAATAGAATTGCTTATTAGTTTTATAATGGCTTGGGTTTGACCCAACCCTTTTAGGTGCTTGGATCCGCGATCCAATACTCTTTATCATTGTCTATACTCCTTGTCTGGTTATTATTGAGTTGGAGTTGTTGGTGGTGTTATGAACAGGTTGGTAGTTCGTCTTTTTAAAGGAAATCAGGTATGTTTTCTTCAAGTTCGCTCGAGCGGTATTTCCTACACTCGAGCGGTCTTCTGCAGTCTGCAAAACTTCTAAACTTCTAGGAGGGGGTCATTGTGCGCTCAAGCCATTTTTGGTTGCTCAAGCGGTCTCACTTATTCGTGTCTTACGCTTGAGCGGTGTTTTGGTCGCTCAAGTGGTCTGTGCGTATATCAGATCCGGGAGAAGCTTTTTTTTTTTCATTTTTTACTCTCCTCTCTCTCTCTAAAACATTTCTAAACCTAATTTCTTCTCTCTCTCTCTCTCTCTCTCTCTCTCCCTCTCTCTAGTTCTTGCTTAAAACCCTCACATATATCCTAATCCATTGATTTCACCACCATAATGCTTTGGAGTAAAACGAAGAGCTCGGCAAGGGCTTCCATTTAATCTGAACGGCTTGTCATTTCGTCACTGGTGATTTTTGGGTTGTCTTCTCTTCGCTTCAAGGGGTAGGGATTCTTGAGCTTCTTTCCAATACCTCGCTATAGATAGATTTGTGGAAATTTTATAGCATTAAAATTATATGATTTTGTGAAAATCATATGGATTGGTTTGGGTTTGAGTTTATGGGCTGTCACGCCTCGATTTTCAAAGATTAATTAGGCGGAAAATAATTAACCTAAGCATGAGGCTTTGAACGAAATCCCATTCTCATTCAATTAATTATCAAAAATCCTTTTTCATTAAACATTTTCTTTATTCTTTACAAGTCAATACAAGAAATACCATTGATAAAAACCATTAAACCCACTCTCCATGTATTACATTGAATACAATATATTCTTTTACAAACAAAATTCCCCAAAGGCTTACAATAAATAAGAGGGTGTTGCCCTTTACAAAGTATAGTACTCAACTAAAGAAACAAATAAAATGCACTATGCCTCATCACCACTTTATAATTATGTCAACGTAAACCTGTTGTTTGATCCTCAAGTCCGAAAATATTCCCTGTACACATGTACAGGTAAGGGGTGAACAACCTACTAGCTCACCAAACAATTTTATATTATAACATTAAAAGATATATGGGTGCAAAGATACTTATATATATACGTGAAATCATATCATGTCAAAATCTTATGATTTTATTACATAATCTCTTAAATCCAGTTTATTTAATTAACCCCAACTAATTAACTTAAATAAATAAACGTGCTCTAAATATCAACAAAACATCATTTTCAACATCTTCAATTAACCCATCCCTGTTAATTAAATAGTTAAACAATTCATAAAGATCTCTAACAACTACATTTCATTTAAATGACTCATATTAGTTAACTTAAACAAATCCACAAGTTACAATGACTATTAGCAACGCCTCAATTCCACTCCGTTTATTTAATTAACTCGTGTCAGTTAACTTAAATAAATTCACAGTTAACAAGCTATTAATAAGCATACACATATCTTATTTAATTAACTCATGCTAGTTAATTTAACTAGGTAATCAACAAGATATCACAATTCATAATATTCCAAGGCATCACCCACATTTTCTAGCCATACTCATGCTAGTTAATTTAACTAGGTAATCAACAAGATATCACAATTCATAATATTCCAAGGCATCACCCACATTTTCTAGCCATAAGCACAGAAGGGCAACTGGGCACCCATTACAACACACATACACACATTAGCAATAACATGCCATAATAAAATAAACAACTTGTGGTCTTGCCAAGCCCCGCATCACCACCGTCGTCTCGCCAAGCCCCACTCATGCCTGCTTTACCGATTGCTAGCCGAAAGGAACACATTACCTCTATATAGCATATCTGCCTGCTTTACTGGGTGCTAACCGAAAAGAACGCATTACCTCTATATAGAACATTAGCCCGCTTTACCGGTGCTAGCCGGAAGGATCGCATTACCTCTATGTAGCAGAATCACACTCCCACAACATATGTATTTCAAATTGTTTCTATTCATTCTCATCTAATTACATAATTACACAATCTCATAATGTTTCCATGCCATTCTAAATTACGTAAATAAATCAGAACACATAATGCATACTATTCATTATATAATAACCATTACCATACTTCACCAATGGCCAAGGACAAAACCTTTAAAGCAATTAATAGTATAAAAATCTCTTAATATTTCCATATTCTTTCCCACACTTAGTCAATAATATCAAAGTCCTCTTTTGACTATAGTTATAAAATATAACACGAGTATTCACTTTCCAATTATCAACATTAACCTCATCAAGTTAAACTAATGCAAAATAAATAAATAAATGTTTTGATGACTCATTCTCGTTTTAACCCAATACATCCATTTGCTCCAAACAAGCTAAAATCACATTCTTTTCTTTCTTTTCTTGTCAAAAACCGCCAAAACAATTCAAATATCTCATATATAAATTTAAGGTATGAAATTATTATAATAACATAACTCAACCAATAAAATTAGGAACCAAATACCAAATCACATCAACTTAACTAATAATCTTAGTTTAATTTTGTTTCACACCAAACAACTTAATCTCGTTGGTTTTCTCCAATTCTCATACTTGATCAACATTACCATGTTTAATCCCACAATATTAGAAATTAGGAAACAAGCCCCATAACACACTTTTAATTACGAAGGATATAAATATTAGTCAAACTATTTTAATCCACTAAATTAGTAAGTTCATTATATTCACAATTTTCCAAAGAAATAATATCAAACATAATTTAACATGTCTCATCTTTCAAACATAACCATATTTCATGCCAAACTACTCAAATAGCGAATCTTTCCCAAATTCTCTACAAATAACAATTTTCACAACTTTTCTAAAATTAACTAATCAACATGGTATTTACATCAAAAATCATGAAATATGCCCAAGAGTAAACTTTTTAAGGTGAGCAATTCAAAAGTCCACGTTTCATATTTTAATTTTCACAAAAATGAACAAAACCTAATCATCAATATATCAACATTCATAAAATATCATGAATATAACACTTTTAGAGTTTTTAATCCCAAAACAACTCTATAATTCCAACTTAACCACTTAAACATTTTTTTCATCAACATTAATTGATTTTTGTCAAAAATAAATTCCAAAAATCAAACATTAGATAATATTTCAACATTATTTATTTATTTATTTATTTCTCAAATAAACTATCTAATCATAATATGATATAAATACAAATCATATTATTGGAAAAATGGTTTAATATAGGCATATTTTTTAGCCCAATTATAAGTGGGCCCCAAACGTTGTTTGGGGTGGGTCCGAAGAGGTGAAGTGTTCCTTGCCACGTGGCAAGTCACACGGTGAAGACAGAACGTCAAAACCATTTATGAGTGAATAGGAAGTTGATGTCGTTTTCGGGTCTAACATTAATTTTTTAGATAAAAATTCATTTGAATTTTTTCAATAAAAATTATTGTGGGAATTTAATTTAATTCTAAATTCAAATTTTAGGTTCCTAAGTGGTTTCCTAAAGTTTGTAATTGTGGGAATTTAATTTAATTCTAAAATTCAAATTTTAGTTTCCTAAAGTTTGTACATTTTCTTTTATTGATTAAACTATTCAAATAGTTTAATAATATTTTTCCAAACAGTTAGTACACACTGTTCCACTTAATGGCTTGTTTGATAAAACTATTTAAATAGTTTAATAATAAAATATTTCCAACAATTTTGCACTTGGTCTCTAACGGTACATTTTGCAAAGTTTGAAAATTTGTTTCTAGCAACGGTCAGTTCCTTTTTTCAAACTGTACCTGTTCGGATTCATTTGTACCTGTTCGGGTCAAATATTTGGCTATATATACAGCCTTTTTCCAGCAGTCCGAAGGATGAAAAATTCAGTCAGATTGTTGTCTTTTTGCTGTCCTAAATTCTGCATTTTTTGCATTATTCTTCATATTAGTTTTAGTATAAATTTCAAAGAGTTAGAACACAGGTTTGGTTCGCCGAACAAATTGTTTGGAGTACTACTACAATTTGTGAAGATCATTGTATCATAGGAGATAGACGCCACTCAACCGTAAGTACCGTAGCGGGGCGAATCTGTCTTAAGGACAAAGTGTCACACACTCGACTTGGTCTTTAATTATCTATTCGGTTCAACAAAATAAATTTTGTAAGTTTTATTTTATTTTGTTTGAATTATTTCAAGTTATTTTATTTTACACAGAAGATTGTTCAAACACATATAACTCCTATCATGCCATTTTTCTCAACATAACCCTATCATAAATTTTAAAGCAATAATATTGAGATAATCCCTACCTCGTATAATGAAGAGGAGCAAATCAGAAAGGCAAACCTTGCCTGATCACGAATCCGAGACTGCCATTGCAAAAAGTACGACGAGTTATCCGACTTTCATTCATAAATTTTTTGCAAAATCTCACTCTAAAGGCTCTCACTTGAAGCTCAAATGTAGAGCAATAATGTAAGTCAGAGAGAGAGACACATAGAAGAAAGAGAGACAGAGCTCTTTGCTCAAAAAGAAAAAAAATTATAAAAAAAAAAAAGCAAAAGAAGTAGAAGAAGAGAAAGTAGGCAAAAGAGAGTGAGGGAGCAACCCCACTTGGGTTTGCTTTCCCAAGGATTCTCACTCAACCCAACACAATAAATTAATACAAAATGTATTGTAAAATACCTTAAAATTTTGTAAGATAAATTATAAAATAATATAATTTTTCTCACCACAAAATATTACATTTTTGTACACCACAAAATATAATTTTTTGCTCACAAAAATATATCCCATTTTATTCATTATAAAAATATAATTTTTTCACTGTATGGCACACACCATAAATTCTCTTTTCAAACATTTATTACAATCCTATATAATAAATAATAGTAACTTTCAATGTGGTCCCTACTACTTAAATAATTAAAAAGGATCAAACAATTAAACATGAGTTATACACAAACATCAAATCAAATTCATTCAAAGTCATGGGTCTTGAATTAAATTCTCACCCATAAGCCAAAAATGACCCAATTATACACCAAAATAGACCCAACAAACTTTATTTGAAGTCATCGTCTTAACACCCAAAATTCAATATCAAAATTCTACTTTAATACTAATCAGACACCAATCCGTCTGTAAATTTTCATAAAATAAAATACTCATCATTAAATTTTGAAATTTTTTTTATCTAACATGCTACACTCATATGGGAACAACATACAAAAATTTCATAATTTTATGAGATAGGGAACTATTTTTAAAAAAATTACAAAACTGGACTATTTACACAAAATTTTACACAGCAGTCCAATCCGAACATTACTCAATTAATTTATGCAATGACTTTTTTATTTTTATAAAAAAATTATAGGTCATTACATGGGCCATGGGTTGTTTTGATGGGAAATTGTGTGTTGTTGATAATGTTTGCAATGTGCAGTTGGGAAGTCTGAGCTTCTAACCAAGGAATTGAGAGAAGGTATAGTGTGATTTGTGTAGTGTAGTATTGGGTTATGTTGAATATAGCTAAATTGGGGATTTTTGGTAAACAATGAAATGGGTGTTGATGAGTTGGGGATGTTGGGAATTTAGAAGCGTGGGAATTGGTTTTCAAACAAATCATTATTTCGTTAACTCATTAAATTGGAATTTGGTTCATATGTATGGTTGTCCGTCATCGTATGTTTAACGTCTAGAGTTCTGTCCTTGGCTATTAGTGAAGGATGGTATTGATTGTTGCTAGATAGATACAATGAGCACTATTGTAGGATGGGCTATGTAATATAGGGTGATGTGTTGTTGGTTGTAAATGGGCATTGTGAATATTGTTAAGTTTGATGTGAGTGAACGGTAGCCCTTAACTAGTTATGGTTTTGGTGATTGGTGACTCGTATTGTGTTTTGGAAACATTTTGGAATAAAAGAAAACCCATTGTTGAATGGTGGTGTGTGGAGCACATTTTGGAAGAAAGAGGTTAATGTATTTAAACGATTGTAGTCGTTGTGGTGGTGATACGACTTAGTGTATGTATTGCACTCGTGTATTATTTATGTTGGTTAGCATGTTGTGCTTTTATTCTCATGCTGTTTGGAGGTCCGTTTCCTTCTAGATGAGATCGGTAAAGCGTAGTGCATTGACATCCCTTCCGATTTGCGCCCGATAAAGTGTAAAAAGGGGGTCTGTTGTCTGTCGTATTTGAGCTAGCAAAGCATGGCGCCTTGTGATAGGTTTTTCTCCCTTCCGGTTTACGCCCAGTAAAGTATGACCTGAGGGGTGTTCCCTTTTGGATGAGGCTGATAAAGTGTTATGTGCTAATTATGTTGTAGAATCTGCCATCCATACTGTATGCCGGTGGAGATGGAATTTGATATGTGTTTCTCAGTTTTATCCTGTGGTGGTCCCTTATCCTTGGGCCATCGATATGGGGTTGGGTCATGACTTGCATGTGGGGTTGTGTTTTCAGAACAAATGTTAAGTGAAATTCTTTTATGTCAACGTGGAAGGTTTTATTAAAAGAATAACATTTTTTTAAAAATATTTTTAGAAGTAAAACAAGAGTTAGAAAGATAAGAAGTCGTTTTTATACTATGTTGTGTCAAAAGGATGTCTTTGGGATAAACATATTTATATGAGCACACTTTTGGATATTAATTGTCACACTACGTTGATGGTATATTGCGGTGCATACATGATCATTTCTAGCTATATGTTGTGATTAATTAGGATCTTTGGGGTCTTTACTAGGCTTCGTGCTCATTCCACGTGTTGACAACTTTTTCAGGTACAAGGCTGGAAGATTATTCAGGACTAGAAGTTTTTTTATTAAGTTTGGCCATAGAGCCTTTTATTTGCAGGCTAAAAGCCATGTGTTGTATAAGGGTAAATCCCTTTCTATTTATTCTTATTTAATGTAAGTCTAAGGGTGTTGTACCATGTCTTATTTATATATCAGCATCATTGTCATGAGAGAATGTTATTATTTATTCTTTATTCACACTTTTGAATGGATGCAATTATTGGAAATGGTAATAGTATAAAAGATTTGATAATGGATTCAGGTAATAAAAGTCGATGCATGATAGGTTTTTAAGTGATTTTTCTCTTTCATAATTATCCATATATATATTTAAATATTTTTTATGATCTTCTGAGGATAATCCTTCTATAAGATTCTTTGGTGCGAATGTACCACTACCATCTGGATCTTTTTCATCTTTTGCAGTTTTTGCAGTTGTGTAATAACTATAAAAGAAGTTCCAAATCTTTTAATAAAACTTTCTTTTTGATTTTTAAGAGATTCTTTTATTATTTATTTTTCTTAACTCTTTAGATATTGTAACGCCTCGAATAAATGACAATAACCCTTATAACATGTTAATTAAACAACAACACATGATGAAATAATTATCCTTCATTAATCCCAATTACTTGTACAAAAGAGTAACATAGGCAGATATACATTTATAAGTCTAACCCTAAATCTATAGCACATGTCACATGATAAGGAAATATGATGAACATAAACAAAGAAGAGAACACCCTAATGGCAGCAATTTTCCAAGACGATGCTTAGTTATAACAAAAGAGAGTTTTAAACTCAATACAGGTAAAGTCCTAGGCTTGTACAAAATAATTACAACAAGTAAACAAAATGAAGCTTTTACTCCAAGTCCTCCCAAGCTATTGCCTTGGCGAAGGCATATCATTAGCACCTGAATATGGTTTTCCACATAAGGTGAATCAAAACCCAGTAAAGATAATATAACACAGTTTATAAATTTTAACAAAGATATAAGGTGAATGCACAATGACAAGCTTATATCTCAAATCATGATATCATTTCCTTTACAATAGAAAATATGGCAATGAATACAACACTGTGAATCTTTATGACGTATCGGCAAGTAGGCTACAAGCAGTATCAAATTGTTATTTTTATCGGTATTAACCAGAAAGCTCAACACCTAACCACGCAGGTTTCTGGTCTTTCACCAAGGACACACAGGCCAACTTAATATCACAACTACTCTCCTACCTAGATTCACCAAGGTATTCATCCATTTTTTCTCAATACAACACTTTTCTAATGTGTTAAATATGCAACAATGCTCAATGCAATGGATGAGAAAATAGTTTCAATTCTCCTAATTCACATGCATTTTCTATAACAATCATAGCTATCCTCTACCGATAGCCCAAACAGATATCTCTAAATGGATAATTAATTTCCATACAGATAAACTTTTCAAATTTCAAGATGTGAGTGGTAATACCTACCCAACTCTACCATCCTTATCAATATCAATCCAATTTTACATTTCCAACATCAATTCCATTTATTTATACAAAATCAATATTTGATATATTTAGGGCAAAATCCACTTTTCTTTCAAAATTAAATCCACGTATCAAAACCAACCATTTTATCACAACTCGACCATATTTCTAATCTCACAACCATTTTCAAGAATCTATTTGAAAACCACTCTTTTGAGTTTTAATCCAAACCCTAGATTTGTCCAAAAATTCCCACACCACAATATTATTTTAGAAATAACAAATAACTAAGTTAAAAATCATAAGAAAGTGTGGAGAATCCCTACCTCAAACTTAGAAGACAAGAGAAGGAATGAAGAAACTTCAACGACACCAAAACCCAACTTTACTCCAATCAAAAGAAAGCTCTCGAAGTTTTCTACTTTTTTATCAAAGGGACACAGTGAAGAAATCAATGGATCCAGGTGTATTTGTAGATGAAAGGTGAGTTTTATAGAGAAATGCTCTTGATTTAGGGTTTTTAGAAAGTTTAGAGAGAGAGAGAGATAAGAAAAAGTGAGCCAAAAATGTGACTTTATGGACTGATATACGTGCAGACCACTCAAGTACAAGAAGTGTCGCTCGAGCGACCAGACACAATAAGTGAGACCGCTCGAGCAAAGAATACAAACTTCAAGAAGTTTTACAGATAGAGGACCATCGCTCGAGCTCAAGAAGGGCTGCTCCAGCTAACATTGCTTGAGTGCAAGAATGACTGCTCAAGCATAAAATGCCAATTCGTAGTATCTCTGTGGGCCTGCAAAAGTACTGAGAGTTCTCAAAGACCGCTCGAGAGCAAGAAGTATCGCTCAAGCGAAGAGGCTAAAATCTAGACGGGAACCATTTTGAAATACTAACTCCCGACCTGTTCCAAACGCAACCAAGACGCTACAATAACCAAACTCAATGAGGAATAAGGAGAAATAAGGCATGAGCAATCGTATAAGATAATAAAACCCAGATCCAAAACATCAAATGGGTTACGTCTAAACCATAATCGTTATAACCTCATCCCCTTAAGGAATTTCGTCCGCAAAATTTTAATTCGACAACGAAACCATGATTAAACCAATTACAACAATGATAGTAAATCAAATTCATGACCATGACTCATCCACCAGTCATTCATTTTCATCACCATAATAAACATATGCTTATTACTGAATATACAATTCACATTTCTAAAACATATACATTGTTTATATTACATTAACATAACAAAGTTTTAATATATATTCAAACATTAACAAATAGGTTCGGATACTTCTCACGGACTTCCAACTCATATTCCCAAGTTGCTTCTTCAATCTCGTGGTGTCTCCACAACACCTGTACCAAAGGAATTGTCTTGCTACGCAAGACTTGGTCTTTAGTATCTAAAACTCTAACCGGTCTTTGCTTATACGAGGCATCCTCATCTACCTCTAGCTCGGTCCAATCCAACACGTATGATGGATTCGACTTATATTTCCAGAGCATACGAATATGAAACACATCATGAACCCCAAAAAGGTGTGGCAGTAAGGCCAAACGATAAGCTACCTTCCCGATTCGCTCTAAGATCTCAAAAGGTCCAATAAATCTAAGAGACAACTTCCCCCTCTTCCTAAACCTCATTAAACCCCGCCTAGGTGATATTTTCAAAAAGACATGATTTTCCACCTCAAATGATAATGGTCTCCTTTTACAGTTGGCATAGCTTTTCTCGCAACTCTGAGCCGTAGCCAACCTCTTATGAATAAACGCAACCTTCTCCGTCGTTTCCCGGACTAACTCAGGACCTATCATAGGTGCATCACCCACCTCGGCTTAACACACATAAGATCTATACGGTTGACCATACAAGGCCTCAAAAGGTGCCATGTCGATGCTCGCCCGAAAGCTATTGTTATAAGCAAACTCCACTAAGGGAAATGCCTCTCTCACGACCCCTTAAAGTCAAGAACACAATCCCGAAGTATATCCTTAAGAATCTAAATGGTATGCTCTGACTGCCCATCAGTCTAAGGATGATAAATGGTACTGCGCTGTGAAACGCAGATCCCTATCCAAAACAATAGTCACAAGGACCCCGTGAAGTCGAACAATGTCCCTAACATATAGGTCGGCAAGAAAATCTACCGAGTCACTCATGTGCATAGGTACAAAGTACGCTGACTTAGTTAACTGATCCGTAGTAACATGCTCCCACTTTCACTCGGCTATAGGCAAAGGTTGTAACAAATCCACTGGCCTCTGATGCTCAGCCTTCACTTGTTGACAAGTAAGGCACCACGATACAAACAAGGCTATGTCCTTCTTCATCCCCTTCTACTAAAACTGGAGACTAAGGTTATGATACATCTTTGTGCCTCCCAAATGTACTGCAAGGCGCGGACGGTGAAACTCTTGGAGTTCCTCCTCTCTGCAAGACTCAAGCACGAAAAAATGGTCAAGGTATCTAACACTCGAGTCATAAAACATATTCAAGCCCTTCTCTACCTTTCCATTAGAGATCTTCTCCCGGAGGGTTTCTGTTTTATGGTCACCCATCTGTGCTTCCATAACTCAGCTCATAAGTGTAAGTTGTGCAACTATAGTGAACAAGGTAGCCGACTCAACAGACTCACCAAGATGCAAGTCGAACTTGCTAATAACACCCAACATCTCCCATTCCCGGATGGCATTACTCGCTACACTACTAATGGGCTTTTTACTCAAGGCATCAGCCACTACGTTGGTTTTCCCCAGATGATAATGCAATTCAAAATCATAATCCTCCATAAACTCTGTCCACCTCCTTTGCCTTAAATTCAGATCTTTTTGTAAAAATAGATACTTCAAACTCTTGTGATCGAAGAATACCTCAAATCTCTCACCATACACGTAATATCTCCAAATCTTCAAGGCAAAGGTCACTGTTGCTAGCTCTAAGTCATGAGTAGGATAGTTTCTCTCGTGTGTTTTCAACTAACGTGAGCCATAAGCTACTACATTCCCTTCTTGCATCAAGACACATCCCAATGAACCTCGGGGGATATTGGAGCCTTCTGAAGCTATAGTTCCACGACTACCTAGCAAAAGAGAAAACAGACAGCATCTCAGCTCAATTTCACTGGAACGGATATGAGCATAGCGGAACGACTGTACTCAATTCTGATCACTGTTCCCCAAATATCTGCCCCGAATCTGAATTTGATACCCGCAGATATAACTGATTCTCAAAAATACTGATACTGGTGCCCGCAGGCCGAATACCCAGATTCGCAAACTGGTATATGCATTCCCTGTAGAGATACACTCTAAAAGCACATAGCATGTAAAAGAGAGCCAAAACACCCCTATGTTGGGGTAGGGTTTCCCTGTCCTATTTTGTCAGGAGCTAGGGTTTCACTACGCATGCAGCGGTTTCAAACAACCTATATCGGGTAAGCAACCTGTCCTAATTTGGAATGGTCACTATGGATTTCGATATGCACTAGGTCGAATGGTCAAAGAGGGTGCCCCGGTAAAACCGGGGTTTGTGTTCCCATACTGGCAGAGCCCGCAACCGGTCAGCCTTATGGACATGCCTTGACAAGACAAGCCTCCGGCAAACCGCTCAGGAATAGCAGATGGCCAACACGGTGTCCTAGGCGCACCAATGCACATGCAATGCAAAGAGACACATAAACATAGTCAAAACAGGATATCACGAGTTCAAGTCAAGCTCTCTAAATTCCCCAGCAGAGTCGCCAGAAACTGTAGACGTCCCCGAACGCATCCCGGGAGGATGAACTCCCGTTCGGTTCACATTGGGTTCACTACAGTTCGAAGGACTCAATTTGTCACGGTTCTAAATCTGAACCAAAGAGTCCAACTCTGGCAAATCGTTTTGAGAAAGAAAACAGATTTTGAAAAAGTAGTGCCAAACATGGACTGCTTTGCCAGATTACAGAGTCGCCACCTAAATATTTTAAAATGGGGAATTTAGGAAACCCTGACTCGGTGCCGAAGGCCACGTGTCCGTCATCACCAAAGTGGTCTTGGCTCGGGAGCTTGGGTACGATCGGGGAAGGTCAGCTATGAGCACCCCCTTTCGCCCGGTCCGAAGACCGGCCTCTACTAACCATGATATCCGTTTTTGAAGACTTTATGCGTTCTTATCCCGGTTATTAACCTAGAATTACTATGTGATGCGCACAACACAAAAGTATAGACTAGATTGCCTAACTTGGAAATAAACATTGCATATCCGTTTTGTTTGGAAAACAGTTTGAAATTGCTACTCGCGAGTAGGCTAAAACACAGATTTCGATGAGTATTCCCAACTCAAGTAATCCAACCTCCACCCACAGGCATTCAAGCAGTTTATCACATAAGCACTTAGCCGCATGGCAGGCATACTGTCATGTTAACATTCACACGCATGCGACATGCTAAAGCATAAAACTTACATCGTACTCCGTGCCAAAACAAGAAACCAGTTAGCAAAACATGCATGACCTAGTTTATGTTAAGCGACTAATGCATCGCATACGGAATGTAATCTAAACAGGCTCGGCTATCCTAAGCATGGCACATGAAATGCAACAACTATCACGTATTCAATTTGGAATTGAAAGTACGATGCAATTTGTATGATGTACCGAGCCCGATGTATGTAAACAAATGCGTGGATGCACACATGCATTGCATAAGGTATGCTAATTTAAATATGCCCTAATCTACCATCATAAGCAGGTAAATAAAAGGGAAGAAAGAAGTGGGGGTTGGAAGACATACACACACTCACCCACACTTATTACAATTGCGCCCTCACTCGGAGGGACCAAAATAATAATACAGTCCCAAAATAAATGAATAAATATTACAAATTCTAATTACTGAATAAATAAATGTGAAATAAAAGGGGGGCCGCAGCCCCTCGCCTCGGGATGCGCGAATGATGCATGCTCAATGTCCGCCTTGCCCGGGAACCCGCACCATGCCTCTGTTCCCTCTGCTTTTGCTGCCCTGCCTCTCTGAAAAATTGCCAGAGTCCTGGGACACCTTCCACATACCCTGAATATTACCACCGGCTGAAGGGTTGGACCATCAGCTGCAGGGTTTAGCCACCGGCTGCAATTGAGATTATCGGCACAAAAAGTGTGCCGGTCGGCACTGAAGAGTGCCGGTCGGCACTAAATTCCTGCAGGAGACAGTTTTGACAGCAGCAGACAGCAACAGAGCATGGTATGGAATTTTGGGACAAATGTATGCACGGACACACTCCCTATCATGCAATGGACTCAAGGGAGCATGGCCCTCGCCCCCCGGGCCACCAATCACGCATTTCAATGCATGATGGCCCAAGAAGCCAAAGTGTGCAACTTCAATGTGGAATGAAATGCACGTAAACAAACAAAGAGCTCAACCTCTATGATACTCAATTCAAGAGGTAAAGCATGCATGTCAAATGCAACCTAAGCATGCAATCTAACATGCAATATGAACATGCAAGTATATAAACATGCTAGGCACACAACCTAAGCAACACATACAAAGTAAGCATGCTACAACACATGAGGGAATGGACTTAAACTAGATTAGGCAGCCTCAAACAAGCCTAAATCAGTGGCCATAAGATGAAAATGAGGCGCCTCGAAATGCGTGCACACTTGCACGCAAACCGAGGCGATGGCATATACAATGCAATATGGCTAAAATGGCATATACAATGCAACATGGACTTATACTAACATGAGAGAGCCTCAACCACGCTCACATAAGAGGCCGTGAGATGAAAATGAAGTGCCTCGAAATGCGTGCACACGGGCACGCAAACCGAGGCAATGGCATAAAGGCATGAAATGGCATGGCAAACGATATGCAAACATGCTAATGGAATTTCAGCACTGAAATGTGGGGGAAAACAGTCCCGAATCACGGCCAAAGTACATCCGATGCACGGAATAGTCCCGAAACATGAATTTTGGCACCCGAAATGGCCTATAGCTATGCCAAACGTGCAAGATATGAACATGAAGTATGAAGACAGCAGCTAGACAGTCCCAAAACAAGCATTTTTCAGTTTACTACATGGCCACAAAAACACATACAAGTATGGGAAAAATCCTATGCAAGGAAAGGGCCACAAGGAGGGCAAAGAGATAACCGATACATGGAGGCTCCAAACAAGTGAGGGCCCTTCTACAATGTTGTAGAGGGACCCAAAATATGGCTATTTAAAGCAGATGTCTGAGCCAAAATCGGTATACAAATAGGCTCAAAATGTCATGCAAAACAAGGGCAAAATGAGGCCACAACATGAGGTATATAAAGGGTGCATCAAACAGTCAAAGACCCTTCATGAGACATGTAGAGGGGGTCAAAATAAGACACTTTTCAAGCCTGTCTAAGACCCAAAAACAGAAGCATGGTAGGCTAACAAAGCATGCAAAATTACGGTAAATAGAAGAGATTATGAAACAAGTGTAAGATAGAGTTACCAAACATGGTTGAAGAAGGGCTCAAAATAAGTCTACTTATAGTTTATTACATGCTCAAAAACAGGTTATACACCAGCCAAATATACTATGCAAGAATCATGGCATACAAGGGGGTAAAGAGATAGGTGCTAGATGCTATCACCAAACAGCAAGGGGTCCTCAATCAAACATGAAGAGGACCCCAAAATAAGACTATTTGAAGTTTGGGTCGGAGCCCAAAAGTGCTTGCAAGCAAGGCTTAGATATGGATCAAGAAAAGGTTAGAAAAGGGAGAATGAGAACTCACCCTTGAAGACTAACTCTTGGCTGCCCTTTTGACTGAAAAACAGTGCCTCCTAGCCTCTGAGAAGACCTCCAAGCCACTGGAAATGGAGTGGTGGTGGTGGTGCTAGGTGGTGGTGAAGGAATGGCCCAAGAACAAGGGTGTTTGGAGGTGGAATGAGAGAGATGTATTGAGAGATGGAAGGATGTATATGTATATATCAGATATACATATATTTCTCTGGTTTTTTGTTCCAAAGTCTCCAACCCTAGACAAAGGAGAAGGAGTGATGCTTATATAAGGCAAGGAAAGCACTTATCTTAAGGGCTAAGCAAAGAGAAAGGTTCAAGGGGGGGTGCAAAAGAGTCTAGGCTTCTTGGAGAAGCTAAGACAGCTGGCCAAGCTTCTCCAAGAAGCTTTGGCTAAAGGGTCGCCTTCTAGAAGCTTAGAGGGTTCAAAGGGCTCACAAGGGTGCAAAATGGCTACATATATGCACGTGGAGCTAGTTCTGTGCATCCCAGCTGGCACAGCTGGTATGCACACGGCTTGGAGGGTGCAAAGGGTGCAAACCGGCCAGAAAATTTGATCGTCGGCCAAAATAAAGTGCCGGTCGGCACTATTTTCTGCCGGTCGGCTAAATAGAGTGCCGATAGATGATTCTGAGGTCAAAAAATGGCCGGTGGGTATGCAAATTGAAGCCCCAGAAGTTAGCTTTCCAATGGCGTAAACCTTGCATCAAAATTCCTCCTATGCAAAAAGTTATGCCCTTTTCCGTGAAGCCGCGCAGACTCGATCCAACCGGGATGATGCCCAGCTTCAACCAACCATATCTCCTCCACCCGGGCTTGGCTCTAGGAGATTCTTGAGTGCAAAGTGAAGCCCCGGAAGTCTTCTTTCCGATGGTGGTGGCCTCATAGCTCAACTCCAAGTATGCAATTGAATAAGCCTGATTTAGCGAGGGCCGCTCGACTTTCTTCTTTTCTTCAACTCCAAACCCCTAAGCGAAGTGTTTTGAAAGATTTGCCTCTCTTCTTGCCGAAAAAACTGAACCTGTGCCCTGCACATCTCTCAACACCGAGCAAACCATCAGCAATGCCCAAGTCTTGAGGGCGGTCAAAAATGGGGTGTCTACACAAGTGTTCCTCGTGCTCCTCCTCAGAAGGTAAGTAAATCAAGATGTCATCAACGAAGACAACCACAAAATGGTCTAGGAACTCACAAAAAATTTGATTCATCAAATCCATAAATAAGGCCGGTGCGTTAGTTAATCCAAAGGCATCACTAGGAACTCATAATGGTCATACCGCATACAGAATGTCGTCTTCTAGATGTCCTCATCTTTTACCCTCAATTGGTGATAACCCAATCTCAAGTGTATATTAGAAAAACAATAAGACCCTTTCAACTGGTCAAATAAATCATCTATATGTGGCGTTGGGTAATTGTTCTTAATAGTTACTCAATTCAACTTCCGGTAATCTATACAACGTCACAATGTACCATCTTTCTTCTTGGCAAAGAGAGCCGGTGCTCCCTAAGGTGAAGTACTAGGGTGAATAAAACCCTTATCTAACAATTCCTGAAGTTGAACCTTTAACTCACTCAACTCAGCGGGTACAAAATCTATACGGCGCCATAGAAATCGGTGTTATACCAAGCACTAAATCAATAGAGAAATTTATCTCACGGTGATGTGGCAAACTAGTAAGATCCTCGGGAAAGATGTCCGGGTATTCACAAACTACCCTCGGTAACTCAACTCGGACCACATCACTCTTAACACCCAAGAATGTAGCAAGAAGGAGACTAAGCTCACTCTAACCACGCAGATCACGCACTGGCAACAAAGCTTTATCAACCCCGTCCCCCCAAGAAACAAAAATAGTCACCACTCGAGGTACATACAGTATCCCTCTAATTGTAATAGTCTATAACGGCCCAATAAGATAACAACCAATCCATACCCAATATAACATCAAAGCTCAACATATCAATCAACACAAATGTAAAAGGAAGTTGGCGATCGGCAATGTACTCATAATCCCATCCAGTAAAGGCACCTTATACCTTCTAGGCCTACCACGCCTACAACCACCACGTCCATGTCCTGATATCCTAATGAAGGTAACAAAAGAGATTAGCACATTTACAAATGTGCCGAAGCTAACTCACTCACGTCCTAATGCGGTGGACAACAGTAATTCACTTCACATAGGCACGTAGTCACATAAACACATACGAATTTCCTTCCTAGAAAATGACCGTCCCACGGCATTGCCAAAGTTCCAATTAAAAATAGCAGTGATCAAGTGCTCTTCTAATAAGACTTCTAGAAACCCGTAGACCCAATCAATATCTTAAGAACTAAATCTCATACTCATATAATCACATAAGCATGTTATCATATAAACATACCATATATACGAATATCTCTGTCAAGCAAAACAAACCTATTGTGGTAATAACTACTTCCTACGTACCCAAAGTATTCAAACCCGGTACGCTCTGATACTAAGTTGTAACGCCCCGAAATAAATACTATAAACCATCCACAACATCAATTATATAATAACACGTGATGAAATAATTATCTTTCATTTATCTTAATAGCTTGTACAAGAGGTGACATATGCATAATATAAATTCATAAGTCTAACCCTGAATCTATAGCATATGTACAACAAGAAATAAGATGTGAAAGTAAAACAGGTAAATAAATGTCCTAAAGGCTTACAGCTTTCCAAGATAGTTCTTGGTTACAACAAAAGTGGACTTAAGTCCATTACAGTTTGAGCCCTTGGCTTGTACAAAATAAATACAATAAATACACAAAAAGAAGCTATCACTCCAAGTCCTCCCAAGTTATTGCCTTGGTGGAGGCATATTATCAGCACCTGAAATTTTTTTCTCACATAGGGTGAGCCAAAGCACAGTAGAAATAATTCAACACAGTATATGAATCTTAACAAAGCTATAAGGTGAATGCATATACGATGCTCGTGCCAAAACATTTTTATATACCTTTTTCCAAAACTATGCAATGCCAAGTTAATGTCATGATTCATAAAATCATTTACGTTACAATAGAAAATAGGGTAGTGAATCACGCTCTGGAAATTTTAAAACAATTATAACTTTTCCTAAAAATTTTGTCCGGAAGAAACCGTAAACCGAGACCCATGTAAACGTAGGCTATACAAGCACTACTATTGTTATTTCACGAAAATTTCGTCAGCGAGATCGGCACCCATGTATATGCGCGATTTTCGAGACTTTCACCTTGAACACTCAGGCCAACTTAGTTCAACAATACATTAATGTTTCCCAATTTCACCTTTCCCAATTTTATCATTTTTCTCAAAACGATAAACATTTTCAATGTATAAATGTAAGATAATACTTAATGCAAATGAATGAGAAAATAGTTTAAATTCTCCTAATTCACATGCGATTTTTACAACACTCATAGTTATCCTCCACCGATAGTCCAAACAGGTATTTCTAAACAGATTATTTATATTCCATAAAGATACACTTCCCAAATTTCAAGAAGTGAGTGATATCACCATCCATATCAATATCCATCCAATTTTACATTTCTAACATCAATTTCATTTATTTATACAAAATAAACATTTGAGACGTTTAGGGCAAAATCTCATTTTTTTTTCTAAAACATATTCCAAGTATCTAAATCAATAATTTTATCACAACTTAACCTCATTTCTACTCCCACAACCATTTTCCATACATCCATTTAAAAACCCCTTCTTTGGTTTTAAACCAAAACCCTAGGTTTGTCCAAAATCCTCAAAAATCATAAGACTATTTTATAACAAACAAATATCTAAGTTAAAAATCATAAAAAAATGTAGAGAATCCCTACCTCGAAACAAGAAGACGAGAGAAAGAATAAAGAGACTCCAACCACACCGAAACCCAACTTTTTTTAGATCAAAACGAAGCTCTAGGTGAGCTCTACCTTTTTAACAAAGGCACACGAGGACAAAGATCGACGGATCTAGATGGATTCAAGTGAACTAGATGAGTTTTAGAGAGAAAGAGTGAGAAATATCAATGTTTTGAAATGTTTAGAGAGAGAGAGAGATGAAAAAATGGTGTAAAAAGTAACTTTTACGAACTGATATACGCACAGTTCGCTCGAGTGTAGGAAGTGTCGCTCGAGCGACCAAATACAATAAGTTGTTCCGCTCGAGCACAAGAATCTTCGCTCAAGCGTAAAATACAATCTCCTAGAAGTTTTGTAGACAGAGGTCATCATTCGAGCGCAAGAAGCTTCGCTCGAGCAAAGAATATAAACTCTCAGTATTTTTGCAGACCTGCAAAAGTACTAGAGGTTCACAAAGACCACTTGAGCGCAAGAAGCTTCGCTTGAGCGAAGGGACAAAAATCTGGGCAACAAAGTTTGAAAAACAAGCTGCCAACCTGTTCCAAACGCAAACAACACAACCCTATAGTCAAACCCAAAGAGTTTTAAGGGGAAACAAAACATGAATAACTATAAAAGACAACGAAACCTGAATTCAAAACATACATTGGGCCGGGTCTAAGCCAGAAATGCTATACTCTTTCTCTAAATCTCAAATATGCACTCTCTATCTAGAAATCATCTCTAAACTTCAAATACACCTTGATCTAGCGATTTCCTCACCCTAGATCATTTGTTAAAAAGGTTAGAACACGTCAAGGGCTTCGTTTTAATCGGAGAAGTTCGTTTTTCACCTCCGTTGAGTTCTACCCATCTTTCCTTTGAGTCTTCTTCTTTAAGGTAGGGATTTCTCCACACTTTGTATGGTTTTTAACTTAGTTATTTGATTTTCTAAGCTATGTTGTGGTTTGGGGATTTTTAAACAAAAATCTAGGGTTTTGGTTTAAAAATTCAGAAGAGAGGTTTTTGAAATGGGTTCTTGTATATGATTGTAGCTTGATAAAAATGGTTGGGTTGTGATAAATAGTGGATTTTATCCATGGGAATTGATTTTTTAAAGAAATGGGATTTTGCCCTAAATTGTAAGAATTTGATTTTTGTAAAAAGGAAATGGAATTAATGTTGGTTTTATGAAATTGAAACAATGATGATGATGGTGGTGGAGTTGGATATGAATTATCACTTCTAATTGGAAATGTTGGAAAGTATATCTATGTTGAAAATTAATTATATGTTTAGAGATATCTGTTTTGGACTATCGGTGGAGGATAGCTATGATTGTTGTAGAAATTGCATGAAAATTAGGTGAATTGAAACTAATTTCTCATCCATTTGCATTGAGCATTATAACATATTAACACATTGAAAATATTTATTGTTGTCACGCCCCAATTTTACACGGTCTGGCTCACGTGAATAAACCACCCAACGATGAACAATGGATAACAACTCTCATGCAAATGAATATAATATAGTCGCACAATACATATGTTTATCTGATTATATATATATATATATATATTTCTAGATACAACATCTAAGTCGAATGGTTGTTCTGTAACTAAAAACATACACAGATGTTATAAATGAAATTGAACGCCCTGAGGCTTACACCATATACAAGGGTGTAACCCTTAAAAGAATGGCACATGACCAGTAAATAACATAAATGGCCCATGCCTACAAATAACTGAACTACTCTACACGGTTCCGAACACAACTTTACGCCACAGTCGACATCCACATATGTACACCTAAAAATTATTTTAGCCACGTAGGGTGAGCATAAAGCCTAGTAAAGAATATTTCAAAAATTAAACATGCTCCATCAGCATAAATGATCATGATGCAATACATACATATATATATATATATAACATGCGCAAATACATTTTCAAACCATTTGATTTCTGTGACAACCCTCACCACTGTTTACTGATAATACCACTAATTAGTGCTAATCTATGATTAAGCATGTTAAGTGACTAATTGACTGAAATCCTGACTGATTGATTGAAGTGTATTAGTTTAAACGCATTTCTATCTGTTTGACTGTTAATTGATATGTTCATGTTTTAAGTTTGAATTGTAAATTGAAGGCCTTATCGGCGGCCGAATCTGAAATCGGTTAATGTTTTATGCCAATTAGAATTTATGTGATTTTATAGTAAATTTGATTGAAATTTGATTTGGTACAATTAAATTGGATTAATTAGTGCTAAATTACATTAGTTCAAGTTATTTACCTAAATGCCACTTAGTGGACTTTTTCATGAGCCATTTATTTGATTCATATATGTTAGCCTTAGCACCTCTTTAGCCATTATTCAAGCCCCAAAACCGACTAGAGAGAGAGTTAGGAGAAAGCTTGATTTCAACAAATTTAGCTTGGAGACTTGAAGAATTGCATGATTGAGCTTCCATTCTTAAAATTGAGGACCTAAGGTAGAGAATTCATCTTCTCCATTGTGAATTTGAGTTACTTCTTGCATGGTTCTTGGTGAATTAGAGTTTAGTGTCAAGATTTGGTTTAAAATGTTGAATTGAGTGGTAAATCATGCATGCATGTACACATTGTTGAGTTTTGAGTTCTTTCCCATGAAATTTGCTACATGCATGTTCATATTTTGATTATAGTTCTTGAATTCATCATGTTTTTGGAAGGATTGAGTTATTTGGCCAAGTATTTGAAGCTTTAAAGTTGATTAAATTCATGTACGTTGCATGTACATCATGTTCTTGAAGTTTTGTTTGGAAATGGGTTCAATTGAACTACCTTTGGGCTTTGATTTTGCAAATTGATCTTTGAAACATGTCATGTTATGAGTTTTAAAGTGTTTTCCAGAAAATTAGCCCAAAAGGATCGAATTTGATGCTTTAAATGTTGAGTTTCATGCTTGGAGACAAATCTGGAAATTCCAAATTTTGGATCCACGCTCGAGCGGGGAACTCCACGCTCGAGCGTACACTCTGAGTTCATTCAGTCCGCTCGAGCAGGGAAATCAATGCTCGAGCATGAAATGCGTATATCCAGTACTTTGCATGTGTTTACAGTCCGCTCGAGCGAGGGAATGCACACTCGAGCGAGGACTTGTGTCTCACGCTCGAGCGGGGGTCGAGCGCCCGTCGAGCGTGAATTTCGTGCATCCAGTACTTTTGCAATCCGCTCGAGCGAGGAAAGTCACGCTTGAGCGTAGCTCTTTTGTCTGTATGTCTGCTCGAGCGGAGAAAGCCACGCTCAAGCGGGACCCCTGTTTCAGCAAAAATTTGAAAAGTGTTTTAAAGTGCATCTTTGCATCCTCATTCCATCCTAAACATTCCTAGGCCTAGTTTAAGGCATCTTAATGAGGATAATGCTATTGAACCACACCGAGTCAAGATAGGGACTAAGTCATTGTTTCCCAAACGTGCAACTTGGTGTGTGTTCATTCTGTAACTGTATAGGGCTGGCATCCGAGGACGCTCACTAGCCTATCTGTAGCCCAGAACTCTGTGAGTAACAATGTTGTAAAGATATATTCAATCATGAATATTTTCTAAATGATCAACTGTACTGCTTCTTGAAATGATATTTCTTACTGAATGAATGTTTGTCCTATTTGCGAAATGTATTTGTGGCATCCATAGCATTTTACTGTTACTGTACGGTTACTGCTACTGTTACAGAGATCTCTGTCGGTTCCCATGTTGGAACCGCTACTGTTTACTGATATGATGGCCATCAACTGACTGTTCAGTCTGTTAAGACCTACTGTACTGTTTGCTATTGGATGTACCACTTATTACTGCTATGATCGGTTAACTGATATACTGTTCAAATGACTGTTTTAAATACTGAAAGGGCATTCATTCTTAACCTCTTTACGCATTCGTTATTCACTGGGCTTTAGCTCACTGTTTATATATATATATAGGTGTCTAGGCACCGGATCGGAGCTAGGAGCGTTGGGTTAGCTCTTGTTTTGTCAAGCCAACCATTGTGCCTCACTGCGAGGTTCCAAATGCTGCCACGCCAAGGCTGCTTTAGGGTGTTTTAGATTCCCCCTTTCTGTTTCTGTTTTGTATAGACTGTTTGAGACTGGCACTGTACTGTTATGGTAGGGATTTGGTCCCTAACCTGAATGTTTGTATAAGTTGTATGTATATACTGTACTGGTTATGATGTGAATATGTTATGAAAAGCCCTTTTTGCATACAGACTGTCACAGCTCATTAGACATCTTTTATTACTGTTTTGGCTTCCGCCAGCCCTTGTACTCTGTATTACTGTTATTACTGTTAAGCAAGCCTTCGGTAATCACGGATTACTGGCCGGTTACGATGCTAAACCCATAGGGGCGGGTTTGGGTCATGACAATTTCTCAACAAAATCCTTTCTTTCCAATTACCAAAACCTTACGCTTAATCAAAACGTTTTCCAAGCTCAAATCATCAGTTTGATATAAAATTCCTTTCTAAAACCAATCCCGGTACCTCAATACCAACCAGCAAATACATTGTTAACTCAAATGCGAATACATCACTAGATAACAACAAAAACATTGTTAAAACCATTTTCTAAATGTCATGTTTCAAACCAACATAATAGTAAATAAAATGGGTAAATCTCCAAAACAAATATAATCTTTCATGGAAATTTTGTCCGCGAAAAATGGTAAACTGGCACCTATGTAAACGTAGGCTATACAAGCGCTACTATTGCCATTTTACGGATATTTCATCCGCAAGATCGGCACCCACGTATACGTGCGATTTTTAGGACTTTCACCATGGACACTCAGGTGAACTTCTTTCAACGAAACATACTTACTTCCCAGATTCACTATTTTATTTACCTTTTTCAATAATACAATACATGTAACTCCAAATATTGTTTTTCCCAAAACAATGCAAATGTTCCAAAACATAATATGAGAATTTCTAAAACCTCTTACCCAAACACACAGTTTCAATTTCCAAAATCCATTACATGCTCCATGATATGAATGATTTCAATTTGCCTAATCCATATGCAATTTCTAACACACGACAATACTATCCTCCATTGATAGCCAAAATAGTTATCTCTAATGCAATAATTAAAAGATATCAATATAGATATATTTTTCAAAAGTGTAACAACACCCATTTTCAAAATCTCATAACCATTTCCTTCTCATCTCTTTCCAATAAACCATTTACCAAAATCAATCCAACTCCAACTCCCAAAACAATATCATTTAGGGTTTTCCTACAAATTTGGGTTTTTCTCTTTTAGAAAATCAAATGCAAGTTTGTTTACCAAAAATAGATTTAATAGCAAAATCATAACCAAGCAACTCCCAATTTATATAAACCGTCAACCCACAATAATATTTCGAGATCAACCAAATGACTACCAAATATAAATAACAAAATACGTCACAAATATGCTACCGAACTCATATTGAGTTTAGGAAATAAACCATACCTCTTGAAGCGAAGAGGAGACAAGAGAGAGAAAGAGAGAGAGAGAGAGAGAAATGAAGAAACCTTAAGGACATCGAAAACCAACTTTGCTCTGATCAAAAGAAAGCTTTCAATGTGCTCTACCTTTTTGTCAAAGAGACTAAGGTGAATAAATCAACGTATCTAGGTGTATTTGCAGAGAGAAAATGAGTTTTAGAGAGAAAAACTCTAGATCTAGGGTTTTTAGAATGTTTAGAGAAAGAAAGAAATGAAAAAGTGACTCAAAAAGGTGACTCTGCGATTTGATTTACGCGCAAGACCGCTCGAAAGCAAAAAGTGTCACTCAAGCGTCTAGGCACAAAAAATATGACTGCTCGAGTGCAGGAAGTGACCGCTCAAGCGTAGAATATAAACTCTCAGAAGTTTTGCATACAGAAGACCACCGTTTGAGCATAAAAAGCACCGCTTGAGTGAACACCGCTCGACAGAAGAATGCCAACTCCTAATATCTCTGCAAACTTGCAAAAGTACTAGAAGTTCACAAAGACTGCTCGAGCGAAGAGGTAAAATTCTAGGCAACAGCGGTTTTGAAAAACAAGCTGCCAACTTATTCCAAATGCAACCAAGACACTCCAATAACCAAACTCAATGAGGAATAAGGAGAAACCAGATTTGAACAACCATATAAGACAATGAAATCCGAATCCAAATCATCAACAGGTCGGGTCTAAACTAGAATCGCTATAATTGTTTTGAGAAAAATGAGTGAATACCTTGGTGAATCTGGGTAAGGAGTGTAGTTATAGTATTAAGTTGGCTTGTGTGTTCTTGGTGAAAGTCAAAAAACTTGCTCGGATAGGTGCTGAGCCTTCCGGTTAATACCGGTAAAAATAGCAATTGGTAGTACTTGTAGTCTACTTGCAGACACATTCTAGAGATTTCTAGTGTTGTATCCACCGCCCTATTTTCTATTGTAATGAAAGTGCTTTCATGAATTGTGATATAACCTAGCATTACATGATTTTGGAAAGAGATATAAAATGTTTTGGCACGAGCATTGCATATGCATTCACTTTATAACTCTGTTAAGATTCATACACTGTGTTAGAGTATCTTTACTGGGCTTTGGCTTACCTTATATAGAAAATTATTTTCAAGTACTAATGATATGCCTCCGCCAAGGCAATAGCTTAGGAGGATTTGGAGCCAAGAGATTCTATTTTTATTATTGTTGTATTTATTTTGTACCAACCTAGGGCTTTATTTGTATTAAGTTTAAACTCACTTTTATTGTAACCAAGTATCGTCTTAGAAAGTTGTAGCCAATAGGGCATTACTATATTTGTTTAACTCTTATCTCATGTCTTTTCCTATGACACATGCTATAGATTCAGGATTAGAACTTATGAATGTATTACTGCATGTGTTACACTTTTATAAAGAGATGAAACCTTATGAATAAGAGAACTTTATATTCAGACATCTGTTATTATTTAATATCTGTCGAAGGATGATCTTATTGTAATTATTTCGGGGCATTACAGTGAAAAAGATAAAAGTGGAATTAGTTCAGTGTTTTGAGATGTCCAACAAAACAAGAAAAAATTCAAATTCAAATTCAAATTAGAATTAGAGTGTTGAAAGTAATAAAATGTCTAACCTAATTTTTGGATGCATTTAGAGAAAAACAAAAAATTGATAAAAACATAACGACCCCACTACGTAGCTCGAAAGGCATGGCTCGAGAGTGGCTCGAATTGATGAATTTGCTGCTCTACTACGCGGGATACACCTTGTTCTGTTTTGATTTGAAAAACAAACCAAAAACGAAGTGGGATAGGACGAAGTAGGAGAAAGTTTTTGAGCACCGTGTCGTCGTAACCTAGCGGAGCCGTGTGGTCGCTGCTGCTGCTGTTTGATCAGAGTGGGAGAGAAGAAAGTTTGTGTGCAAATCGGAGTCTCCACTGACTTCGAACCGGCCTGTTCGTAACCGAGCGGAACCGTCTCTTTGTGGCGTCGCTACTGCTATTTGATTGGAGTGGGAGAGGACGAAGTTTGTGTGCAAATCGGACTCTTCACAGTTGTGGATAAAGTATTTCCTCTTGGCGTTTTATTTCCCCTTGTGCCATTCCTCTTCCATTGCTCTGTCATTGTTGCTGCCATGGCTGCCATGGCTGGTAGCTAAACTAAACTGAACTGCCATGGCTGATTAGACTAATTAAGTAACAAGCCTTCAACTCTCTCTCTCTCTCTCTCTCTCTCTCTCTGATTTTCCAATCTTTATTGATTTCTTTCTTTCTATTTGGGTGCACCATGACATTCTCCTACTTAATGCTTTTGCTCTTGGTTTATTCATGAATAATAAAATATGAATTCAAACCATGGAATGTTGGGGGCTCCTTAGCATGATTTTGTGTTCTGTCAACTTGCATTTATTGATCGATTGTAAAATGGGAAGCTTTATAAAGTGAGATTAAAATGGTTGAAAGAAAAAGTTAACCAAATTGGTGAAATTAAATGACAGTTCCAAGACCTGCTATCACTGCAATGTAAAAGGAGGGTTACATATGTGGGATGTTTGTATATTAGTAATATTTTTTTTTTTGACATCAAATTTTTTTTGGTCTTTTGACATCAAATTTCATCATATGTATTAGTAATCATATTTTTTTGACATCAAAATCTGCACTTTGAGCTGATATTAGTATTAGTAATCATATTTCCTCACTGAGCTGATATTAATAGTGTTATAAGATTATAGGTAAGATAAATGTAAAAAAATTAGCAGATTGAGATGTGGTTGCTTATCCATGGCATGGCTGTCCTTAGTTGACCCTTTGTTTCAAATGCAAATTAAAATTAAAATTCATTCTACTTTCTTTGAAATTGCAGCTAACAATGTCTATTGTATTTAACTTTGAAGCTACAATGGATATTGATTCAAACAATAATTCATTGAATGGGAGTGAGGAAGTTGAAGAACAGGATAACAATCTTTATATTAACGAAATTGGAGAAGTTGAAGAACCCAAGAAGGGGATGTATTTTAGCTCAAAACAAGAAGTGTACGCATTTTATGCACAATATGCGAAACACTGTGGATTTGCTATAGCTTTTAGATCACAAAATCTAGCAAGTGATGGGGAAGTGAAGTACTTTGGAATTGAATGTAGTCGGCGAGGTTGAGAACAAAAAGATCAGAAATCAATCCCTTGGAACCATCTTTGTCATCCAAAATTGAGTGTAAAGCAAGGGTCAGAGCTAGTCTACAAAACGATGGCAGATATAAGTTAACCACAGTTGTGCTTGAGCACACTCATGATTTAATTCCTACAGACTCACGGCATTTTGCAATGAATAAGAGGATTCATACTCCGATCAAGAGAAGACTAGAAGTGAACGATGCAGCAGGGATTGAGGTGGCGAGGAATTTTCATTTCATAGTTGTTGAAGCAGGGGGATGTGAGGCATTAACGTTTGATGAACGAGATGCAAGGAATTATATTGAGAATGCTAGAAGATTGAGACTTGGGCTAGGAGACACCGAATCAGTTACACTTTATTTCCATAAAATGCAACAACAAAATTCGAACTTCTATTCGGCAATTGACTTTGATGAAGATGGTCGTATGCGAAACTTGTTTTGGGCAGATGCAAGGAGTAGGGCGGCTTATAAAGCATTTGGGGATGTTGTCTCATTTGACACAACCTATTTGACAAACAAGTATGATATGCCATTTGCTCCGTTTGTAGGAGTTAATCACCATGGACAATCAATCTTGTTTGGATGTGGGTTGTTATCTAATGAGAACACTGAGACATTTGTGTGGCTATTTAAAGAATGGTTAAGTTGCATGTCAGATGCTCCTCCAAAAGCAATAATAACTGACCAGTGTAGAGCTATGCAAAATGCCATAGAAATAGTTTTCCCACAGGCTCGACATCGTTGGTGCTTATGGCTTGTGATGAAGAAAATTCCGGAGAAACTAAGAGGATATTCACAATATGAAGACATAAAGGTTGCTTTGCACAATGTTGTTTATGATTCATTGACGAAAGATGAATTTGAGGGAAATTGGCTTACAATGGTTACGAAATTCAATTTGAATGATAACGAGTGGTTAGGGGTATTATACCGTGAGCGACATAGGTGGATTCCTACTTATGTTAAAGACATATTTTGGGCTGGCATGTCAACTACCGGTAGAAGTGAGAGCATGAATGCATTTTTTGATGGATATGTGTACTCGAAGACTACCTTAAAGCAATTTGTTGAGCAATATGACAATGCCTTGAGAAGTCAGGTGGAAAAGGAGACAAAAGCAGATTTCAAATCTCGTAACCAATTGTATGATTGCCTAACGGTGTATCATTTTGAGAAGCAATTTTGTACAACGTACACAAATGCAAAATTTAAAGAAGTTCAAGCAGAAATGAAGCGTTTAGTGTACTGTCGTCCGAATCTTGCAAAAGATGAGGGATCAATTTGTACGTATCATGTGAGGGAGGCTATTCTTTTAGGTGAGGGTATGAAGAAAGTAGAATTGATCGTATACTGTAATTCAACTGAATGTGAGCTCCAATGTATGTGTCGGTTGTTTGAGTTTAGAGGTATTATATGTGCCCATTCACTTAGTGTGCTCATTGAGAGGTCTATATATGAGGTGCCACATAAATACATTGTCTCGAGATGGAGAAAAGATTTGGAACGAGGGTATACATGCATTCTAACCACATATACTAGCTTCGGGGCTGCTATAAATCCAAAGTTGCATGATTCATATCACAAGACGTTAGATGAGATCCTAGAACTTGCCACCAATGACGATGCTAAACACAAAGTGATTCAACTTGGGTTGAGGGAAATCAAGGATCGAGTGAAAACTATTGAATCGGGTACTGCGAGTAATGTGCCATGTACTAGTACTGTACCACCTTCTACTAGTATTGTACCACCTTCTCATACTTCGCCGAAAAGTCCGCCACGTCTGAATACTACAAAAGCAAGCAACACTCACAAGGTACTCAGTCCTTTGGTTGCTCACCGAAGAGGGCGTCTATGTACGAGGCGGAAGGTTAGCAAGGTTGATCAAATAGTTAATCGGTTGAAGAGAAAGAACAAGAAAACTACTCCCGCACAGGTAAATACTTGGCATAGGTTGTTTCGTAACCTTTTTGTGGGTTCATAGTTGAATGGTTACAATGAAATTGTGTTACTATTTCATGATAGGTGCCAGAAGATCAAGCTTACTATTTTCCTTCTATGGTTGGCACACAAGATAGTATGTATGTTCCGGTATGTGTTGAATGGACTTAAAATATTGCACTTTGCTTCTTGTTGGGTTTTATGTTAATGCTTCAAATTATTAATAACATTGTCTTACTATATAATCATAAAGTGTCGCACGATGAAGCTTACTATTTTCCTTCTATGGTGGGCACAGAAGACAACATGTTTGTACCGGTACGTGTTCAATATATGAGTACACATTTGTAATGATGAATGTATTGGTCAATATTTTTTTAAATCATTTTGTAATATGTACTTTGTTTTTATAGGCACGGGTTTACACAATGGGAACGCCGAACAATATTGGAAGCACATCAGGAATGGTCAACAATCTAAGCAGTCAAAGTTCTACAGTACCATCACTATTGGATCCAAATGCCCCATTTTATTTTTAATGTAATACACTGTTCAATGTCTGTTCAATGTAATACACTGTTCAATGTCTCCTTTGATCTGTTTAGTTCAATTAGACAGGTAAACAGGTTCAATGTCTGTGTTCTACTATTTTTGTCTCCTTTGATAAACAGGTTCAATGTCTTTGTAAACAGGTTATGTTCAATGTAATACACTGTTCAATGTCTCCTTCGATCAATGTCTGTTTGTTTGTCTCCTTTGATCAATGTCTGTGTTCTTAAAATTTGTTCAGTAAACAGGTTCAATTACTGGTCTCTATTGTCGCAACAAAAAAATATGTTGCTGGTCTGTTTTGTTCACTATACAGGTTCAACTGGACAGGTTCAGTTACACAGGTTCAGGTTCAACTGGACAGGTTTACTACACAGGTTCAAACAGACCTAGAAAAAATAGAGACAGATGCATCTCAATTAGACTCTGTAAATTTTTGTGAATTAGTTCCAACCTGTGTGACTGAAGCCTGTTGTAATAGACTTGTTTGAATTTGTTCAAACAGACCCAGAAATATGGAGACAGATGCATCTTAATTAGACTTTGTGAATTAGTTGAAACCTGTGTGAATTTGTGAAACCTGTGTGACTAAACCTATTCAAACAAACCCAGAAACATGGAGACAGATGCATCTCAATTAGACTCTGTGAATTAGTTAAAACCTGTGTGAATTTGTGTAAAATTGTTGAAACCTGTGTGACTAAACCTGTTCAAACAGACCCAGAAACATGGAGACAGATGCATCTCAATTAGACTCTGTAAATTTGTGAAACCTGTGTGATTAAACCTGTTCAAACAGACCTCCTACAATTTGTTAAAGCCAACAAACCTGTATGTCATGAGTGAAACCTATGTTCAAACAGACCCATATTCAAACAGACCCAAAACAATAGATCTATGTTCAATCCAATAGACCTGTGTTGCAGCTAACATACCTGTGTTCAAACAGACCCAAAACAATAGACCTGTATGTCATGATTGAAACCTCTGTTCAAACAGACCCAAAACAATAGACCTGTGTTCAATCCAACAGACCTATGTTCAAGGCAACAAACCTGTGTTCAAACAGACCCAAAACAATAGAGACAGTTACACTGTGTGTATGCATCTCATCTCAAAACCAAAACAGACGCAACAAATAGAAACTTGTAAAACAAATGTATACACTTCTCATGACTTTCAACCTGTTGAACCTGTATATCATGACTTTCAACAAATAGAAACCTGACTTTCAACCTGTTGAACAAATAGAAACCTATTTTTTTAAACCCATATATCATGACTTTCAACCTGTGTGTACACTTCTCATTCAAAGCATCATCAATAATGCTATATTAGTCTATCAATGGTTCTCATTCAAGCCAACAGATTTCAGAATCTATAAACATTGATATCCAAATCACTATTCAGCCTTATGTCATGGCTAACATATCCAATGCTTCCAAAATACAAAATAAAAAACAAAATAAAATAGAAAATAAAGATAGTAGGCAGTATTGATTACAAAATAGAACATACAAAATAAAATACAAAAGAAGTACTGATTACATTCATAACATTGTCCAAAACGTAACAACTGATTCATTTACATGATAAAGTAAAAAAATACACAAAATACAATGACATAAGTCATTGCCTTCAAAATCTTCTCCAACCTTTGAAGCCTTCTATCATGCTCATGAACTGCATTGTCTATCTCACCAAGCCTTCTCCTTAGATCATTAATTTCTTCTGTTCTTGAATCTGTCCGAGGTCCAGCATTGGCATGGATTGTGGAGGTAATGTCGTCGTCGTCGTCGTCGTCATCATCTACGAACCACTTGAAGTAATTGCAGTGTTCGTTCGCAGTCTACAATGGACAAGAATTAGTTAATCAATAAAGGACAAATGAAATTTGTAAAAAGTAACAGATTCATTTATATAACAGGTACTTACATATTTTTTTGGGCAAACAAAATAGACACGTCCTTCATTTCCATTCTCATTGGTTCGTACAATACGTATGGAAGCTGTTCTTCCACAATTACAAAACCTTGGCTTTAATCTTATGTTTGTATTATTAGTAGAAGATGAAGCCATTTTTTTATCTGCATAAAAAATACCAACAGATTCAACTACCGATTAGAATAAGATGACGTTCTTCCTATTTTTTTATCTCTCAAGCTGTTTTACCTATTAGTAGAAGATGATGATTCAACTATACTCTACTGTAAATAAGAAAGAAAGCAAACAAACACTAGGAATCCTGTAAATAAGAATCAGATTATAATGCCAAACTCTTCTTTGTGTTACTCAATGGTGATTCGTGGTCTTTCATGTTTCGCTTTTCCTGCAGTCTTAGGGCTTTGGAAATTCAAAAGGATTCGCTAGCTGTGCAACACAGCTGCAACTCAGCAACAACTAAAGTTTACACCATTTTCTCAATATTTTTCTATGCAATCTGAAGTGATTAGGCTAAAACAATTTCTTTTTCACTTGTATTTCCAAAACACTCAAAAAGATGGATTCCTAGCGTTTGCCTATTCAATAATAGGTGCTTGACAGTGTATTTCTTTTTCACCATTTCTTTTTCACAAGCCTTGTTTGCCTATTTAATATGACTTCTCAGTTGCAAAGCCCAAAATTGTACTACTGATTCCAGCTATTTGAACTTGCCAAACCATCAAAACTAAATACCCCCAAATCCTGTGTTCTTAACATGTGTTCTTAACAGGTTTATGAAATTCAACATACACAGGTGTTCTTAACAGGTTCACCTGTGTTCTTAACATGTGGTTCACCTGGCTCACCTGTGTTCTTAACAGCCATTAACATCTGGTGCACCTGTGTTCTTAACAGGTTTCTGAAATTCACTCAACATACACAGGTTGCTGAATTTAAATTACAGGTATAAAGGCACACTTAAATCAAAAAATTGAGAAGTCATATACAGGTATAAAGGCAAATCCCAGGTATAAATTGAGAAGTCATTTAAATTTCAAATTTTCAACATACACAGTGTGCAGAATGTGAACACAGAGTTCATTCTTGATCACAGGTATAAAGGCAAACCCCAAACCCTAACATATCACAAATTAAAGCCAAATCCCAAACCCTAACACAAATAGCAAACAAAATCCAACCCCAAACACTCCCAATTGACTAATTTCTACAAAAATTGAAGCCAAACGTAAACCCTAACTTTGCGATTTCAAGTTTACCTCAGATTTGCTGTTGCAGGCTCCCGCTCGTCCTCTGTCGTGGTTCGTCATCCTTCGTCTGCCTCCGCAGTCGTTCGCCCACCGTCTCGTCGTCTTTCGTCCCTGTCTCGTCGTCCTTCGAACTCCTTCAAGAGACAGGTGAGAGAGGCGAGAGTGAAGAGATAGAGAGGAGAGAGGGATGAGGCGAGAGTAAGAGAGAGGTTTGTTGAGAGTGAGAGAGGTGAGAGAGGCGAGAGTGAACTACTAAGACAGAGATTGGAAGAGATTGAGAGGAGAGAGAAATTTAAACTTTCGAGCCATTCGAACCCGAAACATTCAAGCTACGAATCATTTTCGAAAACATAAAAAGGCATGGTGTAATTTATCCAAACATTTATCTTGATTACGTGCCTTCTTCTAATTGGCTACCCTCTTGTCAATCCCAGTCTACAAATCAAAGCAAGAAAAAACCCCATTGTCATAGATCTACCCATATCCTAGGTCTACCCATACGCTGTATGATATATTCTTGTAATTTTATTGATTATATATTTATTATTTCATTTTATTAGCTATATGATATATTCTTGTAATTTTATTGATTATATATTTATTATTTCATTTTATTAGCTATATACCTATTTAGTTTGTTTGGTTTAAATTTTCATGATTTACTTTTTAAAAAATTAAAATATTTTGTTTTTCGTATTTATTTTTATTTTTATTGTATTTTTAAAATATTCTAAGTAAATTTTTTTAATACACTTAAAAGTTATAATATTTGTAATTTTTTTAAAAAAAATTCACTAAATATCCAAAAAAATGAAAAGTCAGTATATTTTTCATATTCTTGTGTATTTATTGATATTTTAAAATATTTTTTTATAAATATTTTTACTTTTTAGATATATCTAAGTAACGTGTAATTAAAAAAGTAAAAAAAAAATACTTACAATTTTAAAAATATTCACTAAAAATTCAAAAAATATAAAAAATAAAAAACTCAATTTAAAAAAAAATTAAACCTAGAAAATTGAAACCAAACATATGGATTATTTCTTATTTTTTTTCTTCGATATATTACATAAACTAACCAATAAAATTGGAAGGCTCACTCTGGTTGGAATTCCTGCAACACAGGATAATTCCTCCTCTCTGTGACTAGAAACATTGGCCGAAGACTCCAATTCAATGCTTTCTCTTCTCCTCACCTCTCTCTCTCTCTCTCTCTCTCTCTCTCTCTATGAATCTATGATAAACCCTAATTCGTTCCCACCCGAAATTCGAAATTCCATTCAATCCAATGATCACTCTCGCGAAACCCTAGTTTGATCTTCGATCCCTGAGCTGATCAGCCTTTGATCTCTGTGTTTTTGTCGTCTCTGTATATGCGATGAAGAGTTCTTGTCAAAGCTCCGACGTCTTCGATTTCAAAGAGGAAGATAAGCTCCCTGAGTTGGCCTCTGCCAAGTCGGTCAGCAAATTCAAAAACCCTAGTGCCAATGGTGAGCCTTTTTGCATATAAATTATGCATTCAATTTCGCGATTTCTTTCTCGTACTGAAATGTATTGTTGAACTGATAAGTGTGCCAGCTGAGAATTTACTTTTAAAGGTTTAACTTGTATAATTTTGATATACTGGATGGGAATGAATTCATTTTCATGCAAAGATAGGATTTTTGCATTGCAAGACTTGGTCTAAATTTTGTGCGATGTTTTCTGTTTCGGATAATAATTTTTGACAATTTATTCACTGAATGCAATTTGTACACCCTCATGGAGAATTGTAGGCATAAATCTTATGTGGTTTGTTTTGCTAGAGGTGATGAGAGGTTACGTAATGTCTTCTACTTGCTTTTGAATTTTTGGTAATGCCAGGTGATCGTGTTGTTTTGCGATAAAAAATAATGATGTATTATGACCTTAATTGTGTAGAATAGCAGTTAGTGCAGGGATCGGAACTCAAGGGCTGAAAGTTGAGTCCTTTAAATCCATAAATTGCTTCTTAAATTAATGGAAATTAACTAAAAGTGAAAGTATGACCTCGTTTGGAAATAGGTTTTTCTAGTAACTTTTTGACTTTTTGGCTAAAATATGATGTAAAAAAACTAGTATGTTTGATATGACTTTTTAAGTTTTTTTAGGAAAAGGTGTGTAAAAAGTAATGAGAAAAGGGAATCTTTGACTTTTTGATATAAACTGTTGATTTTTTGATTTTTTTAATGACTTTTTGGCTTTTAGGCTAAAAAGTGATGTTGCCAACGAGGCCTAAAGAGAAAATAAATTAAATGGGAGTTCAAGTAGAGAAGAGCTTAGGGTTTAGAATACCCCAAAAGTCTTGTAACATGGGTTTTTGCATTGATTGTAGAAATTAATTTAGTTTCATGATTACGATTCATTGTGGCTACAAGCCTCGATGAGATATCCAAGAAAAGTTATATATTAACAATCAGGTATAACCTATCTTCTAGCACGAATTGTCTACGCTAAATCTATGGTCATACATGACTCATTTTCTCTAGGTATATATTCTCTCAATTCTTGATTACGTGTACAAAGATTTCTGTTGTATAGCCGTTGTATTTAAGATCACAAAAATTAAAGATAGCCATTGAAAACCAATTTGATAAAATAAATGTCAAGGTTATACGACTGTCAGGACTAAATAATCAATCTCAAAATACATATATATGCAATACCCAACGGTACTTGACTAGGGGTTCATCTAAACTCTAAGGAGGAAGATTAGTTGTCCATAGTAGAGGTGGCATCTTCCATCGTTGATGTGAACTATGGATTTACCTTGGAAAGCTTTCTTCTTTGCTCTTTTGCTGTTCTCTCGGGTTGGAGAGCCCTCGTTTTTTGAGTTTGGAAACCCTATATATGATCTCTAGTGTATTTAGGTCACTTAAAAAAAAGAAATGCGCTTCTTGAGGTAGATCCGTACATGTGACCCAATTCCACTACATGTGCGGAATTGGACGGTAAGGTTCTGAAAAGAGGTTGCGGTCGCCGTAACGGTGGCAGTGGCGCGGTTGTGGTTGCGGGGTGTAAAGGCCTTAGCGTAACAGTTGCGGTAACCAGAACCGTGAATTTTTTTATTTTTCGCACAATTTAAAAAAAACTTACCGATACACACATTTTTTTTCCATGGTCATATTTATTGGGTTTTAAAATAAATATTGATCAATTTTTATAAATTTTTAAGTTTGATCCAATATATTTCATATTTTTAAATCACTATAAACTGAGTTTTTTTCATTTTATTTTAATAATTAATGACTTTATATTATACAAAAAATCAATCACTAATTATTATATATAAGGTAAACAATGAAAAAAGTAAAAGAATAAATAAAAGCCTAAATATATATATATATATTAATCAAGCCAAATAGATAATGACCACACTTATTATTATTATTATTTTCAAACAATATATAGATAGACACACGCAAACAAAATGGTTGAGTGATAGCAGCTGAATAGAATAGCATAGGTCTTACAGTTTCAACAAATCAATAAAATGTTCTTCATCTTCCCTCTTCTCTCTCTCTATCCCTTGTTCCTCCCTCTTCCCTCTTCTCTCTCTATCTCTCTTCCCCCATTTTCAACTTTTTTTTTTGTATTTTTTCAAAAGAAGCAATTCGAAACTGTTACGTAACGGTGCGTAACAGGCCGTTACGACCACTATAGCAGCCGTTATGGCCGATACACCTGTGAATCTCAATCACACTGCAAAAGCGGCCGTAACGGGTGGCGGTAACTACCACAACCATTACGTAATGGCGTTACGTAATGGTTGCGGCCGCTTTTTAAAACCTTGGGTGAGAGCAAGTTTATTGTGGGAATAGTTTGATGTTTTCATTTAAATTATTTTCACTCTGCTAAATTGCAATTAACTACAGTGTTGAGCTGTTGTTGTTGTTGTCTCTCCCCCCCCCCCCCCCCAGCTGTGACTATTGTCCATGTATAGACAAGTGAGATCTCAAATTTTGTTTCAATGGTTGTATTGTCATTTTTCCCATGATTTCTTTGTTTGACCCCTTAGTCAACAGGTTCATTGTGGCCCATTTTGATGACTTTTTTGTATCTCCATTATTTTTTAATAACCTGATGCTTTTTTATCTTTTATTTTTTGTATTCTTTTGGTCCAAAAAAATAAAATAAAATCTGCTTCAATGAAGTGAGTGGGTGTATCATTCTGTGTGCTGCATCTCAGGTCTCGTTTTATGTTTTCACCTTTTTGTAATGGCTGCAGACAAAGTTCCTGATATGCTTATGTGAACAAGGGACATACTGACTGTGAGATTTATCATGTTGTCTGGCTGTTATTAAAGTTCTGTTATTGGTGCTGGTGAACTTTTGATGTATGAAGTGATTCATTACATTCTCAGGCTGTGATCTTCTATTGTTGTCTCTAGGTCTAATATTTCTTGCTCATGCTATTTACTATTATACCATTTTCAAGTTAAATATGATGAAATAAATATGAAATTAGTTATTGGCAATGTCTCTGTGGCTTTACTTGTATTTTTTATTTTCGTGGCTATTGCTTTCAGTTGTAGTGGGAACTGAATTTCAACAAAATGAAATGGATGACAATGATCACAATTGTGACAATGCTCTCTCATATACCCCTCCAGGCATGGAAGGAGAAGACCCTGCTACCAAACAAATGTGTGGATTGGATGAAGTATTGCTATTTAATTCCACAAGCCACGAACAGCACTCTCAATTTATTTCAGATAAACTCAAACCTGAAAGTTCTTATGCTCAACGGGAACCAAGAGCTTCAAGCCCTGGAGCAGATTCACCTGGAAACAGCCAATTAAATTGTGCTCTTCAAGAGACTCCATCTACGGTAATTGAACTTTTATGTTTTTTACTAATTTATGCTGAGAATACATTTATCAAGAAATGGTCATTTAAGCAGAAATTTTTTGCAGAATGAGTCAGTTGATGTGATTCCAGAACCTGATGAAAGCATGAGTGAGAGTTCTCCATCAACTTCTGATGATATTCCAGGAGATGATGGTAAATTCTAATGCATTTGTGATTTTTACCTTTCTTCCTTGCCATATGTTTTATGTGGTTATCTGTAGAACGCACCTTGATCTTCTCACTGTAATTTGTTATGTCTTTGCAGTTCCGTTAGATGGGCATGGGCCATTAGCTGATCATTGCTTTGGTGGTTGGGACATGGTAATCACTCTCATTGTGTTCTCTTTCCTTGAATCAATTGTGTTACTTTGACTACAAAATGCCGTGGAAAGAGAATTATGTTCTGCATGTATGAAATTCGAAATGTAGTTTGGACATGCCATGCTCTACAGTTGGTCTACCTGCATTTCTAGCCGTCATTTCTTATTCTCTTGTTTAACTTTTTCTGCTTTGCCTAAATCACTAAATATATATATATATTTTTTCTAAATTTATTTAGAGTATCTAGTTAATAATTTCTCCTCTATTTGAGAAATCTGGATTTCTCAGCAGTGCCATTTAAATCCTTGGGAGTAGTTGACGCTTTTGATGCTATCATATCTTCACCTGCTAGGAATGGAAAAGGGATTTAAGAAACAATTTGTTTCTTAAATTGTTGCTTTTGACGCTATTATGTCTTCACCTGCTTATAACATATGTTGAATAAGATGAATTTAATAAGAAACAATTTGTTTGCACAAGATGTATTAAATGACAGAATACCCTTATAGTTTGTGGTTAATCTCAATTTGGTCCTTATAGTTTTAATCTGGACAGTTGAGTCCCTTTTTGTTGAATTGTGTCAATGTAATTATTACACACTATTAGGATTTTGAACGAATAAATCATGTGACTAACATGACATTGTAATAAAGGCAATTGACTATTTTACGCAAACATGTGAAAGACCCATCAATTTGGATCATATTTGGGTTGACTTAATTGTATATGTATTTAGATTAACCTCTCTCTGTCTCCCAAAACCATTTCTTCCTCGCCATTCTATCTTCTCTCACTCATTTGCCATCATTAAGCCTTTCTCTCTGCGGCTGATTTAGTGGCGGTTGTGATTCAGTTGTTGGTGCTCCAATTTTATGATTTTCAAGGTAGTGGAACTCTACACCATGACCATAGCAAACCCTATAGGTAGTGTAAAAGGAAACCCACGCTGCAGGGGCCAATTTGCTTCTTGTGTCGTTGATGATGGTCACTTAAAGGAAAACGGAGGGTGGCAACACACTTGGTGTTTAGGACTCTAAAGGACAAGGGCGTTAGTGTGCTTGCGTTGATGAGGTGGTGCTTGTGGTGGGTTGACGTTGATCTAACCATGGTGGAAAGTTTGTTTCTCTTTCTTTACTCTCTCCCTCTGTCTCTCTCAATTGGTAGGATCAATCTTTATCTTGTGATGGTGTTATAGGGGTGGAGTGGCCTATGTTACATGGACTCTTTAAAATAAGTCAAATGCCCATGTCAGACACCCAACACTTGGACAGTGCGAGATATGTGTACGATACTTTCCATCAAACACTTCTTATATATTTGTATTTAATACTATCATTATTTGTATATTGTTGTATAATTGTTATAAAATTAGTAAAGTACATTTTTGACAGTGTGAATTACATATAACACAATTTTATCTCATGTAATATATTAAAAATATTAAAAAATATGACCATTTTTTGCCAAGTCCGTGTATTCTTAAATTTGAGGTTTGATGGATCTGACTTCTACTTGCACCTGAAACCCATACTCAAGTCCATGTGACATAGGGAGTGGCAATGGCGGAACATTGGCAGTGGCAATCTAGTGTGGGGATGGTGGTGAGGACTAAATTAGGGTTTATCATGGATTGTTCCAAATTTCAATAGGTATATATATGTAGATGTATGGTGAGCCATTCCGACTAGTGTGTTGAGAGAGGCTGGGTGGTGAAATGAAGTATGGTTTGGCATTGGGTGGTGGTGGTGTTAGAGCTGTTGAAGGAGGGTTTTGTTTCAAGAGAGAGGTGGAGTAGATAGGGGGGTTTAAGGGTGAGAGGATTATGGAATGGTGGTCGTAGCTACCATTATTAGATAAACAAAGACGTGGTGGACATAGAGAGGAATAAAGGAGAGAAGGTCATGCATATGAATCTGTATATATATAAATGCAATTGGGTCAACCTAAATAAGATTAAATGGATTGGGTATTACATAAATAAAGGAAATGGGCAATTATCTAGAATGCCATTGCAAAATGCACTTGTGGCTCACATGGGCATTTTCCATCCAAATCGCAAATGGCATGACTGTTGAACTACATTGACACTATTTAAAAAATTAAGGGACTAAACTGTCCAAATTGAAATCTTAGGCACCGAATTGAGATTGGCCCAAACTACAGGTGTGTATTTTGCAATTTACCCAAAAATATTTGTTTTATCTATGATTTGAAGAAGTTGCTGGCAAATTATTCCACATTCACCTAATTTAAACATCTTGCAATGGTTTCTGCCAAAACTTGCATTGTTTCTAGTGATTTCTTGGGAGCTCTTTAAATTTCTGCAGCTGTTCGAAACTCTTGAAAGTGATGGATTTCTAGGTTTCATGGTTAAACTGGAGTCAAAATGCTTCTCTTGTTATATATCAGCCTAGTTACAGCCTAATGGCATGTCCATCAACTAATTTTCAGATAATGAGTATGTTTAAATCATTTTTTGTTTTAGTTGTGAAATTTCTTTGATGTTTAGAGTTTAAAGAATTTAGTTAATCAACAAATTGATTTTGCTTTGATTTGGGTGTGCTCAAATTATCATGAGCTATCATGTTGCTATGTAAGTCCTACTCTAATGATACAAAATTATACAAGACTGGAAAAATGAAAATTTCAAATTGCATTTTGTTTTAGTTGGTGTGAGGTGGTTAATGCCTCTTTTGCTTCAATTCAATCCTTAAGTTTTATTTTAAATCAATTGAGATCATGCTGTTGCAATTACCATAATGCGAAGCTTTGTTCTACTCTAGTTCCGTATTTTCAATGTATGTTGAACATTTTTTTGCTGTTTCTGTGGTTTTAACAATATCTTTCTTGTTTGCTAGCTGGAACACAAACTTAGAAAGGACTTCTAACCACTATGAATCAAAAAAAGAAAGAAAGAAAAAAGGAGTACTTCTCACCACGCAATTGCCTATTGTCTTCCTTTGTTGTGACTGTTTGTTTGTGTGACTAGCAGGGTGACAGGCATGTGGCAGTTGTTTGTCCCGGTTATGTTGTATATCGTGGTATATATTATACAGAGTCTGTGTTAATTTTTTCCAGCAGTTGCATTGAACTGAAGGGTTCAACTGCCTATGGAAAACAAGGAATCTTTAGCTTTCAACTGGGAATTAATGAGATTGTTGATATTGAATCACAGTGGTGTGAAAGGGTGAGTCCCAAAAAACTCTTATTTCAGATTATTATTTATTTATTTATTTAAAAAAAGAAAAGAAAAAAAGGTTGTGATACTTTTATAAGATTGAAAAAAATCATTTTATTCTTTTGAGTGCAGCTTGATATAGCTATGGTGAAACTTCGCTTGATATCCCAAGATACAATGCAAGCTAAAGATGTACATGGCACTTCAGGTTGTTGCACTACATCGAAATTTATGCTCATTCTGCTTGTCTGTTAGTTTCAGTTCATTGATAAGTCTTATTTTTCTTGATTAGCTGGAACTTTTGTGTTAGATTCAACTTTTGGGATGTTTTTTGGTTGAAAGCAGAAGCCTTCCCTTGGGTTTTTGAAACTAAAGCATGTATTCCCTGTATTTTTTCATTAGTCTGACTACTCTTTAAGTCTGTACCATTATACTAACCTCCCTTGTTAGGCTTAAGTAATATCCACTTTGTCGTTAATTATCTAATGCGATTTACACCGGGACAATATAAAAGCTCTTCAGTTTTGCTGAAGTACCCGTGTCGACATGATAGGACACGGGTACGAGATATGGATCCAATCCTTCTTTTTTGGAAGGGATAATGTTGGAGTAAAATCATTTGCCAATATATTAAAACTATAGTAAAGTCATTATAGATAATATGACATACGATGAATATATAATATGATATATGATGAATAAGTTTTACATATATAAAATTATTTTTTCCCAATTAGAGGACATATTCCCTTACCTGTATCTAATTGTTGGATCCTTTTTTGGTCAAGTCTGCATATCCTAAAATTTGGAGTTTGATGCATTTGACCCCTAGCTATGCACCCGCACCCGCACCTGCATCCAAGTCCATGTATCATAGAGCACTAGTGTAGTGGCAGTTGTTAACATTTTTATTTCTTGAATCATTATCAATTATGTGCTTCAGTTTTCCAAATTTGAAAACATGTTGAAAAAATAGATGCAACAAGAAGTGGTTATGTTGATAGAAAAACATGTCAATGTACTTACAGTTAACTATTGAAAAACATATTAGACCTAATGTTACTAGATCTGTTGGATTCTATGTTCTATCTCACAAATTTCTGGATTTTTGCCCGACAGAAATTTTTTCATGTAATCTAGGAAATTTGAAATGCTCAATAATTTGGCTTTCCATCTTATAGATGAATTAAATTAATCATAGAATAAAGTAATAAAAGGTGTAATTCGCAAGGATAATTTTCTCTTCAAAGTGGCAGAATCAAAGATAAACTATAATATCCTTTTTTTCCTTGGAATTACAAGCAGCACAATAACTGAAGTTATAAAATAGCTACAAATTGATTTAGCAAAATCTGTCAAGGAGAACTTTCATGGGGTATCTATCATGAATCATATCTATCTTCATTTCTGAATCATAAGATGTGATCGGGATTCATTAATATACTCAACTCTCTCCAACTCAACAAAGCCTGGTTACAACTACTTGAGGTTGGCTACGTCATCACCGTTTTACTATATGTTCATGGGGGTAAATTTGATTTGTGTAATATATTTCAATTTTTTAACTTTTCCTTGCCTGTGCAAACTGCATCCAGGCATTGAGGAGTTACAGTTCGCCATAGTTGACTTGAACTGGTACAAGAAGCAGGAAGTGATATTGTGCAGTTCTGTTGTTTCACCATATGTTCATGGGGATAAATTTGATCTGTGTATTGTATTTCAATTTTTTGACTTTTCCTTGCCTGTGGAAACTGCATCTAGGCATTGAGGAGTTACAGTTCACAATAGTTGACTTGAACTGGTACAAGAAGCAGGAAGAGATATTGTCTTTGGATGTGAGATATAAGGCTCTGTGGAATGTTGTTTTCAAGTAAGTATTTGACACATAGTTTTCCCTGCTTATGTTTCTTGTTATGTTCATAGATTTATGTTCCTTTCTTTTTGGCATTGGATCATAAAGTTAGGTTTCCAGCATATGAGCGAATGTTAAATAGTTGATTGTTGAGTTTGTTGGGTGAAGGGATGCGCTTTCCAATTCTGGAGTTGATTTCACTGAACCTATTCTGTTTCTTAATGATCCATTGCTTGCTCCCAATGGCCGGCTGATGGAAATAGACCCAATTTGTTGTATTTGGTTATAGATCTCTTGCATTTGTTGCACTAATATAATAATGAATTTTTAAAATGAGAGAGATGCCTAGTTTTTAGAAATTATTACATGTTCGTAAACTTTTTGGGCATTGGTTACCAAATAATTGTCATAATCTTTTATCATGCTTCAAAAATGTACATAAGTAAGGGAAAAATTGAAATTTCATATGCTAAAGTCTGATGAGTTTATTGTGGCCCTTCTCTTGTACTTGTATTTAAGTAGCTAACACTGTGACCTTGCCCCTCGTAATATCAATAGTTGGAGGTTCAGCGGTAGCTTTCACTAGTTGGGAGTCAGTCATCAATTGTCTTGACATGGAAGTGATGGCGATTAATGTTAAGAGATAGAATGCTTGCAGTTATTACTGATTCTTTGAGCAGTACTGTTTAAATCTGAGTAGGCATCATTGACTTCCAATGCTTATAATAAAAAGGGGTTATTTGAAGGAGAATGACAGATTAAGTTCACTTTCAAAAAATAGAGTGTTCATCATGTTCTAATGTTTCAAAGTAGAACTCTCTCTCTTCCTTTTCTTTTTCCTATTTTCTTTTCCCTCCCTCATGCCCTTCCTTTCGCCAAAAGACGTGGTAGGGGGTTGGTGCATGTCCCTAAGGCGTGACTTTGGTGTTAGCTGACCACATGTAGATATTGTTGGTCCACCACAACACGAGGGCATTTTGTGTCACGAATCCAAGCATCGAGTAAAGGAAGAAGAACTTTACCACAATCTTGTGGGCATATTGTGGTTTACCGTTAATTAAATTCTTACGTTGTTTTTTTTTCTTCTTTTTTTTCCCCTGTTTCGTCTGGTAAGAGAGATGACAACAGATCAACATTTTGGATATGTGCTACTTGTGAATTTTTTTTAAACATTTGACATCTTCATCTCATTTAAATTTAGACACCTTTTTTAAAATTGTGGCAAAGTTGGTTGGATTATAATATTTGCTTTTGCTTTTAGGGACTGGTTTTGGTTTGTTATTGCTATATTTGTGGTAATATGGTGTTTTATTTTTAGTTCTAATCCATCAAAATGTACTCGTTAATTTCCTTGTAGTACTGACATAGGAGGGGATGGAGAGGCTTTGCCTGGACAGAATAGTATATGCATTCAAAGGAAAAGATATTTTCCCAAGTGAGTGACTGAAATCGTTCTTCTTCATAATTTTCCCTTGGAGATGCAACTTTTCCTGTATATTGGTCTCATTCTTATTTTGTATTTTGTATTTTGTATTTTGTATTTTATATTTTGATACTTCTTTGGCTATCTATCAGCATTCATCTGCCCATTTAAGGTCCTCCATTCCAATTTGTACTGATGGTATTCTGTTCTATTTAATGATTTAAAAGTTGTTGGATGCTGATTGTTTGTGGCATTTGTCTGTCATATTTTAGTTTCACATCCATGGCCGATTTTGTACCTTGTGGTGATGTATTATATACTAGCATATTGAGTTCAACGAGACATGTTCTTCTCCTCCTTTATCATGACTATGTAAGATTTTAGTGAATAGGTAAATTTACTTCTAAGTTACAATATGCTATTTTTTTTTTTTGCAGTGTAAACACACCATACCATCGTAGTCACTCGGATTAGGTGGTCTAGGTTTCCCTTAGGGACCATCCTTAAGTAACTTGACAAAGATCTCTCATGCTATTATTCATGTTCCATGATAGGGAAAGAAGCATGCATGGATATATTTGTAAGTATTCGCCAAAGTGCACATGTGATGCGCATGTAATTGTTAGTGATCTTTGGTTCAAACAATGACTAAAGCATGCATGGTTATATTTGTAAGTATTCATCAAATTGCACATACGATGCGCATGTAATTGTTAGTGATCTTTGGTTGAAACAATAACTAAAGCTAAAGGCTGAAGAGTTAAAATTTGGTAATACACATGGGGCAAGTGTGTCTAGACAAATGATCTAAAAAGGACGAACACTTGTAGCAAGGTGGCTTGTCCGTATCAAACACCTATGCTCGTCAAACACTTCCGGACACATGTCAAACACTCGTCCAAACATGTCCTATTATTACCACCATCACCATTGCGACACAAGTGAGAGTGCGTAGGTAGCAAGTCAAATTCAGCCTCTAAATCAATATTTACTAAACAACCACTATAATCACGATACTAACAACGCATGCACTAATTAAAATAGAGAAGTGGTCGAGTTTACCAGAATTGTGAGAAACTTGCAAAACAACCTCCCACAATGAGAGCTTGGTATCTCTTGAATAATGTTACGATTTCTGGCAATGACAGCAAAAACATGTTACGATTTTATATCTCAGTGAGTCCAGAGTTTAACCATAGGGATCAGTATATTCCACTTGAAAAAAGTTGAATAATTATAAAATTTTAATTTGCTAAAAATAAATTTTGCATACAATATTAAGGAGGCATCAAGGATTCTCCACCAATGTTTCCTTTGTAACATTCCAGATTTTATTTTTGATAATTCAATTGAGAACTACACAGCATATTCCTAATCAAAAGAATAAAACATTGATTTCATAATAAACATCATTCGAAAAGATCAATTATTTTACAAAACAAAATATTTTCCAAAAAATAATTGAACTAATCAATCAAAATAATCTAGCATTAAAAACCATTATTGAATCATAGGAATACTTACGAAGAATTCATTGGGGTTTTGACTCCTAGCCTCAGCAAAGAAGCTTAACAATCCATTAAGAAGAAGAAAAAAAAAACTTTGTATTAAAAATAACACATCATGAAGTATCTAATGACATTTATATATAATAAAATAAATATTCTCAAACCTAGTGTAATGGGAAAAGGAAGCTTATTGGCTTAAAACACAAGTAATTGTCTTGTTAGAATATTTCATACAACTTGGGGACTCGTATGTGCCGGAGCACTTGGTTGGAGGCTGGAGCACACTCTTTATTATTGTTTTCTCCAATAAATATGTCCGCAGTAACTCAACACAGCGTAATGCATTTCTCATATGCACTGGCCTACCATGGTTGCACTAATAGCTTAAGCCTTTTTTTCCTTTCTTCTTTCGTTGAACAAGAAGGATGGGACCACACAATCAATTCATTTAAAGGCTGAAGCCTTTTGTTTGGGCAGCAATTCCATGTGTGCTAGCTCTGGGCACACTATGGTTCGTATGCTGAAATGCTAGCCTGTTCTTCTTTTTTGCTCCATAATCACTGTAATTGCCAAAGTTTTTCCCATAAAAATAAAATTAATCCATTAAACTCACAAGAGGGCACAGATTGAGGGAATTAACATAATAAAAGTGCATTAATATTGAATACCCAAAAATGATGGAATAACTACACACTCTTAAACATTCATTACTGCTATTAGGTAAAAGTTCTTGACTAGTATTGAAACTAGTAAAAATTGGTGATTTTTTTTTTTTTTTTTTTTTTCTTTTTTTTTTTCCTTTTCTATAGTTATGAGGATTGGAGCTTGGCTTTTAGTCTCATATTGAAGTTTGCTTGCAATTTCCTCTTGTGGTTTTGTTCACAGTACACCAAATTTATGCCTTTGTTCTTTTATAAGCATGCTGATTCAATGCCCAATGTTGCAGCTTTGATGAGCCATTTGAGGAAGTTGTCTATCCAAAGGGTGATTCTGATGCTGTTTCAATTAGTAAGAGAGATGTTGATTTATTACAGCCAGACACATTTGTCAACGATACAATCATTGACTTCTACATCAAGTATGTTGGTTTACTTATAAGTAATTTTTCCTTTCATAGAGTTGTTGAGAAGCAAATATTTTTCTTATGGCCTAAAGGAAAAGCAACTTATGAATTGGAAGAGAGGAGATGACAATCCAGTCTTTAGGTTAGAATTCTTAATACCGTGTTTCGTTAGGAGATTTGGGAAGAGAATAGGAAAGGGAAAGGGAGAAGAGAGGTGAAATGTGAATAAGATATATCTACATTTCATCTAGTTTCACACACCTTTTTCCTTTTCTCGTTCCCTTTCCAAATCCCTTCGCAAATCCCTCAACCAAACACAACATAAAGGATTCATTTGGGCTCATACCCTCCCTAGTAGGACTTGAACCTTAGACAGTTAGGCTTCACCCTCACCCTTTTGGGTGGCAGGTGAATTGGTGATACCACCAAACTGAAGAGCTCGTGGTGGAGTTATTTTAAATAAATGAAATAACTTCAACTGAACCACCCTTTGTCTCTTCCGGTTGCACCCAACCCACACACGCTCGCACGCGTGCGTGCCCTGGTTTCATGGGATGTGATAGAGTTAGAGAGATGAACAAAACGAGAGAAACAGAACCAGGGTGGAGACTTGGCCCATAAGAGACCACCGAAGACCTAGCTTTGATATCATGTTAGATCACTAATTGTCCCAAAAGTTTAGGGTGTTGTACATCAATCTAACAACTCTTAACTATGAGGATTTGAGTGTTGCTTTTCGCTGCATTGTAACATGCTTTACTGAATATTTTAATTGATGACAGATATCTGAAGAATGAAATGAAACCTGAGGAGAGGCACAGGTTCTTCTTTTTTAATAGTTTCTTCTTTCGGAAGCTGATTGATCTTGATAAAGATCCACCTAGTTCTTTTGAGGGCAGGGCTGCTTTTCAGCGTGTTCGTAAATGGACAAGAAAAGTGAATCTATTTGAAAAGGATTATGTCTTGATTCCTGTGAACTTTAAGTAAGACATTATCAGATTATCTGATCAAAATTTTTTTAATTGGAAAATTTCTTTGTAAGATTGAGTGCTTACATGCAACGTGTACTTGTTTTATTGACAGTTATCACTGGAGTTTAATAGTAATATGCCACCCTGGTGAAGTTGCTAAGTTTCAAGGCAATTTCTTGCTAGATCTTAACATTTTCCATTGTGATTCAAGTGTGGCAAATGGCTAATCTTTCCTCATTGTTGTGTATGTGATACGTCAGATGAAGATGTGGAGAAGTCACTTAAAGTACCGTGCATATTGCATATGGATTCTATTAAGGGAAATCATACTGGTCTCAAAGATTTTATTCAGAGGTATTCTGGTGGTTTTGAAATTCAATATGTGGTTTCATTTGCTGATGTAAATATTTTGTTCTCTTTGTGTGTGCGCACCATAGCCCATAGGCCATCATGTCTTTGGTCATTCTGTATGCCTCGTAGCACTGTCAATTTGAGACAGCTCGGTTCTTGTCCTTGTGCATTTAAGCTCTCACATAGTTAAACATTATGTTGCTGGCCCAGTTTTGCACTCAGCTAAAATGAACAGTTTTTATAGTTTGAATGGAACAGATGTTGCGCTATTAGCTGTTTTAAGTTGAGTAATAACTGTTTACCACTTAATCCTTTTTCTATTATTACCAAGGAGACATATGAAGGACAGGATCAAATCCTCAATAAAACCACAATATCTCAGCTTCTATAGGGTGTAAAAGTGTCCTCTAAGGCGTTGCAACATGATTGTTGTCCTATAGTTTAGCTATAGGACAAACAAAGTGTAGTAAAATTGGAAGCTCGTATAAAGAAGCTTAGCTAATATAATGCTTGGTGATAAGCTATTACGGTTTTACATACCATTTGTATAATAAATGTTCAAATGATTTTAAAATGTCTATGGTGTTCACTGTTCAGTAGAGAAATTAACCTATCACCATCATCATGCATCTATCATTACGTCCATTGTTATTTTTCAAAAAGTGTGCTCGCCTTCTTTTTTGTACTTTTTTTTATTTGCTCCTCATTATGATCCTTGACGTGATCACTTCATTTCTCTATTTAATTTCTCATTTGTACTTGTCTAATTTGCTCATCATTTGTAGTGTAAATGCATTTAACATTCCTTGTTGAATTGCTTTCTAGGTTTTCTAACTATTTTGTTTTTTGTTATTTGTAATATTTGATTTTGATATTTAGCCTTTCTTTTTTTTATTTGAAATTATAGTTACCTATGGGAGGAGTGGAAAGAGAGGCAAAAAGAGGCATCTGAAGATATTTCCTCAAAATTTTTCAATTTGAGATTTGTGCCACTCGAGGTATTGTGTCTATTCTCAGCTAATTTGGCATCTAATTTAGATGGTGATTTTCAAAAGAGAATCATTATATAAGTTGTTTCCTTTGTCATTAGAATCTCATGATCCACAATAGGATTCATGCAAGATCAATGTGAGTCCTGAGTCTATTTTAGTACAGAATCAATGGTGAATCACACGATTCATAGTTCTATTCACAATTCGATTAAGGTTTGACAATTTATGTGATTCTTGAAACCATTAGGTCCAACAAATTTTGACCATGTTTTTTACCTTTTTTTTTGTGAAAATGCCATGATACAACTCATAAGAGTGTTTAATATGAAAATAACAAATATTTATGCATAATTTGTTATTTTGGTGATCTAAACCCCCCACCCCCCCTAAAAAAAATGTAAAATACATATTCTTAGGATGTTTGAGGCTTGTAGCCCACACCCATGAATAGTCTATCACTCCCTCCATCCCATTTTGTTAGTCCTTTCCATCTTGGGATATTGCAAAATATTAGTACTATTTGAAGAGTAAACGACGTTTAAATTTCCAAAAACTATTTGTTACAAGTGGCTATAATTATATTTAAAAATAAAAATATAGGGGGCATTGTTGGAATGAATGCTTTGAAAATTGAATTCAAGTGCACTAATTGCATGTCCCCTATATGATTTATAACTCCCAAAGGCTATGTTTGATTCCACAAGACTAATAGTGAGGTATTAATAATCCTATCAAATTAGTGTGGTATTCACAATCCCACCCCTACCCCATTACTAATAATCCTTCAAATTTGTTGGATTAATTATCCATTGGATTAATAATCCTAAAACAAAATGTCAAAACAAACCTAGGATAATTGGGTCCATGGATTAATAATCCCAATCCCATACTCTAATCCTTCAAATCAAACTTGCCCAAAAGGGACTAACAAAATAGGATGGAGGGAGTATTATTTTGGCGAAGTAAACGTGATAAGATGACATAGGTCAAGCCAATCAATTGATTCTCTCAGAAGTTTTAATTTAGTGTTAATTCCTCTGAGTTTCATCCACCAAGATAATATGGTCTACGAACGACGTACACTATGGAATATCATCCTTAATGTGTGTATTCAGTTCATCCATGACTAGGGTAAATGGGTTAGGACTCAAGATTGGTGTAATATTATATAGTAATGAAAATTTTTCTTGTTTGTCATGTAGGAAATCTAATTGCAGTCACAACCTCATCATATATGTCCTTTTTCGCATCAATAGTTAGCAGCCATCACTAACATATTATCTTTAGGCACCATCTCATTAGCTTTTTTCTAAATTTATAAAAACCATATGAAGATCGCTTTTTTGCTCTATGTGCATTTTTATAGTATATCGTTTCTGTAGTTGAACTACCAAGTATAAATCCAAACTAATCCTCTAACAATGTTGCTGCAACTCTTAAACAATGTTTAAGCACTTTCGTCAACAATCGTATGACTCATCAACTTAATATCTCTGTAGTTGTTGCAATCTTGGATATATATATATATATATTAATTTTTGTATATAGGTACTAAAAACCTTTCCCTCTATTTGTCAAGCATTTTCCTAATCAGTATTATCTTGTTAAATAATTTGATTAGCCAAGACGTTCCCTCCTTACCTAAGCATTTTCAAGCCTCAATAGTGATACCATCTAGTGTTAGAGCTTTACCTAATTTCATCTTCCTTAGTGCAGTAGTTTTCACCTTTGTTTCTTTATTGTACAATAAAACTTCTATTCTCTAGTTCCATCAAGGCTACCATATTCCTCTAAACTTTCCAAGTGTTTTTGATTTAATAATCTCTCAATATAACTTGTCACCTTTCCTTAATCTCCTCATCCGTTGCTATCACCCCTGAATTCTCATTTTTTTATAATCTGATTTTATTAAAAAAAATGGAAATAATTTTTTTTGATGGTATTATTCTTGACTCATGGGTTATCTAATCGTTAAATTTGTTGCCAATAATGAGAATAAGACACTGCAACATTGTGTTTCTTATGGGTGTTTAGGGGCACTTGTTAAATTTGACCTTTATGTTCCTGTCATGATAAGAAAATTTAATTTATGGTGAAAGACAATTAATGTTGTTTTTACTAACCTCACGTGTTGATCCAAATTTCTATAGAATCATGGTCCACAAGATGGCACAGGATTTTTATTTGTGATATAAGCGATGGGTGTCCTCCCCTTAGTCGTTAAGGTTTTTGGTTTTGGGCACGCAGGTTTTTGGTGTTCGTAATGAGTCATTGCTTGATGTAATGATGAAAGCCAGGCTGCTAAATGTGCAGATACTGGTCTTATTTTTGGGGCAGCTGTTTTATGCAAATACTGCGAAAGGTTGTTCTGTACCCAGTTCCGCTCTCTCAGTTCCCTGAATTAATGGTGTCCTGCTTTGAGTGATGGCCTTTGTGATTTTGGTGGTGTTTGTCCACCTTCTCATAGCAATCTCAAGGTTTTTCTTTAGAAGAGTCTGACTGAAGATGCTGATTTTTGCTAGGTCTTTTGTCTCAAGTAAAATGGTTAGATCCATTTGCGATGGGTATAGCCACTGGTTTAATCCAAATTAGATATGTACATATATTCAATCTCATCATATCCTCATGTTTTGGCTCTGTTCTAGTAGAAGGGTGTTGTGGCAATGATTCAAATGTATATTTCTAGGCCACTTTTTATTTGCATGCCCAGTTTCTATGGTGGGTAAGTTGAATGGAGGAGGTTGGGGAAATCATCCTAATGTTACTACCTTAACCCCTTATAGAAGGGAGGATGATAGCAGGTTTCATTTCAAGTCTTATTTATTTGTTTCAAGAACAAAAACATGATGAAGGTAATACAGAAAAAAAGTTCTATTGAATTTAGTTATTTCATACTTGGGTGAATGCACAATTGGCAGACGAGGATTCATGGAGCTGAATGAAAAATTGCAGTTTGACTATGTTGTGTTGCAACTTAAAATTGTAGATTATTCTGAAGTACACTCTGCTCAGTTGATATTATATATGTTATCCTAGTAATGACAACCCAGGAGGAGGAGGGGGAGGGGGAAGCAATTATGAAAACTAATGTAGTTTGAGCTAACTCAAAATTAAACAGAGATATAAAACTTAAGCAATCAAACTATAACAAATATATAAGCAATGCAAACAATCACACAGGAAAATATAAGTAGAGATAAAGAGAAAGGAAAAGAGATATCAACACCGCGATTTATAATGGTTCGGCTTAACCCAAGCCTACGTCCACTCCCCAAGTATCCTCCTTGGGAATTCTTCACTATCTTCAAATAGAATTACAAACCCTAGCTTTACAGGTGCTAGTGAACCTTTACAACAAGTGATCTACTCTTGATCACTCAAGTCGACTAGTTTTGAATTCGGTGCCTAGTCACACCTAATTCAAGTGATTTTATCTAAAAACCACTCACAAAAAGATCACGACTAGTTTTGAATCTGATGCCAAGTCACACGCACCTATCTCAAGTGATTTTATCCCAAAAAACACTAACGAAAAAAATTACTCTCGCAAGAGTAAGAAGGGGGTGCAAACCCTTTTACAATAAAAGTTAAACTCTCAACGAAATCTCATTCAAAAGTGTATATCCGAATAAAGAACAGTGGAGAGCTTTCTCAGTATAACACAGAGCTTTTCTTGAATATCACCAATGTGTTTTGCTTCTTCTTGTGTTTTTGTTGTGTCATTCAACTGAGGCTAGAATGCTCTTTTTATAGCTTCAAAAATATGACTGTTGGATCTTCAAAAATATAACTGTTAGAATTGATTCCATTTCCCAAATCAATTCCTCTTCTATATTGAACCTTCCATATGAGAGCAATTTAAAATTTGAATTTCTATGTTCTTCAATTAGTCCCACTGTCCATGCTTTCCTTCATCATGTATATCTTCACTTTAAAATAGCAGACCAGAGGGATCTTCAAATTCAAATTCTATCTCTAAGCTTCATTTCTTGAATATCAGCACATTGCAATTTGTCTTGGAAAAGTTTTGAACAAATTTCTTTGATTATGCTATCTTTCCTTGTAGAGCAAATCTTCCTTGTATATCAAATCTAGTCAAAATCTTCATTTCAAATCCTTCAATATATTTTGAATTCAAACTCTTCAGACTTGATTTATGTTTGAATAATCTGCTCTGCAGAATACTTTGAGCTGCCTCTCTGTGTTGAGCTGACTTTGAAAATTCTGGGAATTTCCTTTTGCAATCCAGTAAGCTTTGAACTGGCTCATTCTAGATTTGAGTTGACACCTTCATTTTTGTTTCGATTCTATTCAGTACAATATATTTTGAGCTTGCTCCTCTTTCTTCATGAGCTTAATCGAATCAAGAATATTGTTCCAGTCAATTCTACAAGTTAGACAAACTTTAGTCAGCTTTAAATTTAACAATAACTTATTATAAGCATAATCACCTAAGCTTTGTTATCATCAAAATCAATTATATAATCCTTTGAAAACCATGGGGCTAACAATATAATTATGAGTCATGACTGTTCCAGTCAAGTGCCAGTGGAGTTTTCCAAACGAGAAGAGAAGAAAGGTGGTTAAAGCAATTGTAGCCTTTTTACCTCTTTTGACAGGTTCACCTTCTTTATGGGAAAATATTTATAAGCAGAAACATCAGAAGTTTAAAGTGAGTTCAAGACAAACGAGTCACAACAAGAAGATATCTAGTCTCAAAAGGAAATGAAATTGAGAAATTATACTTTAAGAGATTCTAGGCTTTATGGAAATCAGCCTGATGAAAAACCTATGCATTAATCTCTTCCATGAACACCAAAAGGGGAACAACCAGATATGTTCAGTATTAAGTCTGCATTTGTCTTGTGATAGAATCTTGCATTAAAGATTCAATCTGTCATTCTGACACTGGCCTTGCCTCATTTGTAGTTTTTCTGACATTTACTATATGCTCTGTGCAGTTACCACAGCAGCAAAATTCATTTGATTGTGGCCTCTTCTTGCTCCACTATGTGGAACGGTTTTTGGATGAAGCACCTCTGAACTTCAGTCCATTCAAAATAACAAAGTTCTCCAACTTCGTAAGTGGCTTGTACTTCTCACTTAATTTCACTAGCTTCTCATTCTTGTCTTAATACTTTGGTTTCAATTTTTTTGTTTGGATCAATTATTAAGTGGGAACTGGATGATTGCAAGTAAATCTGTGTTCACTGGGTTTTGTATTGTTTTTGTTTGTTGTGAGATGGCTTCTCTTCTTTCCTTTTTTTCCATGTCCTTGATGGATTTTTTGGCTGGATGGTGGTTTAGAATTGGCTATCAGAGATTTAAAGGGGAATGTGAAGTATATATACATATTTGCAAGTGTTATGAGGTGTAGCCTTGGATTCTGTTTGATTTATTTGTAAATTGTAAGGGGTGAAATGGAAATTATTAGAGAACCTGGAGTTTCCTACCTTCAAGTTGTTGAAATTGGTTTTGAAATAATTGTACTACTCACCCTCCTCTTTTGACAGGGTGCTCCCATCACTCTCTTTTATTTACTTTTTTGGAGTAATTCAATTTTATTTTTATTATTATTGTGGTTGTTGGCCTTAGTTTATGTCAACATTATCTCAATACTCTCTTCTTGGAGCAGAAAAAATTTGCATATACTGCTGGATTTTGCATTCCTAGGCTACCCAGTTGGTTTCTCCGGGGTTAAATTAGACAAACACCCCTTGTGTTAAATTACATTAACACTCATTACTTCACCCGACAATATATAAAAACACCCTATACATTGATTGTCCATCAAAATGCTGGATGAAAAATGTTGGTGTCAACACCGTATGGTGTTTATATGGTTAATTTATCTTTATCCAACAAAAGTTCAATTAAAATTGTATTTTAGTGTTGTGTTAGGTCATTCCCTAGCTTCATTGATGGGATTATATATGTCGAAGAATTTTGCATGAATATATATTGCCTAAATTCCTGAAATCCTTGCTTTGTTGTGATGGTCTCTAATTGGTCAACCTAGTGGGACTCTTCACTTCTTTTTCAAATTTTAGTGCTAAATTAGTTATAATCTGAAAGAAAACTCTTGGCAACTCCTAGTAACTTGCCTTTGGTGCTTGGGTTCAACTAACTTCGGGCTTTGATCTGGACACCCAGTGCCAATAAAAAAAGAAAAAAAAATGGACTAGATGAAATGGTTCTTAAAATTGATTTTAGTTGTCAGCTTTATTGACTAATACTTAGTTGCAAGACACTCCACTGGAGTCTGGGGGTGATGTTTCTGCTTCAGGAATGCAATTCCTTAGTTCAAGTAAAAATATTGTCAAAACCTCCAACTGGGATGTGAATAGGGAAAAACTACCAAGTCAAAAGAAACTATGGGAATTGAAGTATGAAGACTTTTTGATAGATCTTGCAATTTGGGTTTGTGAGGATTGGAGTAAAGATATATGTTATTGGTGATGATTTGTTACTTTTTTGTAATGAGAATTTACTGGACTTGTGTTTAACAGTTTAAGTGCTATTATAATGTATACAATTAACATAAATATTACAATTTATGACTAAATACAAATTTACACCCAGTTTAGTCCCCATTTGATGAGAGTCTGGGAGGGGTAGATTGGGTATTGACCTGATGCATAATTTGCACAAAGTACCTACCCTCATGTTCGAAGCCACAACCTTAAAGTTAGTAGGTTGAATTTTAACCACTGAACTAGTGACCCCCTATATAAATATTACAATTTACAACTAACTAAAATATTTCTTCTTGTTGTTTTTATATATAAAATACATAAAGGCTTCCCTCTGTGATCCCAACCTAAATTCTTCTATATGATCTTGCTCCTGACCCCCACCCCTACCCCAACTAAGACTAGTATACATATTTAGAATTTTATTATAATAGAACCCAACTTTAATTATAGTTACCTCATGGCTTTTTTATTTTATTTCATCTCTTTCATGTTTTGCTATACATAAATGACATCTCTCCCTTTTCCAGCTTAACGTGGATTGGTTTCCAGCTGCTGAGCCTTCCCTCAAGCGTGTTCATATCGAGAAGCTTATCAATAAAATCCTTGAAGGGGAAAATTCTCCAGCTGCTTGCAGTGGCAAACCTTGTGCCTCTAACTACCAGGCAAATACTAACATGATTAAAACCGGTGTGGAGTTTATTTCGGAGAGATGCACTCCTTTAAAGAGTTTTCAAGGAAACTTATCTAGTTCTCGAGTTGGGCAGGGGATTGAAATGACTCTATTGCCTACATCTTCTCAATGTGCTGCTGATTCAGGCTTGGTTTTGAGGGAGTTCTTTGAGGAAGGAGTTAATCCAGGATCTTTTTTTGATGGACAATATCGAACTTTTGACCGGTCAGCATCTTTTGGCGATTTTAAAGGTGCCATTTCATCAATGGAGGTATTTCCCATTTCATCATCTTCTAATCATGTGGTATAATTAGACTTAAAAACTTAAAATAGGCTTGAGCATGAATATTTTTGGTGATGGCAACTGAAATGGTGGTCTATTCTCTTGAGTTTAGGAATAATTTCTGCCAAAATTGGAATAATTGCAGCTTTAGAAAGCAATATGATTTCTTGCAGATATATATATGTTTTTTTTATGGCAAATGATTCATTTCTTCAGCACAGATTAATAAAACAAATTTTTGTCCAAGAATCCAAAAAAGAATCATCTGCAAATTTGTTTTGAAGGAAAATCCCCAGACCAAAAAACAAAAAATAAATCATTTGCATCGGAAATTTCAAAAAGCGGTGTTACGTAACGGTTGCAGTGGTAAGCGCTACTCGTTACACCTGCTTTTGCGGTGTGACGGAAATTTACACGTGTAACTGCCATTTCGGTGTTACGTAACAGCTTGTTACACACCGTTACAATATCTTGAATAGCTTCCTTTCCAAAATTAAAAAAAAAAAATTACAAAAAAAGAACGAATACTCAAGTGATCAAAGCCTAAAGAAAAAACCTTGTATGAATTTTTTTTTCTTTATAATTTATTTTTTAATTTTTATTTCATTGCATTAGTATGTAAAATAAAAAAAATTATATAAACAGTGGTTGTATTTATTTTTATATTCATTTCATTTAATATGTAATTGTAAATATTTTTTATTTTGTTACTATAATGTGTTGTCTAAAAAATGTCTTTAAAAAAAATCACTTATTTTTATGATTATTTCATTTAATACTTAATTGTAAATAATTTTATTTAGTTAGCTGTAAAGTGTTGTCTAAAAAAATGACTTTTAAAATAAATTATTAGCTCAAAAATAATTTTTGTTTATGGCACAGTTTGTTTTTTATTTTTATTTTTATAATCATTTTATTTAATAATTGTAAATATTTTTTATCTAGTTAATTTAGGTATTGGTCAAAAATAATTTTATAGACATTTAAAATAAATTATTCTTAAAATTATTAACTATTGAAATAAAATGTAAAAAGTTCATTTTATAGTGACTTAAAAATATGAAATATATTAGATCATACTTAAAAAATAAAAAATAAAATGATCAAAATCTATTTTAAACTCTTATAAATGTGATTTTGAAAAAACAAATATGCGTATTGGTAAGTTTTCTTCAAATTGTGCGAAAAATTAAAAAATTCATAATTCAGTTACTGCAACCATTACGCTACAGCCTTTACACCCCGCCACTGCAACCGTTACGGCAACCACAACTGCTTTTCGAAACCTTGAGCCTGATACATCAACCGATATGTGTGTTGATAATGACAATTTATTTGCCATGTTTCACCTCCCAAATTTATTTTCCTTTTTTAGACTGCATTAGTAAATTAAGTATATTTTTAATTCACTCCAAGGAAACTGTAATGTAAAAAAATTGTAGTGTGCTCACTAAATTCCTAAAATCCTGCAATTTTAACAGGTAGATGCAGAAGCTGGTGGGCAATTTGTCTATTCACCGTCAAACAGAACTGGTTTTCAGCAATTGGCTGGAATTACACCTGGAGCTTGTGGTTTTTCCTATCCATCCAGAGATTTTGGTGCAGACTCTTCGTGGCATCCAGGAATTCACCAAGCTGGCCATGAAGATATCAATGCATCCCCAGAAACATCAATTTGTGCCTCTGATGATTCCTTAGAAGTCGAGGTCAAGGAAACTGACATAGCTAGGGAAGATCTCAATGTAGAAGAGAAGAAAATAGATCAACCAAGATCTCCATCACCAGAAAATGTTGAGTGCCTGACAGAACCCTTTGTCTCTGCTCCTAGAGAGATGCTTGATGTTGCAGATTCGCAGCCCTCTGATCATATGCTTGATTCTAAAACCCTTGTGTCTGCTGCTAGAGAGATGCTTAGTGTTGCAGATTCTCAGCCCCCTGATCATATGCTTGATTCTGTAACCCTTGTCTCTGCTGCTAGTGGGATGCTTAGTGTCATAGATTCTCAGCCCCCTGATCATATGCTTGATTCTAAAACCCTTGCCTCTGCTGCTAGTGAGATGCAGAGTGTTGCAGATTCTCAGCCCCCTGATCATATGCTTGATTCTGTAACCCTTGTCTCTGCTGCTAGTGAGATGCTTAGTGTCGTAGATTCTCAGCCCCCTGATCATATGCTTGATTCTAAAACCCTTGCCTCTGCTGCTAGTGAGATGCAGAGTGTTGCAGATTCTCAGCCCCCTGATCACATGCTTGATTCTGTAACCCTTGTCTCTGCTGCTAGTGAGATGCTTAGTGTCGGAGATTCTCAGCCCCCTGATCATATGCTTGATTCTAAAACCCTTGCCTCTGCTGCTAGTGAGATGCAGAGTGTTGCAGATTCTCAGCCCCCTGATCACATGCTTGATTCTATAACCCTTGCCTCTGCTGCTAGTGAGATGCAGAGTGTTGCAGATTCTCAGCCCCCTGATCACATGCTTGATTCTATAACCCTTGCCTCTGCTGCTAGTGAGATGCTTAGTGTCGCAGATTCTCAGCCCCCTGATCATATGCTTCATTCTAAAACCCTCGTGTCTGCTGCTAGAGAGATGCTTAGTGTTGCAGATTCTCAGCCCCCTGATCATATGCTTGATTCTAAAACCCTTGCCCCTGCTGCTAGTGAGATGCTTATTGTTGCAGATTCTCAGCCGCCTGATCAGATGCTTGATTCTAAAACCCTTGTCTCTGCTCCTCTTAGTGTCGCAGATTCTCAGCCCCCTGATCATATGCTTGATTCTATAACCCTGGTCTCTGCTGCTAGTGACCTGCTTACTGTTACAGATTGTCAGCCCTCTAATCTTATGCTTGATCCTAAAACCCTAGTTTCTGCTCCTAGTGAGATGCTTGATGTTGCAGATGCTGAAACCTCTGATCATATGGTTGATTCCAATGGCAATGCTGATCATCTCATTCCTGGATTGTCTGATCAGGGTTGTGATGTGCAGGAAAATGGAGACATTACGTGTGCTGATGTGAGTTTGATTGGTGATACTAAAGTGTCTGAATCTGAATCAGATGGCCAGCAGGTTTTAGAAATGATTGATGACAATTCCGTGTCAGAAACGGATGTGCAACAGACTACAAAGAGGATCGGGGATGATTCTGTGTCAGAATCAGACGCACAGCAGCAGCACGAGGATGCTAATAAAATCGGCCATGATTCAGTGCTAGAGTCAGATGAGGTGCAGCCTGCTACTACTAAAAGGATCGCCGATGATTTGGTGGTGACAGAGTCAGATGAGATGCAGGCTGCTAAAAAAGTGCGCCTTACACCTCCTGTTGAAGAGGAAAGAAGACAGACGAGAAGCCTCTCAAAAGATCTGCAATTGTAAAATGGGCTGTGCTAGTTTTTCTTCTTTTTTTTCATTGTCTTCCTTTTTCTACACCCAAAAATGGGATCTGATTAGGATATTGAATGCTATGATGTGAATAGTGTTGTGGTTTTATTATATGCAAGACAATGTTTATCCATTAAATTCCCCATTTAAGTTGGAGAGTGATATGATGATATATAACCGCTTAGGATTTTGTATGATGATCCAATCACAATCCACATCGAAACAAATTTTGTGTGCGCGCGTGGTCAAAACAATATTTACTTGTACAATTGAAGATCTAAGTACAGCTTTTTAAAGCTCAAATGTGAGAAAGGAAATCGGGTTATTCATGTAGAAAGTGATGTAGAATAAAGTAGTAATAGGTATGAGGCGGAATTCCTTTCTCATGCTTGGGCTCTATATAATTATATAAGATTGTTTTGCTTAGACCTTTAGAAGATTCACATAGAGATGAGTATTTTGTGCAGTCAATATTTACTTCAACTTTCCTATTCTACTTACTCCCCTCCATAATTACTTCATTTTTATTTTTTTTTCCATTTTTTTCCTGCACAATTCCAGATTTAAACTGTTGTTTTTTAGGGTTTTTCTTTTTCATTTTTAGAAACTGGTAACAAAAACTTGTTTGATATATCATTTTTGTTTTCATAAAAATGAAAATTCAGTTCAGTAAATATACATATCTTCTTTTGTTTTCAAGATCACAAAACAAGATTTTTTTATTTAAAAAAAAAATAATCCAACAAATAATATACTGACAATGTTATCAAATGACTCAAAATTTTTCATTTTCTATTTTTTGCTTTTATTTTCATTTTATATTCAGAAACAGGTAAGAATAACTTGTTTGATACATTGTTCTGTTAATGAAATTTGAAAATCATTTTTTATTTTTTTCAAAACTAGTTTAGTAAAATTAGATTAATTTGATAACCATAGTAGACTGATACTGATGAGACTTCACTTCATTAACACTTAAATATCGTCTCATGACCCTTTACGCTACAAATCGAATAAAGTTTTTTTTTTTTTTAATTTTTTTATATTTTGCACAAAAACATAAACCTTGCTCCCCATTTTATAAAAATGAAAAACTAAACTAACAACGCCATCAAATTTTTCTGTCCAGTGTGGTATTAAATTGCCTTAAAACTAAGCTTATTAATGGGTCACTTTCCAACTTCAAAACTTGTTCCGTCAAAAACACAATTCTCAAAACTCAACTAAAAATGTATCTAAATTAAAGAAACTGAAAGCCATTAAAGAGAATCAGAACAATTGAAACATGAATCAGGTCTCTCATTGATTGCCTAAGCCATTCTGCTCTGCCCAACAAATTCTTAATTCAACAATGATTTTTGTAAGGCTACTCATCAGTTCACGGGTTCAAGCCCACTCCCCCCCAATACCCCTATCCCCTAGGTTTAGATAATATAAATTATTTCCTCTAAAAAAAAAAAAAAAAATTATTCCCAATTTCGGGTGATCTTGTGAGAACAGTGTGCATTCCATAATGCAAGCTTAAAAAAACACAGCTTCAAGCATTTCTGGATGGGCACTTCTTATCTCATCAAGGTTGATCATCTTTCTTTTTGCCGCTGATTGCTCCGTGTAGCAGCCGGAACAGCTGGATTCTGCTCATCTTTCTTATTCGTGCCATCTGGGGCGGACCCACTCCCATTCCGTGAGGCAGCCAATTCCATCAACTCTGTGTTGGTAACAGACATAGATGGAGTCATTTCTTCCTCTAAAGCAATGCCAAGAACAATTTTATCTTCCAATGCAGGCCTAGACACCGATGACGATGCAATAGGTCTCTCACCATCTTGCTTGCCAGATTCTTGGGAAGTTAGAGGTGGCTTGTTGTCAACAGAATTCACTTCTTTCACCCCATCCGTAGCATTTTTCTTGAGTTGCTGCTTTTCAGAGTCTTGGACTGGACCCACAGACTCTGCATTTGGAGTTTTGGGATTGGATGTTGACACTGCTGAAACCTTAGAGTTTAGGCTGGCATCGGAGCTTGTAGCCGATGGCACCTCATCATTGGTTTTGGTCTCATCAAAAATTGAAGAAGATCCACTCTTCACATCTGTCTCGGAGTTGGATGTTGAGGCTGCTTCAATCTTGGCATCTTGTTCTTCATTCGTGCGTGAAGAACGAGTTGAGGCCTTGGCTTTATCATCGCCATTGGTTTTATATGAGGGCTCAATCAAGAGCAATGGTCGGTTGCAAGTGGCTCTAGGACCAGTGAAGATGGTATCAGCAAAAGGTAGAATTTCAATGTCAGCCTCACTATGAAATTTCTGAATTTTGCGGATGGGTGTGGCAAGTCGAGCCCGATGGTGACTGACAACTCTCAGAAGATCCAACAATATAGCTTCCTGTTTCATTAAGCATCAATTGGTCTTGAGTGGGCTAAACAATCACATTTTACAAAATGTAGTGGAACAAACGAGGAACCAAAAATATTGTCCACAAAAATTTATAATTCATGAAGCTAGTCATTGAAGATGAGTCAAGTTAAAACAATGAAGCCTACTAAGACAATCAAATAAAATAGTTAATAAGATTTTTTATTATTTTTATTTTCCTTTTTTCTCCCCCCATTCAATGTGAAGCCATGTAAATATTGGTGATCAGAAGCAGCCTTGATTGGCATGTTGGTCAAAGTTTTAAAACTAAGTAGTAAATACAGAATTTAAGCATCTTTCCTTGCAATCCAACATTAGGAAGTCTTTCCTTCATATAATAAGGCATGATCATATAAAATGAGGTTATGGCAACATATAATAAGACCTGGGCCAAGTTATACTACTTGCTACATTCCTACCAAAACTAATGTCATGAAACTCCAACCCAAAAAGAGACAATAGAAGTGAGCTGGGATACTGGTCAGCATTGAGAAACAGGTGCGAACTAAGGATGTACGACTCTTTCCATCTTTGAAAAGGTTTCACAAGACCCAAATTTGGTATGGAACTAGAGTATACCTTATTAATGACAAGCCCAACTACAGAATTTACAAAATGGAAATATGGCATTGGTGTTTGTTTTGTCGCTGTTTTTGACCTGTGTGTCTGCTTGTTCGGTGGGGTGATGAGAATGGCTGCTACACTACGCAATTGGGCTTCTTGTCTAGATATATGCTTTTGCTGCGGCTGAAATAGGACTAGCATGGTTTAACACTTGTTCTTCATTAATGGTGATATCATGATAAAGTTTTAGCTTTACAATGCTTCCTTGCAGCTTATGGAGATTTTTGGTTCCATAATGTGGTAAGGGCAGTTGAGGAAAATGAGTGATATTGTCCTCTGGTGAGCTATTGGACAAGTTGTTCCAGTGGTCAGTTCAAATATGAGAATTTTGTTTTTGTTCTGTAATTCCCTGATCACTGTGCTGATGTGCTCTTATCCTAGGGGTATGACTGTAGGACCTTTAGTAAGCTTCTTAACTGAGTTTTGATTCTGTACCCTTCTTGATTAGTAGATATTGCAAATTTTGTTTTGAAATTATAATTACTTACCAAAAAATTTCATTCTGTATAGTCGAATTTCATAATTTCATGATTAGTTCTGTTGTGAGCTGCATGAAACATCTGTTCAAATCACAAAAATCCAATTGCAATAAATGACAGTTACCTTGATGCAGAGGTATTCTTTAGAATGTGAGGTTTTCACAAAGCAAGACACCAAAATCTGTAACATAATGAAATTAAAGATCTTAAAAGCTTTGTTCACAATCAATCATCCATTTATATAACTACCAACATGAAAGCAATATAGTTAATTCCACATTTCTGATAATGCAATTGAGATGATTTGCTAAGAAAGGGAGTGAACAAGAACATAATTTTATGCAACATGAGAAATATATAACAGTGACCTTTCTTTTATAGAATAACTAAAAGTATATAGTGGTAATGTCAAACGATATACTTGGGCTAATATTTATCAAAAACAAAAAAAGAAGATATATTTTGGCTAATACATGTCATTTTGTGCGCAAATTTTAGCACGTGCATATCCTATGAATATGTTGTCAACCAAGATGTCTATGCAGCCATGAATCTGCAACTTATTGTCTCCATAGAATGCAATTCAACCAAAGTACTCCATGTTGAGTTTTGGTAACTCAAGTAAACCAAGATATCAACAAAATTCCCAGAAAGCTATTATCATCAGGTTGTACACTCGGTAAAAGTTAATAAATCAGAGGGCACACTATGAAATACTAACCATAAGAGCTTGATTCTCTGGGTTGATATTTTCCAGAAACACTCTTCTATGCAACCTTTGCTGTTCGACTTGAGGATTTTTTGCCAAAACCTTGCGCATATCAGCTACAATATCCTGCCAACAAGGGATGACCAATACTTCATAACATGCAAGAAAAAAAGCATGCCTGTGATTGCACAAACTATTGTTGGCAAACAAATGAATCAAGTACTCACATTAATCTTATTGACATCCAAGTGACTGATGGCAAGGTACATCTTGATGCGCCAATGAGTCTTGTGGCTGAGATTCCTCACCACATTTATTGTAAATTGGTGGTTTGGAATGTGAATTGCTTCACGATCATCACCTCTTACGATTGTTGGTGACCACCAGCCCACATGCTGAAACGACATCAAATTCTAAGCCAACATCTTACAAAAATCAGACTTATTATGTATGAGTAGCTGCAAGTAAAGGAATGACATGCATGCATTTGCAGATTATACTTTCCTAGTTTATTATCCCAGAATCCCCTTTTCTGAGGAATAAATGGACATAAATCACAAACCTCCACTGAACCAGAAACTTCATAGCCTTCAATCTTTGTTTGAATCCTTTCATTTGCAACAAATGGTCGAGTCACATGGATCATTACACTTGAAAGAAAATTTGTAAATATCTGAATAAAATAAAAAAATGTGAATCAAGCTTTTGTACAAATGAGAATTACCCTTCTTAACAAGACACTAAAAAAATGAGAATTACCCTTCTTAACAAAACACTAAATAAAAACATTCACTTTTTGATGCAAGCATGTAGGTTTCACTGGATAAGGAAAAAGAAACAGGTTATACCTCACGACCAGCAAGGGTGATCAATACTGTGCCAAGACCGCCAGCAGTAAGCCACTTTTGGGTAGAGAAACCAAGCAATTCCACAAACAACGAAACAGCAGCAACCCATACTGCAGTATAAACAGCTTTCCCAGCAAATTGGAAGCCCATCTGCAAATTAAGAAATTGTAATTGAGGAATGAGTATTTATGTTACTCTGACAGCAGCCTCAGGTTAATTGGATAATTGATTCATAGCTCCTAACCAAAAAAGCCAAGAGTGGTTTAAAAAAATAAGTGAAACAAAAAATTCAAATTTGGAAGAGGAAACTACGCATCTATCCTTCCTCAAAAAGTAAATCAACAGATGCGATCTATAAAATGTCTGCATGTTGAAAAGGCATCAATAAGAGATATCCTTGAATGGATTAGAGGGAAGCATAAGAAACAAATTGATGAGAAAAGAATACTATTCACCTTGTTTGGTTTTGATTGATTTTCTGAAAATTGAGCTTTTTGTTTTTCATGTTTTTTGTTTCTAGTGAATTTTGTTAATATTTGAAGTGAATTTTTTACTTTCTAGATGCATATAACTTAGATGCACCTAAAAAGTAAAATATTTGTAAAAAAAATATTTTAAAAATTCAATAAATATACAAGAATATAAAAATATACTGAATTTATATATATATATTTTTTGTACTTTTTGTATTTGAAGAATATCTTAAAGATATTTTCCATAAATATTATACTTTTTAAGTGTATCTAGGTTAGATGCATCTAAAAAATAAAAATAAAAAAATCTTAAAATATTAAAAATTTTGACTAAAAAAAAAAAAAACAAAAAAAAAAAAAAAGGGGGAAAACAAAAAAACTCAATTTTCTAAAAAGGGGGCTCAATTTTCTGAAAACAAACAAGGTTTTTTTTTTTTTCAGCATGTCATTTTTTATTATTGTGTTCTAAGTTATTTGCAGTTATTCAACAATACTGTAGCCTAGGTTTCCATTTGATATTCATTAAGTACAGAGACCTCTGATCCTCTTTCTCCAATATCAATGATCGTTGAGTTTCTTTACTTCGCAAAGACATGGCAAATGTTTGTCAATCAAAAGCTACCTTCAAATCTTTTAAATCTAATAAAAATAAAATATGATAAACAACTGAAAATTTGAAGTAACAGAAACATACATTTCTTGCATCATTACAGTCATTTGTCTCCATAAAGAATTTTTGTGTTTGTTGAATCAAGCTGCCAAAACAGAATATGAATGTATTCAAACATCACGATGCAAACCCCACCGTGAATCCAACACATAAAGTGACCAGAATCCAATAAGATAAAAACAAACTGTGATAAAATAAATGAATTAGGACATTACTAGTGAACAAGGAAAGAAAGGTGAAAATGAAGTAATTACCAGACATCAGTGGAAAAAAAAAAAAAAAAACTTAAAAGCTACAACACATTTGTGTTTGCAGTTCAAAATACTAGAAATATCAAAGTAGGTTGATTTGCAACAAATTATTCATGATTCAGTTTATTATCTTTGAGAAAGATATACTAATTAATAACCAATCCATGAATAAGCATTCATTGCTTAATCAGCACTCAATTAAATGGTTTGATGACTATATTCACCAGTTCCAAAAGAGATATGATTGTGACCGCTACTACACTACCTTGATAAACAGTATGCAAAGGCCAGCACCGTAGATAATGATCGAATAAAATCCAAAAGTCGTTGCTTGACAGCTTGGCTTGCTTCTGCAGGTAAAATTATTGGATCCAACACGCTGAAGGAAAAACTTTCTAGTTAGCACCAAAGAGGCTAGCAATAAGTGTCAAGTCATACGTAAAACATTAATTGCAGTGAAGAAATAACAAAGTTTCTGAAACCTGCAGGTAAGTGTTGTTCCAGTCCATAGAAGCAGAGGTTGGAGATATGAGGTCATCAGATAGTGTGAGCTACTTTTTTTCCAACTACTGTCACTCTTCTGCAGGAAATTTCATCAGGGAACCATCAGCCAGTTAAGGGATGCAAAAATTGCTGAGAGAAAATAAAGTAAACACAATGCCAGGAAAAAAAAACAGATAAATAACAAAAGTAACTGTACATGAAGGAAAATAATCCTGCTCATACGCATCAGTGGCCCAAGACCCCACCCAGCAAAGGCAATGATACCAACTGCTGGAACCAACTGAAGTACAATTGGGCTTCCATGAAAAGCATTATATGACCTGCATTACCATGAAAAAAGATTGCAGAGGGATCATCTAAAGAAAAAATGGGAGAGAAGAGAAAGAAACTTGAAAGAGAAAAGGCATCGTTAAGAAATTTGACATGTAAAATTCCAACCCCTCCCCCACCCCCACTCCACGAGAGAGAGAGAGAGAGAGAGAGAGAGAGAGGGAGAGATAAGTGAATTACAGAAATAAGTAAATTTAAAAATGTAAAAAAATAAGAACGAGGAACAAAACCAACACTTTATCAATCAGGACAATTAGTCCCAGTGATACATATACACATCTAAGCATTTAGATAATGAATATGAATATAAATGACAGGGCAGAAGTCACCAACAAGTAACAGGCAATAAAACCTATAGCGTGCTACCTGTTGAATAAAAGCAATTACAAAATTCTGTTTGAATTACAAAACCGTAACAGTTGGTTTCTTCTCCCTGGCCTCGAACCTAATATCTGGGGGCAATAACGAGTATTCTCCAAGCTCAGTACAATAGGCTTGGCTAGCTCACACCCTCCATTTCCAATAACCCCACCCCCCACAAATGCATTAGTGTGGCTACAGGTCAAAAGTAGGGCTTTGGGAACCCCTTGAGCAAAGAAGACAATCAAGTGTATCTTTGACAATATTGTTATGACCACCACTGAAGCATCATTGGCTAGTGTCAAGGGTTCGTCAAGCTGTTGTTCCCTTCTATGGAAAATGTACCCTGACTAGTCTTACACACACACACTTTCCTATTTCCTACATGGCCCCTATCTTCCAAGAACATGTGTCAAGCTCCATACACCTTCCATACCTAGGAGCACATCCCATGATCTCCACTATTCTTGTCTCTCTCTATCGCCTAAAAGTATGGACACTTCTAAGAAGGTGACATGTACATGTCGAACACCGACACTCATTGGATATTCCTAACATGAGTCGAAGACACGTCCAAACATGTCCTATTAGATCTAGGCACGCTTTGGACATGCGGGACACATACACACACACGTCCACTGTTTAGATATGCATGAAACATATTACAAGTTTGAACCAAATAAGTTGGGATCCAATAATAAAAGAAACAAATGAAATTTATGAACTTAATCATGTCTTCTTTAAACTTTAGAAATTAGTGTTATGTTACACTTTTATTATTATCTTTGAGTGAAATATTTATATATACGATATATAATAAAAACATAAAATTATATATTTTGTGTGTACCCCAGATGTCGTGTTCAATATTTTTTTAAAATTATTGTGTCAACGTGTCTATGTCCATGTCGTGTTGCATGTCTGTTCTTAGTCTTAGTGTGTCACAGTTACAATGGTGCTAGACATTGTATCAGACTCAAAGGAGACTACCTCCTGGCTCTTGTACCAACTAGGATAAATGCGTGCCCACTCTCATCAATAGAAAGCCTCCATCTCCTTAAGCATGCAAGCAAGCACCTTCAATACCTAGAGATTCAAGTGATCTAGTCTCCTTCAAAACTTCCACTACTTCCTGTCTTTCTTGCTCTTCCCCCTGCTGAAAAAGACCCTTGGTTCTCTCCCCTAGCTTGGTCTCCATCAATCTTGCACAACTCTACATGTTCAATCACTATTTCTTGAAACCCTCTTATCTATTTAACAGATATTTAAATAGGACAAATGTTTTACAGAAGTTTGGTATAAGATATTAGTGTAAAAAAGTTTTTAAAAAAAATACTACCCTTGGGAGATTTGAAATTTTGAGCTTCATCTTAGAAATAGGTGGCTATGACCATAAATATGCTTATCAAAAAGTTTTTTTATAAGCCCAGCAGTGAAATGTACATGACCCCTGTGGGCAGGGACCAAATTAGAAGACAAAGTGAGTGAATGTCATCAAAACATTAGGTCCAAATTTATTGCTAAATAGAAAAGATCTAGGACCTATGACTTTTAATGCCTTAAGACCAACTTTAACCAGAGAAAGGAAAGATGCATCTCACTCATATATTCTTAACTTCTTTTAATGTTGGACAGCATTAAGTTGTATATAGTAAGCCTACAAATACAAACAACGGATAGTCATGGCAGCACATAAATAAATTTACATGAGGTTGCTATATAAACAACGCATTGTGCATTGCACTAGTTTAGCAAAAGATAGATTTGGCTAATTTTCTATCTGAAAGGACCGGAACCAAACAAACAAAAAGAGCAAGAACAAGATAGACTTAGCCAATTAGCCAAGACAAGGTACTAAATAAACCTCAAAAACAACACAAGCAACGTTTGTAGTACATAGCATGAATGCAAATACGAACTGACGCAAGTAAATTAAAAAATACAAATAAAATAAAATAAGCAACACCACCACCACCACCACCACATTTATACCTTGTCAGCGTGGCAGCAGTTTTCAGAACAGGAATTCCAATGCCTTCACTTGGAGCTAGAAAGGATCGGCACTGGAAAACATTACATCTGGAAGATAGAGAACTTTTTGGTTCACTGAGATTGTATAAAAGACGGTGACACCAAGCATCCTGTCGCTGCAGATGTTAAACAAATTGGTAGGAGAACTATAGGCTCCATTGATGTCTCATGCACAAATAAGCACATGAAAATGCACTAATGAGCACATGTAAGTGCTCTGAGTTTCTCATAAAAGACAAACATAAGACCAGTATAAACCAAATAAAAACTTCTTAAATAGATCTTTGCTTCAGTTCAAGTAGTTTAGAAAAATAAATAAAAAAATTCTCTAACAATAATGCTTACTGCAAAAGTATTAACTTTCTAAAAAGAACAATGAAATATAGATCTTAGTGACAAGCTACTGAAATATCATACAATAAACAACTTCCGGTAAGAGAATATTATATAACTGTAAAATAACCAACTCTTAGTTTGGGAAAAAGTTCTCCCAGATTAAAGTTAAAGCTCAGTGACTTATTTGCTTCAAAAAAAAAGAAAAAATGTAAGACAACCTGTTCAATTCAAACTTGCATACTTCAAATGCACAGCCACATGATATTATACCCACCAAGTTTTAGAATGTAATACACCAGAAGCTCAGATCTCACAAAACTTTCACTTGCAGTATTAGAGCACACAATCTATCCTGAAAAGCTATGAAGACAAAACGCCTTAACAAGATACCCTGCAGTATTAGTATAGAACATTTACAGCTATGCAGTTCTAAGATTCTAAGAGTGCAATAAAGTGGCATATATACATTATACACACACTGGCAATATTTTTAAGAGGAGACAGAATTAAAAGACAAGAATACCATAGCGTGTGATGAAAGAGTGACACTGAACAAATGTAAGCTTCCCTTGCCTACCATACCCTGTAATAACATTTAGACCCAAAATAAAAATAAATAAATTAAAAGCATTGGCCATCCTGGCAATCCAAAACACATGGGAAAAGTCTATAATTTGACATGCAAATCGCTCACCTTAGGTTGATATTTGTATCCACAAGCACTGTGAATTCCCAATTCACGGGAGAGTAAAAAAGAACCAGAAATGGTCATTCCAGATAAGGTAGAGATGCCACTACAAGTGCAGTATTATAACAACGTTCAAACCAACTTTACACCAAACCCAGAAATATATTGTCGAAAAGGGTGCAGAGAACACATCTAATTTAAATATCATGAAATATAACACCTGTCAAGTTGAAAATAAAAAAATCAGGGCATGGCAAGAGAACCAAGAGTAGCCAACAACTACATATCCATCTCATGAATCACCCACAGCACTAGGAGCGGCATGGTATCATAATTCATAATGAGGTTCAAGCAGAGAGCAAATCAATTTTCAGAAAAGGCCATAACACCAAGAATCAAAGACTTAGCATAAGCATATCAAAACTAAAGGAATCAAAACTAAAAGTAACTCCAAAGGCAGCATTGCAAATGGAACTTGTGGATTAAATTTAAGGGGAATTGCAAATCAATGTGAAGTAGAGAAAGTAATTGCAAAATCATGGAGGTGCAAGTAGGTATGTGCTTTGGTGCAAGTAAAAACTATGGCTTAGAACAAAGCCCTCGCTTGCACCTCCATAATTTTGCTATTACTTTCTCTATTTCTCACTAATTTGCAATTCCCCTTTAAATTTTATTCATGCTTCTAAAGAAATGAAAGCAAGGGTGTCAATGCAGTTGGTTGGGGATTTTAATTGTGTAATTATAACCCACCAATCATGTCATTGTATAAAATTATTTAAAAGGATCACTTAATAATAGTCTAAGACTCTAAGGCTATGTTTGAATCATGGATTTGGATACGGATTTGAAAAGAAAAAGGGAAAGTGTGTGAAATGTAACTATATTTCATTCACATTTCACTCACTTTTCCCTTTCCCTTTCGCTTTCCCCATCCCCATCCAAATCCATGATCCAAATACAGGCTAAGAAAAATTTATACACATGTATTTGTATGTATGAAAGACAGTAACTCACCCAATGTCAAATTGATACACTAATACGTCAGTTGAAGCCTGAAAACTTTAAATCAAAACCCTCCATTATTGCAGAGAAAATCTAGCTGGAAAAAAACAAACAAAACAAAACAAAACCAAGTACCATGTCAGCAATAAATTTGATTTTCTCAGGAATAAATAAATAATCAACTAACTAAACAATTAATAGTTTTAGGTTCAAAGCATATCAATTTAAAATCTTTCAGGGTCCTAATTAATTAGCATACATACAAATGTAACTATATATAATCTATTAATAAGAAGCTTGATTTTCTTTTATCTATTTTCCTCAACTTTCTGAGCAACCAAACAAAACCTCGATACCATCAAATCACAACTCCACAACCTTGCATTTCTGTTCGTAGCTCTCAATTCGAAATGACAGCAAAAATAACAAACTCCGATGAAAACAAAACCCTAGATTTACAAGTACCCAACAATTTTGCAAATTCACGAACCACAAAACTTCCAAATGCACAACAGAAAAACGATAAAATTGATTTAACAAGATCGAAAATACAGAGAATTACCTCCGACTATGGATACTGGTTCTGTGATGGAGGAGAGAGAGTAGAGAGAGAAGAGGACCTCGAAAATGGAGGGGACGATGATAACTTGCGCAGGAAGTGTTGGTTTCGCACAGTTGCGCGGTTAAACCAACGTGCATTGTTTTGAATAGTTTTAAGGTTTGTGTGCTACGTGGCGGGCTGGAGGGGGGTACCTCCTAACGTGCGCCGTGTGTGGTGTGTCTTCCGCTTCCTCGAGTCTCAACGAGGACTTGGTGTAGGTGCTGTGCCATGTGAGCGCTCGCAGAGGCGTGTTCAAAAGTTTATACTCTTCTCTCGTCTCAAAATAATGGCCTCTTCTGGGAAATTTAATTTTAGGTAAATTATATTGACACCCCTAAAGTTTATATTTATTATAATTTGTTTTTTCACTTTTTAAAAATTACATCCCCTCCTTGAAGTTTAAAATTTTATTACAGATTACTCCCTCCAACAATTTAATCTTTTTAAATACTAATTTTGCCTTCATTGGGTAAATTACATTGACACCCTTCACATTTTAAAAATTACAATCCCCTCCCCAAGGTTTAAAGTAACATTACCAATTGATCCCTCGATTAGTATTAGTTGAAAAAAAAATTAATTGGAAAAAAAATATTTGAAAAAAAAAATTTGTTAGTTAAAATTTTAAATTTCTATTTAAAAACCAACATAAACTCATTTTTTGAATTTACGTTTTTTTCTCAAATTTACAAACTGAGACAACCATTTATAAACCAAAACAATTATCAAACAAGTTTTTATGATAGTTTTTAAAATTTTTGTATATATAAATTGAAAACTGAAAACAAAATGGTTACCAAATAGGCCTCAGATGGTAAAAATATCGTAAAATTAACAAATTATTAAATAAAGGTTGGTTTGGGGTGTCCTAAAAAAGTGCACTTTTTGTCTTTTTACGAAAAGATGTGCAGAAAAGTAGAGAGGTGATGTGATGGAAAAAAGATAAAAAGATAAAAAGATGGATTATATAGGTTATGCCAAACAAAGCCTAAGTTATCAACGTAAGAAATGACTTATCAAAATATTCTTAAATTATGTATGGTTTGATTTTTAGAATTTTTTTTAAAAAAATTAAAAATTAATTTGGTTAAGAAATAAAAAAATAAAAAAAAAATTATCATTTTTATATAATTTTTATCTTTAGAGTGTAATAAACATAAACTTCAAGGGGTGTCAGTGTAATTTTTATCTTACGTTGGTTTTCAAACAGAAATTTAAAATTTTTGACTAACAAAATTTTTTTTCAAATAATTTTTTTTTTAAATAATTTTTTTTTCAACTAATACTAACCGAGGGGATAATCGGTAATACTACTTTAAACCTTAGAGAGGGGATTGTAATTTTTAAAATGTGAGGGGTGTCAATGTAATTTACCCAGTGAGGGCAAAATTGGTATTTAAAAAAATTAAATTGCTAGAAGAAGTAATCTGTAATGAAACTTTAAACCTCAGGGAGGAGGATGTAATTTTCAAAAGGTGGGCGGAACTGTAATAAACATAAAACTCAGGGAATGTCAATATAATTTACCCTTTAATTTTTTATGGTAATATAATTATTACACTTTCAAAAATTTAATTTTTTTAAATTATCTTTTGATAGTACATTTTTTAAGAACTATCAATAGCATAATTGTACTTTTTATATTGTTAATGAATTTAAAAGAAGGACAAAATAGGAAATTTATATATTTTTGTACTTAATTTTTGAAAATTGACTAATATTTTGAGATAATAAAAAATAGAATAAGAGGTTAATATTTTGAGACGGAGAGAGTATTATAAGATTAGTCGGGTAGATTATTTATTAAAAAAAATTAAATTAATTAGATATTTACAATTTCATAATAAGATACATTTGTTTTAAACAAATATAGCCGATTTGTATAATTTTAATAATTTTTATAAAAATAATTGTGGTTGATCATGGATTTATATATGTTTGATTAATTTAAATTTTTTTATAAATAATATATTTTACGAATCTTATAATACGAACAATTATGATTATTAAAAAAAACTCAAGAGACACCCCATAAAGCCTTACCGTATGAGTGTTGTGTCACAAGACACAAACATCAACCCCATTCTCATCGCAACGATCCACATTTAATTCTAACTTGGTACTTCATTCAAGTTGGGTTTCAGGGGAGGGAAATGTTTGAAACCCCTAATAAACCCTCAAAATATGAAATGATCGCTGTCCACTTTTTAGTGGGTGTTTGGAAAGTTAGTTATTTTAATAGGTTAAAATTTTTGTATATGGAAAGATGATTGAATTTTTTTTTATAATTGGATGTAACGTTTGTAAGAGAAAAAGTGAAATGATTATGAATTTAATGTGACATTTTATCTTATTAGTTATTTTAGCCTATTTTATTTTTTTGTGGATTTTAGCCAAAAACATAACCTAAACTTAAGTTGCCAAACACCCTTATGATATGATCAATGTGAGACTCTACTTCTTTCCTTATCACATTATTATGGGTGTATTTAAAGGTCTCAAATATGAGTCTCTAGCATTACTCGATTTCGGGTAGATCTGAAATTCTTGGATCAAATCAATAATTCTTAACAGAGTAAACTATGCCTCGTTTGGCATCATTTTTTTTTTTTGAGGCGGTTAAAATAGTCAATAAAAATTAAAAATATATATATTAAAATAGTCATTAAATTAAATGTTACATCCTACACATCAATCAATCATTTTTTCTCTCACAACTATCTATTCAACTACAAAAAAATCTACAAGTTATTCCAAACATAATTTTTTTTTTTTTCATCCCATAAAATAATCAAAAAAACTAAGCTATGTTTGGTTTGGCTTTTTGGCTAAATAAACACAAAAGACAAAATTGATCACATAAGTCAATAAGACAAAATGTCACATCTAAATCATAATCATTATATTTTTTTCTTTCACAAAAATCAAAAAAACCAAAAACAAAAACCAAATGAGGCTAAAAAAGCCAGACTAAAAAAATCAGGCTAAAATAATAAAAAAAACAAAAAGTCAGGCTATTTTAACTCTTCCCAAACAAAGACTAAAATAGTTAAATTCATGGGCGTAACTACATGACAGCTTGTGGGTTCAATTTAATCCACTGAAATTTTATAGATAATTAGGGTTTGTTTAATATTTTAACTAATAATTTGTAATATCATGGAATAAATTAAAAAAAGTAATGGATATTTCGAAATTTCATCAAAATAACCCCACTAAATTATATTGTTGAAGAGAATGCTAAGTTTTAACATGAAAAAATAATGAAAAAGTTCTCTAAAATGTGATTCTTACTAGAAATTTAATTCAAAATAAAACATGAAATGAATGTTTTTAGCTTTTTGTGTTTTTTAATTTTTAAATTTTTTTTCTTTTTTGGTGAAAGAAAAAAAGGGTAGCGTAGGTTCCACGACTTCCCAGCACCGGATTAAGACATTGCTTGAGGCAATGCATAAAGGCGTCACACCGAGGGGCGATGGAGGATCGAAACCGGGTGAAAACGTTTTTAGGCCGATCTCTAACCACTGAACCCATCCCCTCAAGGGCGTTTTTTAATTTATTTTTTTTTATAAATATATTTATACTCGTATAATGTATTGACTACTAATTAAACCCATTTCAAGTTCCCAAACGCGACCATAAAAAACATAGAACATGTTTTTTGTTTTTTTCATAAACATTCCCCCTATTTTTTAACACTTTTTTTTTTTGTAAAAATTTTAAAAAATATTTTTAAATATTTTAATTATCTTGATTAAAAAAAATTCAAACTAACCCCATAATCTTGTATTTATGCCATAGGAGGGGATGGTGTACTTGTGGATTTTGTGGCAAAGGAAGCTTAATTTTTAGAGAAATTTTTTTTAAGGTCCCTGATATTAAGGTTTTATAAGATAAAAAAACATATAATATTTTCATAGTAATTAAGATCTCTCAACATTTTCACAGAGAAAATTTTACTCAGAAAAATTTTACATGACTCGAAGAAATTTCACCCTAAATCAAAAAAATTAATTTTCACAGAAAAAATTTTGAAATTTCTCTGTGAAAGAAATTTCAAAAATTCTCTGTGAAAATTGAAATTTCTCTAAGTCGAATTTTCTCTGTGAAAATGTTGAGGAACCTTAGCTAATAAAAAAAATCTTAGACCTCTCCTACTACACAAAATTGAAGAAGAATGTTTCACTAATTTTTCCTAATTTTTATGGGGCGTAATTTAAAAAAAATAAAATTAATGAGGCTTCTTTTTAATACATTTTAAATATTATATTTTTTGTTTATTTAAATATTATTTTTCTTACTTTATGTGATGCAAAATAATCAATTAAAAATTTTCTATTAAGTCTTTATAATATATTATTTTCAATTGATATTAATAACTAATCATTTATTCTTTGGGTAAATATGTTATGATTAATTCAATTAATTAATATTGAATTAATCTTTCTTGCATTGTACTCAATATTAATTAATTTTGAAATATACATTTAAAACTAAGACTATTTTTCGAACCAACTTTTTGAGGTGTGGTATTTAGGGAAGGATTGAGAGGGATATTAGAAGAGGCTTAGGGTGTTTAGTAAGGAATAAAGAGGGGGCTCGGGAGGAGGAGACAGATTGGGAGGATTGATGTTTTGCTAAATTTTTAGCCATCCAAATATTATAATTATAGCGTTCCTTGTTTAGACCCAACCCGTTGATGTTTTGAATCCAGGTTTCATTTGTCTTATTTAGATATTCATACCATGTTTCTTCTTATTTCTCATTGAGTTTGGATATTGAAGTGTCTTGGTTGTGTTTGGAACAGGTTGGTTGTTAGTTGGTTCAAACTGTTATTGTCCAGAATTTGGCCTCTTCGCTCGAGCAAGCTTTGTGAGCTCCCAGTACTTTTGCAGGCCTGCAGAGATACTGGGGAGGTAGTGTTCTTCACTCGAGCGAGACTTCTTACGCTCAAGCGAGACTTCTTGTGCTCAAGCGATGGTCTTCTGTCTGTAAAACTTCTGAGATATTGTATTCTATGCTCGAGCGAAATAACTTATTGTGTCTAGTCGTTTGAGCGACAGGTCTTGCGCTCAAACGAACTGTGTATGTCAGTCCGTAAACAGGCCATTTTACATCACTTTTTCATCTCTCTCTCTCTCTCTAAAACATTTCAAAACCCTAAGTTGAGACCCTCTCTATCTAAAACTCATCTTATCTCTACAAATACACCAAGATCTACCCACTTCTCCACCTTACTCCTTTTGTGAAAAAGGTAGAGCTCACTTAAAGCGTTGTTTTCATCCGAGCAAAGTTGGATTTCGGCTTCTTTGAGATTTCTCCATTTCCTCATTGGTCTTCTAGTTTCGAGGTAGGGATTCTTTACACTCTTTTATGATTTTTAACTTAGTTATTTGTTTTTATAGAACAACATTGTGATTTTGGAGGATTTTGAACGAACTTAGGATTTTGGTTTAAAATCAAAATAGGGGTTTTCAAATGGATGAATTGAAAATGGTTATGGGGTTGAAAATGAGGTTGAGTTATGATTAAACTATTGATTTTGATACTTGGAATGAATTTTGCAAGAAAAATGAGGTTTTACCCTAAATTGCTGAAATATTTATTTTGTATAAATAAATGAAATTGATGTTAAAAATGTGAAATTAGATGGATATTGGTATGAATGGTGGAGTTGGATATGTATTATCACTCACATCTTAAATTTCGGGAAGTTTATCTGTATTGGAGATTTTATATCTGTTTTGGGCTATCGGTGGATGATAGCTATACTTGTTGTAGAAATTACATGAGGATTAGGTGAATTGAAACTAATTTCTCATCCATGAGTATTGAACATTGTTGCTCATTTAATACATTGCAAATGTATATTAATTTGAGAAAATAAGTGAATATTGGAAAGAGGTGTGTGTCACCAAATTAAGTTGGCATGTGTGTCCAGGATAAAAGTCCTGAAAACGTACATATATATGGATGTCAATTCTTGCAGACAAAATATCCGTAAAATGGCAATAGTAGCGCTTGTATAGACTACGTTTACATGGGTGTCGTTTGATGGTTTCCCGCGGACAAAATATCATTGAAAGGTTGTACTAATTTGAGAATTTGCCCTTATTTTGTATTATAAAGAGCATGACTTGAGAACTGTGATGTAGACTGAGCATGGCATTGTTGTTGGAAAGAAAATGTAAAACATTTCGATATGGGCATTGCATGTGCATAAAAACTTTATATATTTGTTAAGATTCATATATTGTGTTGGATTATTTTTACTGGGCTTTGACTCACCCTATATGGGAAAACCATTTTCAGGTACTGGTGAAATGTCTCCGCCAAGGTAGTAGCTTGGAAGGATTGGAGCAAAGGCTTCATTTTATTTACATGTTATTATTTTGTACAAGCCTAGGGCTTTGTATGTATTGGATTTAAATCCATTTTGATGTAACCAAGTATAGTCTTGGAAAGTTGTAGCCTTCAGGGCATTTCAATTATCTGTTTTACTTCTACTTCACATAGTTGTTGTTGTTGACACATGCTATAGATTCAAGATTAGGACTTATGAATGTATATTCGCATGTGTCACCCTTTTGTACAATTGAGTCTTATGTAATGGAAGGATATTATATATTGATTCGCTGGATGGTTTATCGTATTTATTTCGGGGCGTTACAATAATAAAGAATCTTGTGGTCTCATCGGAGATGATGGATGATCAGATAATTGAATTTGAATTCATGTTGGTGGTGGCTGAGGTTGTTCTCTTAGGTCAGAAGGTCCCTGCAAAAATTCACGAGTTAAGAAATCAAGAAAAGAATTAAAATCTCCTTGGATATATTTAATTTTGAAATAAAAAGCACATAACAATGCTTGCCATTGACTAAAACTTTATTTGGAAACAATGTTTTTAACAATCTTTTCAAAAACTTATTTTCCTGCCTTGCAATGAATGCGTAATAAAAACTCTTAATTTAATACATCAGATTCAAATTTCTTGATACAAGAGACAATAGATAAAATTTCTTTTTGAATTGTAGAATACTATACTTGGGGCCTTTCCATATTGCAAAAGTAAATCGGACTAATTTTTCTTTACCTCGATATTGTTGTTTGAGAATGCCACCATAGCCAATATTACTAGCATCTGTCTCAACAATTTTGTAAGTAGTAAGGATTGGTAAGCATAATAAAGGTAAATACTTTGATCATTGTTTGATGCATTGGACAACAAGTGTATGGTCCTTGGTCCAAGGAGTTGGTTTTTTTCTTAATCGGGAATAAAGATACCTGGGTTCGTGTTAAAAGAATAGTCAGACTCAGAATTTGGTAGATTAGGTTCTTTATCAAGTAAAAGAATTGATTCTAATTGACTTTTGAATTCATCTAAGATGCCTAATTCCTGTATTTTCTTCTTTGTTAGACATTTATTTGTTTAATGTTCAATTTTTTTGCATTTCCAACAAGTTGCAGGTTTCTTTGAGGAAGTTGGTTTAGATTTGGAATTATTGAATCTTTTCTTTTTGAAATATGGTTTCCTTTTATAATTTTGAATTTTTCTGTAAGGATATCTCCTTTTAGAATATTTGCGGTTTTGTTTTATGTAAAGAATTCTTTTGGATGTAGATCCAGATATGGGGTACAAAATGGAATTATATCCAAAATGATAACAAAATTGGCCTAATTCAATTTTGCTTGTTTTTCTTTCTTTTTTTAATTGATTTTTAAGTTTAATATTATTAGAAAGTGATAATCATTCAGCACAAATCTCAGATATTAGTTCACCAAAAGTATATTGATTATAAGGAATTACTCCATTATGTTTTACTCTAATTCGAGTTTTTACTTTTTTAGCAAATAGAGTTAGAAGTCCGACTACAAATCGTTCTTTCCAAAAATCTTAGTTTGCATCGTGTTTTTGATATAATTTGGAAAAAAATATGCCTTTATACCATAAAAAAAATGAGTAAGTGTTGGAGAGCGCAAAATAATTAGTAATTCTTTGGGGAAAAAAAAAAAATCATTGGAAATAGAGTTGGGAGTTCGGCTATAAATCATTTTTTCCATCATGTCTTTGATATAAGTTGGAAAAAATGTCTTTATACCAACAGAAATGAGTAAGTGTTGGACAGCGCAGATTAATTAGTAATTCTTTGTGAAAAATCTAGAAATCCCCTAGATGTTAATTTGTGATTATGTATCAATTTTAAACAGTAAACAACAATCCCAATCAAACAATCAAGACAAATCAACACAATGATTTTACGTGGAAAAACCACAATTGGACACCTCCAATTGTGATAAAAAAAAACCACGGGTAACAGCCACAAAACAATCCACTAAGAAGATATAAATGAATTACACAGGTATACTCTCAATTACCTAGCGAATCCACGCCCGAATTGAACTAACCCCTATGTGCCTCTTCCAACCCCGTCTTCACCTCGGAATTGTCTTGACGATGAGCCACTCCAGAATCCACCAAAGCTTCAGGCTTGAATTCTTCAGAATCCACCGAAGACCAACTCTCTCTTTTGTGTAGAACAAACAAATCTTTGATGTATTCTTCTTAACCCATGAGTTGAATACTCAATTAAACATCAAATAAAACTAGCAAAATATCCCCAGATATAAATCCTAGAACCCAAGAAGAAGATCTGGAGAAGTAATCCTAGATTTGGAGCAACTTGTCAATTTATAGAATCTGAAATCGCGAGGTCCACTCGAGCGTGGGAATTGACGCTCGAGCGAGGACTCTATATGACGTGTTTCGCACTAAGGTGTACGCTCGAGCGTGAAAACACGGATCACAGTATATTTGCAAACTCACCAAACTTTTGAAACTCAGCATTCTCCGCTCGAGCGAGGGAATGTCCGCTCAAGCGGACAGGCAACTTTGAATGCATTTTTGCATTTTGCTTCGGGGGCGCTGCCCCTCGACCCCGCGAGCTAACCGGGCAGCTCGACCCCCGTCATAATCAGTGAAGTGGCAATCTTGAAAGCATTAACATCACAAACTTCTTTGCAAGGCTCGATTCGGGTTGGATTCGCATCTAATAAGCTCATAGCCTCACTGAAATAAAAGTGTGAAAACAAATACAACTGAAAGGAGTTTTGTCAAACGGGGTTGGCAAGAATAAAAACCTAACACTTTGGATAAATCAAAAAACAGTTTGTGTATTTCTTATGAAATGTTGAGTGATGGCTCTAACTAATGTGGTAACAACATCACTAGTTGGCTGTCAGGTGGTTGGATCAATAATAGAGTTATCATTCTAATCCCATTTGACAACAGTCAAAATTGCTTGTCATTCAATATTGAGGCAATTGTCCCATGATCCTTTTAATTGTCTAGTAAAATCAGAAATAATTATTCTAGCAACGGTTGAATCATTATTATTAGCTGGATGTTTTGCAAGTGTAGCATTGGCTACTATTATCATACGTTAGCCAAGATTAAGGATTTGGTAATAAGATTTTTCATCTATATTCCATTCATGAAGATCACTACTAGAATATGCAAAGGTATATCAAAATGTCGTTCTTCTAATATTTTTGTAATAGAGTATCATCTTGTAATGGAGTACAGTTTTTGTAATAGAGTATCATTATTCGTACAGTTTTTGTAATAAAGTATCATCTTGTAAAACATTGATACTGCTATTTTGTTTAACTTTTTATTTGCCTTATCGTGATGGAGTAAGGGGAGTTTCAACTGTAGGATGTGTGATTGGGTCATTATCATTTAATATTTTTGTAAGAGTTTATTTACGTTTGCTTAATTCAACTAAAAATTCTTCAAATGGGTTTGCAAATGAATAGTTAGGATAGGGTAAATTTTGTATTAAAGGAGGTTTTCATATTTTGTCAAGTGGAACTGAAATATATAATCGATCAATACATTCCTATATTTGAGTAGGTTGTTCTCCTATTGTTTGTAAATGCATATTGGTGTAATTTAATTGTTCACATATTTGTCCTATCTCAAAGCTAGATGCTAAAGTTGATTTTGCCATTTGGGTGCCGTCAAGAGAGGAACGATTATATGGTTTTGCATAAAAAGTTACACCAACTCATCCTAAGGTACAAGTTTTGCTAATTGGACGTACCGATTAAATAGTTTCACCATTAAGGACTGACCAATTTTTTTGAGTAACATTTAAATGTGCATCTAATAATGAGAATGAAACCTGTATTTGGTGATGTGGACAATAAGTGGAAAAAGACCATTAGAGAAAATGGGGTATGTGTCTGCATGGTTATTGAAGTAAAATAATATTCAGAACGAATACTTTGTTGTTGTTTTGGTGTATGAATTTTTTTAAAATATTTTTGATTTTTAAAATTAAAAGGAGCTTTATATTCATTTGATATGGTTTATTTGAAATTATCTTGGATAACATTAATAGATAGTGGATCTATATCAAAATCGATATCTTGAGTAAATCTACTAAAATCTTGTTAATTTGTATGGGAAATTTGATTTGGTTATGGTCTTGTAGAATATATAGGTGTGTCTTCTAAATGTCTGGATGATATATCTATTGAGTGTCGAGATGATGGGGCTAGTGTTTGGATAGGTGTGTGAAATCTATTGGAACTAGAGGATTGTAAGGATTGAGATCGTACGGTTCTAGATCTTTGAAATTGTAAAACAACATATCCATTCAGATTTTGTATGATGGATTCAGGATTTGTTTGTGTTTGAGTGTTTATTGCAGGAACTGTATCATTGATGACCCTAGTGTCATTATCTTCTACATTTCACTTTCATACTTCTTCCCAAGTAATTACTTTAGGTACCATGATTTCAGATCTTGTTTGATGAGATTGGAAAAGGATGGTAGAATCTTTTGGGTGCCACACAGGCTAGTTGTAAACAATCTTGAGAATACTTAAATAAACCTAACAGAATTGGCTAGTATATAGTCTATGTGAATTGAAAATAATTTAAATAGAAGACAAGATATCTAATTTTTCTTAAAATCTATATATTTGAAATTGGATACGATGATATTCAACCCATTGTTCATGAAGCATAGAATTGAAACCTTTAAGTCCAGAATCAATCTTTTCAAACCGAGATGGTTAAACAGCAGTCAAAATGTAATAAGAAAACTTAAACTATTTTAACTTTGGTATCTGAATCATATTAAAAAGTATAATGCCTAATAATGATTTGAGGTGTGACAATGACAATTAGGAAATTCCCGATAGTATATATTTTAAGCCAGGTGGTTAGGCATTTCTTGATAAAGGATGATACTTGTGTAGTATAGATATTATAAAATAGATTAGGAAATAGATATCTATCACTAATGGCTTAAAAAAAATAAGCCCGATAGAACTATTTTTTTAAGCCCAGTATAAGTGGTTGTTTTTTCTATAATTGAGATAGAATCACTCAGACTATATTTTTTTTTATTAGATAGATAATTGGCATTCAAATATGAGTGTGTGTGTGTGTGTGTATTTGTATATGTTGTGCCCTATTTGCCTAGAAGAGTATGATCCTTTGTAAGTATTTAAGTAATTCTCTCTTGTTAATATAAGTGTGATTGTGTTATTTTTATATCTGTTCTTAATTGATTTTATTGTTTGCATATATTACATTATTATAAAATAAAATAAAAAAAGTTATTAAAAGAATTAGAAACACAGTTTGAAAAGACTAATTCTAGATTTAAAAGTCTCAATTCTATGCCTCATGAATATTGCGATGAACATTAATGTATACAATACTAAATATATAGCTATCAAGAAAAGTTAGATATTGTCTTCTATTTAAATTGTTTTCAATTCACAAAGACTATGTACTAGGCCTATTTTGACCAATGGAGGGAGAGAGAAGAGAGTGTTTCAGTACATCTCCAATCGAGGGAGAGAGGAGAATGTTTTAGTAAAACTTATTTGAACAAGTGTTGATGGTTAGCCTCCATTTTGAGATATTGAATCTTATCTTCATCTTCAGTCCACAAAATGGGATGACTATCAAGCCAGTATGTAACCTCCAGGGAAGGTAGCTTCTCAATCATAACCTTAAAGTATCTTAGTTGTTGGTTCATAATGAATACATTCAGAAATTTTGGATGTTCTACCGAGTTACAAATTTGGGCCATTTTCATTCTACTTTTAAACTTTGGGTAGCAGATAAAGGTACGATCCTTCACTAATAAGAGGTTATAACCATAGGAATTAGTTATGTGCCATATCCTATCACATTTGTTGTCTGATTGAGTATAAGTTGACTCATAGAATAATATGGTAAACGAAGTTGAATCCATGTTTCAATAGTAGTGGAATGTCATTGTTAGCGTAAGAAAATTGTAATGCCCTAACTTCTGCGTCATTAATAAATTAAATCAACCTCAGATTACAATTTTAGATAACTAATAACCTCAAATATACAAATTGTCTCCATAAATAATTTACACACTTGTCTCCAAAATAATATACACAAATGTCTCTAAAATAATATATAGAATGGTGGGCCCCAAAATATCTAATTCAAATAATCTCTTTAGAACTTCAAATCCGATCTCCACTAAATTACTCCGCACCTAAAAAATAAATTAATTTACGAAGCATACAATTCAATAGGAATATGAAAGCTCGGACAAAGAATAAATCCACAAGGATCCAATAATTTATGACATTGCAAAAACTATATAATAATCAAGCAATTTACCAAATTACACAGCCAAATCCACTCGACATATGATAACTTGCCCAGAACTAAATATCTGGTTCTACTCAATACATGACCAGTGACCGGCCCCACTCACCTCACCCAAACACAACCGCTTATTCGAACATATTGGTGCAAGCTATTGGTAGGGTGCACTTGATCCATGTATGGATAATTTCCATATCATTTAGTCAAACAAACCACCATTTATAACATAGAATAACTTCATAGAATTTTAACGAATGACCAGAGTAATCAAAGGTATTAATAAATAATGATTTCACAGAATTTATCAAATGATCACAATAATCAAAAGGATTACAAATTGGAAGTAATTAAAATAAACTCTTTACAAAGAGATTTATAGAAGCATATTATATACCACCCGAATTACCTCAAATCAATCTCTTCCGCCGCCAATACTCTAATCTCGATATTTCTCCATGGATCTCCAAAAATGGTGGATTATAATCTTAGGCATAAGGTATGTAAGGTATGACAAAATTTATAACTCTCTTTTCTCTCAGCCGTGGGATGTATATAGGTGGTGTATGAGTGTGTTGTTTGTTCCAAAACGTGGAGAGGAATGGTGTATTTATAGAGTTCAAAAACTTCCTCCATAATTTTTCCAAAGCTTCCTTAAGAATCCACCAAAGCTTCCTCAACAATCCATCAAAGCTTCCTTAATAATCTATCAAAGCTTCTTGAATAATCTGTCAAAACTTCCTTAACAATCCATCAAAACTTCCTTATTAATCTTTATTCAAGGTGTACACAATACTCTTTGATTTTCTAGTGGGTCCAAATATAATTTATCTAAATTATGAGGGTTAGGGCTTAAATTTATGATAAGTGTAGAATTGAATAAATCACCAAAATACTATAATAAATCGCCAATGCTTCTCATTAAAATATTAACACTTAAAAAATACAAGGTTTCACAAAAATGGTTAAACCCTTATTCTTCTCTTTTTCTTTCTTTTTCTGTCTTATCTCTTTCTTTTTCTCTGAATCCATTCTTCTAGGGAAAAGCAAGTGAACTGAAAAATTTGCAATCGAACCGATCCAGTCCAATTTGGCAGGTTTGGTTTGGTTTGGTTTTTCTAATTCGTGGTTCTGGATTTATTTGAAAAATTAGTAATCCGTTGTTTACGGATTGGTTCCAGATTATGTTCCACAATTCCTTATTGAATCTAGTCTAGACCGTTTACTATCCCACCCTACCATCATACCATACACCCTGCTCCAGATTTGGAGGATATAGAAACATGTATGCAATACCAATATTCATTTTGTTATTTAAATTAGATTCATGTATTGTGTTCTTTTTATTTTAAATTAACATTAATCTTTTTTGTAGCATTAGCCAATATGAGCCTTGCTCGAAAGTGATTTAGGTTACTGCTATTGTTTTGTTATGCTGCTGTTTTTGTTGCATTTTTTTTATTTAATAAATGAGAGTTTTATTTGCCAGATGATGAACTTATTTTTATTTGCTACGTCTAGAATGTTTTTAGAACAATATTCTATGATTTTCATTGTGTGAAACCGTGGTTTCAAACCAAACCAATACGTGTTTAAATGGATTGGTTCGGATTAATTTCATGTTTTAAATGATTCGGATTGGTTCCAATTTTTATAGAATCGTAGTTCACGGATTGGTCCTAGTTTCATCCCAAACTGGTCCAATCTAGAATTAGTTTTGTGCCATATCCTATCACAATTGTCGTCTAATCAACTATAAGTTAACTCATAGAATAATGTGGTAGACGAAGTTGAATCCATGTTTCAATGACAGTGGAGTGTCTTTGCTAGCGTAAGAAAATGGTTAAACTGTGATTCTTCTCTATTTCTATATTATCTCTTTCTCTTTCTATAATCCATTCTTCTAGGGGTGAGTAGCTGAACCCAAAAATTCGCAATCAAACCGATCTAGTCCAATCCAGTAGGTTTGGTTTGGTTTTCTAGTCCGTGATTTCGGATTGGTTTGAAAAATTAGCAATCCGTTGTTTATGGATCTGTTCTGGATTATGTTCCACAGTTCCGGATTGAATTCGATCCAGACCGTTTACGATCCCACCCTACCATTATACCATACGCCCTGCTCTAGATTTGGAGGATAAAGAAACACATATGCAATACCAATATTCATTTTGTCATTTAAATTAGATTTATGTATTGTGTTCTTTTTATTTTAAATTAATATTAACCTTTTTAGTAACTTTAACTAATATGAGCCTTGCTCGAAAGTGATTTGGGTTGCTGCTGTTGTTTTGTTGTGCTGCTATTTTTGTTATTGCTATTGTTTTTTTTTTAAATTTTTTTTTTTTATAAATGAGAGTTTTATTTGGTATATGATGAACTTATATTTATTTGCTACATCTTGAATGTTTTAAGAAAAATGTTCTATGATTTTTATTGTGTGAAATCATGGTTTCAAACCGAACCGACCCGTGTTTAAATGGTTTGATTTGGATTAATTTCATGTTTTAAATGGTTCAAATTAGTTCAAAATTTTATAGTTCTGTTGTTCACGAATTGGTCCTAGTTTCTTCCCAAACCGGTCCAATTCGGAATTAGTTTTGTGCCATATCCCATCACATTTGCCGTCTGATCGACTATGAGTTGACTCATAGAATAATGGGGTAGATGAAGTTGAATCCATGCTTCAATGGCGGTGGAATGTCTTTGTTAATGTAAGAAAATGGTTAAACCCTTATTCTTCTCTCTTTCTCTCTATGAGTAGATGAATTGAAAAATTCGCAATTGAACTGATCCAGTCCAATTTGATAGGTTTGGTCTAGTTTTTCTAATCCATGGTTTCAGATTGGTTTGAAAAATCAGCAATCCGTTGTTTACGAGTTAGTTTCGGATTATGTTCCACGATTCCAAATTGAATCCAATCCAGACCGTTTACCATCTCACCCTACCATTATACCATACACGTTGCTCTAGATTTGGAGGATATAGAAACATGTATGCAATACCAATATTCCTTTTGTCATTGAAATTAGACTTTTGTATTGTGTTCTTTTTATTTTAAACTAACATTAACCTTTTTTTGTAGCTTTAACCAATATGAACCTTGCTTGAAAGTGATTTAGGTTGTTGCTGTTGTTATGTTTTACTACTATTTTTGTTGCCTTTTTTTATAAAAAAAAAAAAATTTGTATTCGGATTGGTTCCAAACCAAATCGATCCTTGTTTAAATGGTTTGATTTGGATTAATTTCATGTTTTAAATGGTTCGGATTGGTTCTAATTTTTATGGAACCGTAGTTCATTGTTTGGTCCTAGTTTCATCCCAAACCGGTCCAATTAGGAATTAGTTTTGTGCCATATCCCATCACATTTGTCATCTAATCTACTATGAGTTGACTCATTGAATAATGGGGTAGACAAAGTTGAATTCATGCTTCAATGGCGGTGGAATGTCTTTGATAATGTAAGAAAATGGTTAAACCCTTATTATTCGATCTTTTTTTCTCTTTCTGTCTTCTCTCTTCCTCTTTCTCTGAATCCATTCTTCTAGGGGTGAGTAGGTGAATCGAAGAATCCTCAATTAAACCGATCTAGTCCAATCTTGTAGGTTTGGTTTGGTTTTTCTAATCCGTGGTTACAGATTTATTTGAAAAAATAGTAATCCATTGTTTACAGTTCGGTTCGGATTATGTTCCACGGTTCCAGATTGAATCTGATCCAAACCATTTGCTATCTCATCCTACCATTATACCATACGCCTGCTGTAGATTTTGAGGATATAAAAACATGTATGCAATACCAATATTCATATGTATTGTGTTCTTTTTACTTTAAATTAACATTAACCTTTTTTTGTAGCTTTAATCAATATGAGTCTTGCTCAAAAGTGATTTGGGTTGCTGTTGTTGTTGTGTCGTACCGCTGTTTTTTTTTTTTATTGTTTTTTTTTTTATAAAAGAGAGTTTTGCTTGCTAGATGATGAATTTATATTTATTTGCTACATCATGGATGTTTTTGGAACAATGTTCTATGATTTTTATTGTGCGAAACCATAGTTCCAAACCAAACCGATCAGTGTTTAAATGTTTTGGTTTGGATTAATTTCATGTTTTAAATGGTTCGAATTGGTTCCAATTTTTATGGAACCTGAAAGGGGAATTTATATACAAGTGGGCCGAGCTAGGTGTTGGGCCTTAGGGCCGAAATAAAAAGGCTCGCGCAGAGAGGGCCGTATAATTTACTCCGGTTTGGAGAAGTAGCTTTGAAGATGGACCGGTCACGCAGCCGTGGTAAATAGCCCGGTCTTGGGAGGACTTGGTTTTACTCCGGTTGAGTGGAGTAGCTCAAATGTTTCGGTCTTCGGTAATTACTTCGGTTGTAGCGTGTGAGAGACCGAAGTAAGCTATGGTTTGCAGATAGCTCGGTTTTAGCTCCCTTATGAATAGCTCGGTCTTAGTGTGGGAAAGCCGAGGTAAGGGAGAGTAAAATGAGGGCCGAATTAATAGTTACTTCAGTCCTGAGAGTAGTCCGGCCATAAGAAGAACCATCTCACTTGGTTTAAGCAGTGAGGAGGGTGTTGGAGGATAAGCATTATCTTCCAAGAGTATGAGTCCTAGGGGGAGTCTACGTAAGGAGGAGTAATCCTAGGAGGACTCTGCACATGGAGGAATTAGAGTCCTACCAGGATTGTGCCACGCGAAACCTATATAAGCTCACCAATATCACCTAAGAAGAGGTAATGCAACTTTTGCTCCCTGACTACATTGAGCCTTTGCCTATTTCTTGCTTACTGACTTAGGCATCGGAGAGGTTTCCGGCACACACCCGCCGGCCAGCTCATTTTGTGTTTTCAGGTGTTAAAACGACGACGTGCAGAGGAACATAGGCTTGACCAACAAGATTATACGTGAAGGTGAATCTCTTTCCCGTACAATTGGCGCCGTCTGTGGGAAGAACAGACAAGAACAACCTCTTGATCAAGCTTTTTCTCTCAAAATTCGATGGCGAACAACGAAGAACTGCCTCAGTCCGCCATTGACGGACAAACTCCAGATGGAGGTGCAAGGCGCGAGGGCCTACCTTTGGCCCCTCCCATGGCGAACCTGGAACCACGAAGACAAGATTCCAGGAGGGATGCCAGGGGTAGAAGGAGGAATAACAGCCCTCATCCCTCTCGTTCGCAGAGCCCAGAAAGACAAAGGCGCAAGGTAGATCCTCAAACTTTGGAGGATCGCGTCAGGGAACAAGACGAGTTGATACGGCAGATGGCGGCAGACATGGAAGCTCTAAAACGCCAGATGAAAGGAAAAGAAGTGGCGACAGGAGAGGGGCGCAACAACAAGACGCCCCCTCGCCACTCAGATGGTCGTAGTAGGAATTCTACACCCTCCCAAGCAGAAAACAGAAGCCACAGGACAGGCGACACGCAAGTTAGGTCTTCCAGGACTCGTCACTCCAGGTCTGAGAGGACGAGATCTGAAAGGTCTTACACAGAAGGGAGCACTTACTGGCCTTCGCATACGCACCAAACCAGGTCCAGACAGACCGAGATGCCCAGATCGTCCGACCTACGAACCGTGCTAGAGGAAAAGGCACGATGCAGGGAGGACGCCAGGGCACGTGATCCACATAGAGTTTCTGCCCTACAGCGGTTGGCTCCTCGGACGCATGGAAGCGTCGAGGTTGGAATGCCACTACCGCGCCCGGCCTACGAACCAGCGGATAAGGCATTGGCGAGGCTGCAGACCTCACCATTCGTCCCAGCAATAGAGAACGCGCCTCTACCCACAGGCTTCCTTCAGCCCAAATTCAATACATACGAGGGGAAGACGGACCCCTACTCGCACTTGAGCCACTTTCGTCAGGTCATGGCTGTATACCGGCGGAATGAGGCCTTAATGTGCATCATATTCCCCTCAAGCCTGGGTGACCTTGGCTTGACTTGGTTTGAGAAACTCCCAGAGGGCAGCATAGCCACTTGGGCGCAATTGGCAGAAGCATTTGTCACAAGATTCAGAACAAACACTAAAACCCCAGTGGAGATCGACCAATTACTCTCCATCGATATGGGCGAGAAAGAGACCCTGAGATCATACAACAGTCGCTACTGGGAGACATTCAACCAGATTGGGGACTGCCCAACCAATCTCGCCATTGCGCAATACAAGAGAGGACTCCCAGTTGGGAACAGACTGAGGGATTCTATCACCATGACGCCACCTCTTACCATGGAAGCCCTGATGGAAAGAGTGCATCAGCACATCAGGGTGGAAGAGGATGGCGCCCGTACCAAAGCAAAGTCTGGCACGACCGCAGCACCAGAAAAGAAGGCCTCAGCAAAGGTCAATGCGGTGAATCGGCCGAACAAAAACGGGCGTGGTAGACGAGCGACGGAGAAGACCGGGATGAAAGATGGTTGAGAGTCCGCACTGCCATCACCACGGTCTTCAAGAAGCCGATCTACCGAATACTTAGTGAGATTCGAGACGAGCCCTTCGTCAAGTGGCCAGCCAAGTTAGGCGAAGCACAGAAGGACTACGACGACAGATCACGGTGCACTTTCCACAAAGAAAAAGGGCACCACACTGAGAACTGCACCCCATTGAGGCAGCACTTGGAAGAATTGGTGGCGGCAGGCCACTTAGACAAGTACATTGAAGGAGGGGCACAGCCGGCCCCCCAGGACCGTAATAACCCCAATGGGATGCCGATCGATGCTCCACCTCAAGGCATCATCAATGTTATACATGGAGTTTTCGAACCTGAGCGTGTATGTGAACTCAGAGGTTCAATCAAAAAGGCTGAGCACTTGAGGGAGGTACTAAGTGCCCAACCTGTCGTCAAGAAGGGGAGGACAGAGGCCACAAATGTTATGTCTTTTTCGGATAAAGACTTGGACAGAATATATTGCCCCCACAACGATGCCCTGGTCGTCACTCTCCGAGTCAAGGATTTTGACGTCAAGCGGATTCTAATTGACCAGGGTAGTTCGTGCGAAATCATGTACTATGAGACGTTCAAACAATTGAAGCTGCAAGATAAAGATTTAGCACCTGCAGTGTCACCCTTGATTGGATTTAACTCGATGCCAGAATGGCCAGTTGGCAAGATCATCCTTCCAGTCAGAGCGGGGAGTGTGACGAAGCAAGTAGAGTTCTGGGTGTTAAAAGTCCCATCCACCTATAACATCATCTTGGGCAGAACATGGCTGCATGCCATGCGCTCAGTGGCGTCATCCTACCACCAAGTGATGCGGTTCCCAAACGACACCGGAGTAATAGAGGAAGTCTATGGAGACCAAATCATGTCCAAACAATGTTTCGTCACAGTGAACGGAAGCCGCGCTGCGAAAGGGTATGTTCATTCGGTGGAAGAACCGGAGAGTAATGAACTATTCGCAGACGTCGGCAAAGCAGCGAGCCAGAAAGCGGTGGAAGACTTGGTGGAAGTCAGAATAGATGAAAAGAACCCGGATAAGTTCTTTCTGCTCGGTTCGACGTTGTCCAGCGCTGAGAGGTTAGAGGTCTTGGAATTTTTGACCTCTAACATCGAAGTGTTTGCCTGGACTCCATACGACATGCCAGGCATTGATCCCAACTTCATCTGCCACCAACTCAATGTCCACCCATCTGCTAGGCCAATCATTCAGCGCACCCGCAGATCGGCACTCCACCACGCCGAGATAGTGGCGGAAGAAGTGGGAAACTTGTTGGAAGCAGGGGCAATCAGAGAGGTGCACTACCCCAGATGGATCTCCAACACGGTCGTAGTGCCGAAGAAGAATGGCAAGTGGCGCGTCTGCGTCGACTATAAAACTGTCAACAAAGCATGCCCTAAAGATAGCTTTCCTCTACCACGGATTGACCAACTGGTAGACCTGACGGCGGGGCACAACCGCCTAAGCTTCCTGGATGCATACAGGGGCTACCACCAGATCGCAATGCATGAACCGGACCAGGAGGTCACATCTTTCACCACACCAAGAGGACTCTACTGCTACAAGGTCATGCCCTTTGGCCTAAAGAACGTTGGGGCGACATTCCAGAGAATGGTCACCAAGATGTTTGAGCCGTTGTTAGGCAGAACAATGGAAGCTTACATCGATGACATGGTGGTCAAGAGCAAGGATGAAAATGACCACCTCAGGGACCTAAGTGAGATGTTTGAGATTCTAAAGAAGCATAAGTTACGCCTCAACGCGTCGAAGTGTGCATTCGGAGTAGGATCAGGCAAATTCTTGGGCTTCTTGGTGACCAACCGAGGTATAGAAGCAGATCCTTCTCAAATCAAGGCAATTCAGGATCTGGAGAGACCAAACTCCGTAAAAGAAGTACAGCATCTCACCGGCATGGCAGCCGCGCTCAATCGGTTCATTAGCCGATCGTCAGACAGGCTACGACCATTTTTTCATGCCCTCAAGGCCAAGTTTAAGTGGGACGAAGAATGTGACCGGGCTCTGGAAAGCTTGAAGGAATACATGTCTTCTCCGCCACTACTTGTAACACCAATTCCTGGAGAAGAACTCTTCCTCTACCTAGCAGTCTCACAGCACGCAATCAGCGCGGTGTTGGTCCGTGCAGAAGGAGTCCAACATCTGCCCATCTACTATGTTAGCAAGACACTGCTGGGCGCCGAAACAAGGTATTTGCCACTGGAGAAACTAGCATTGGCCTTGATGATGGCCGCAAGGAAGCTACCGCACTACTTTCACGCTCACACCATTGTTGTCCTTACGGCCTTCCCACTAAAGGCTTTGTTTGAAAGGGCGAACTTCTCCGGGCGAATCCTGAAGTGGGCAGTAGAGTTGGGACAATACGACATCAAGTTCCAACCTAGAACCGCAATAAAAGCTCAAGCATTGGCGGATTTTGTCGCAGAGTTCACTCCTGGGAGTCATCATATCTGCCCAGTCGACCTGACTGACTCAACCGAACTAGGGATGGAAGTTGACGTCGGAATAACGCAACCCCTGGTATTGGTTACTCAGCCAAGTCCAAAGGCAGACCGGAGCAATACAAACAAGGAAGAAGTAAACCATGCTATACCAAGTCCGGACTCGCCAACAAAGAAAAACTTGGTGCAACAAGATGACAAGGGGCAAGCAGCAGGCCTGGACTTAGAAGAAGAAATCAGCAACATGGAAGATCCCAAGGCATCATCCGATCCCTCCACTTGTTGGAAGATGTTCGTTGGGGAGATGTGGAAGCTCTTCGTGGATGGAGCATCCAACCGACATGGAGCAGGACTTGGCATAGTCCTCATCTCTCCAGACGGCCTGGTAATGGAGCAGGCAATCAACCTTGGCTTCCCAGCATCAAACAACGAAGCGGAGTATGAAGCGCTTCTTGCAGGTCTCAAATCGGCATTCTACATGAAGGCCACCGAGCTAATGGTTTACAGCGACTCACAGCTGGTGGTAAACCAAATATCTGGTGACTATGAGGCAAGGGATGACAGAATGGCTAAGTACCAAGAGCTGATCAGAACCGAAATCAAAAAGTTTGAGGTGGTGAGGATAGAACAGATCGGCAGGGAGGAGAACAGCAGAGCAGACGAACTAGCGGGTTTCGCTTCAATGGCAGATACCTCCATCCCACATCCTCTATTGATTGACTACCTACCTAGACCAAGTATCGAAGACCCAGAAGCAGAAGAAGTATGCTGCGCCGATCTAGGTCCTTCTTGGATGGATCCTATCATCCTGTTCCTGAAAGACGGCATCTTACCAGAAGACAAAAAAGAAGCCAACAGAATCAGAGCAAAGTCGCAGCGATTTTGGCTCTCTCCATCATTGGCATTATACAAGAAGTCGTTCACAGGACCTTACTTGAAGTGTGTGCACCCCAGCAAAGTGGAAGCATTCCTGTTCGAAATACATGAGGGTGTATGCGGCAGCCATCAAGGAGGACGATCATTGGCATACCGAGCTATTTCACAAGGATACTGGTGGCCGTACATGCAAGCGGATTCAGAGAAGTATGTCAAAAAATGCGAAAAGTGTCAGAAGTTTGCGCATCAAATACACCAACCGGCCAGAGAACTTCTACCTCTCACAAGTCCATGGCCTTTCGCAATGTGGGGCTTAGACATAGTGGGACCGCTCCCAACAGCACCAGGCAACAGGAAGTTCTTTCTTGCGGCAACAGACTACTTCACAAAATGGGTGGAAGCAGAAGCCTTGGCGTCAATCAAGGAAAAAGATGTGAAGAAGTTTGTCTGGCAGAACATCATCACTCGCTTCGGCATACCAAAGGCACTGATCTCAGACAACGGCACGCAGTTCGACGGTAAAATTTTCAGAGGCTTTTGTGAGGAGTACAAGATAGAATTCTACAATTCTACACCGGCGTATCCCCAAGCGAATGGACAAGCAGAAGCTTCAAACAAGGTAGTCTTGGATGGACTGAAGAAAAGACTAGAGAAAGCCAAAGGCAAGTGGGCAGAGGAACTCCCTCATGTTTTATGGGCTTATCGCACCACACCTCGGCGATCGACAGGAGAAACACCATTTTCCTTAGCTTATGGCATGGAAGCAGTCATCCCATTGGAAGTTGGCCTCCCCACAATTCGGAGCGAAAACTTTGATCCAGACTTAAATGGCGAGGCCATAGCATTAGAGCTTGACCTTGCGGAAGAAAGAAGAGACAGAGCATTGGTTCACATCGCCTCCTACCAACAAGAGTTGTCTAGAAAGTATAACAAAACAGTGCATCCAAGACAGTTCAAGATCGGCGATTGGGTACTTCGCAAAGTAATGGGAAACACCCTGATTCCAGGAGATGGCAAGTTGGGGCCGAATTGGGAAGGACCTTACAAAGTGGTCGGTTTAGCAGGCAAAGGGGCATACCACTTGGAAGATAAGGACGGCAAAGCAATTCCTAGGCCGTGGAACACTGCCAATCTTAAGTTGTTTTATTTTTAACCTTTTTTTTAAGCAAGTGTAATTTTTTACTTTCTCAATAAAACAAGTCGATTCTTTTTCAGTATATTTGATTCTAGTAGAGCGTAATTTTAGTAAGCCAGTAGCACTGTAAAAACATAGTTGGCCGGAATAACCAACTATGACCCCTCCTAAGCCCAGGATAAGGATCCAGGCTGCAGGACGTTTGGTCGGAATAACCAAACACTTTATTCTAAGTTGGCTGGAAAAACCAACTTAGAGGTTGGCTGGATTAAACCAACACTCTGTACTCTTCAGCCGAAGTACGTGCATAGCTGAAGAGTGGTTGGCTGGATTAAACCAACACTTTGTACTCTTCAGCCGAAGTGAGTGTATGGCTGAAGAGTGGTTGGCTGGATTAAACCAACACTTTGTACTCTTCAGCCGAAGTACGTGCATGGCTGAAGAGTGGTTGGCTGGATTAAACCAACCCTGCGTACTCTTCAGCCGAAGTTAGTTATATCGGCTGAAGAGCGGTTGGCTGGATAAAACCAACACTTTGTACTCTTCAGCCGAAGTACGTGCATGGCTAAAGAGTGGTTGGCTGGATTAAACCAACACTTTGTACTCTTCAGCCGAAGTACGTGCATGGCTGAAGAGTGGTTGGCTGGATTAAACCAACCTTGCGTACTCTTCAACCGAAGTTAGTTATATCGGCTGAAGAGTGGTTGGCTGGATTAAACTAACCCTGCGTACTCTTCAACCGAAGTTAGTTATATCGGCTGAAGAGCGGTTGGCTGGATAAAACCAACACTTTGTACTCTTCAGCCGAAGTACGTGCATGGCTAAAGAGTGGTTGGCTGGATTAAACCAACACTTTGTACTCTTCAGCCGAAGTACGTGCATGGCTAAAGAGTGGTTGGCTGGATTAAACCAACACTTTGTACTCTTCAGCCGAAGTACGTGCATGGCTGAAGAGTGGTTGGCTGGATTAAACCAACCCTGCGTACTCTTCAACCGAAGTTAGTTATATCGGCTGAAGAGTGGTTGGCTGGATTAAACCAACCCTGCGTACTCTTCAACCGAAGTTAGTTATATCGGCTGAAGAGTGGTTGGCTGGATTAAACCAACACTTTGTACTCTTCAGCCGAAGTAAGTGTATGGCTGAAGAGTGGCTGGTTGGATTAAACCAACTCTGTGTACTCTTGAGCCGAAGTGAGTTATATCGGCTAAAGAGTGGTTGGGTAGCAGGTTAGATAGCTAAAACCGAGATCACAGTTGAGCAAATGAGTTCATTAAAAATTCATTGCAAGTATGAGCATACACACACAAAACCGGAATAAAAGTTCAAGAAGTTTTCATTAAAAGTGCAAACGCAAACCAAGTACAAATTTGGGAACCACGGCCCGGTTACAAAAGTTCTGAACAAAAGAAGAGAAAAGAAAAATCAGCGGAGGAGCGCATCAAGTTCGGCATCAAAGTCATCATCAGCATTTGGGCGGAGTCCGGTGTCAGATGGGAGAACGGTTTGGGATGGGAGCTCGGTTTCAGCCTCAACTTCGGTCTCAGTGGGCAGCGTTTGGTCGGTTAGCAGGTCGTCAGTTAAGTCTTCAATTACTGGCTCCGACCGAGCTGCCTGATTGTTGGGTTGTTCGCTGACGACCGGGGTGAGGGTTGGCTCCTCATCCTCTTCAGAATCATCATCATCATCGCCATCATCTCCAGACCCTTCCAGAAACTGCCTTTGGAGATCGGCAGCGTACTGCGATAGTGAAGCCGGAATACCGTATGGAGGTGGGTTGAAGACCTCGGATTCAGGCCCGCAGCCGAGCTTCTCCACCGCACTCCTCCAGCCGCACTTGAAGAATAAGTCTTTGGCGGCATCACACTGGAGGCTGTATGCGTCCTCTATATCCTTGAAGCCTTGTTTTTTCGCGTCCTTTACGCTCTTTTTCAGCTGCGTTATTTCGGCGTCTTTCTTTTTCTCAATCCTGGCCAGAAGGCGCAGGTACTTGTCCTTCGCTTCGGCGGCAACCTTCTTCTTTTCGGCTTCAACCGAATTTTCAACTTCGGTCAGTCGATCATTTTCTGCCTGGAGTTCGGCCAGTTGCTTTTTGGCCTCCTCCAGCTCGGTCCTTTTTGCTTCGGCCTCCGCCATGGCCTCCCTGGTGTTCCTCCTCAGCTCCAGCACTTTCCTGTGTGTGATGTGGTTTTTCTGGATGGCCTGCAAAGAGGAAGTAACGTTAGCCGGACTGAAAGTTGGAACAAATTGCGCAGAAAAGGACTGTGCTACTTACCAGAATCATGGACTTTGTTGAAGACCGGAATGCCTTCAGCTCGGTGTTTAGCTGCTTTTGGTGGTGCTCCATGTCTTTGGGAAGACAGACACTCTTGGCAAGGTTGAATGCCAACAAGTGGTCTTTCTCAGAGACAACTGAGTCAGTTTCTTGGATATCTCGGTCGGCAAAAGTAAGGTTGGGAGCCCATTTGGAGGATGCAGCTCGGTTGGAGTGCTCCGGTTGGTTGCTTGGTTGAGGACTTGGAGGCTGGATTTGTGGTAGAACGGTCTCGTCCTCATCAACAAGTTGTTGCTCGGTTTGACTAGTCCGGGCACGCTTGCGTTGGCGAGATGAGGATGGTTGCTGTGATGGAAGAGCTACCACGGTCTCAGTCGTTCGACCGGTTTGTGGCACCTCGGCTGGCGTTGTTGCGGTCAGCATGGCCTTCAGCCTGTTCCTCTTTGCCATTTCTTGTTCGGCGGTTAATGGCACCAAGTTGACTTGAGGCAAGTTTGGGTCCGGTTCCGGTGCTTCTTCAAGCAGGAAGTCTGTCACCTTTGCTTTTCGGCGACCGGAGTATCGGTAAGTTGGTTCGAATTTGAGAAGTTTAGCCCAACTTCTTTCCCGAACTCGTAATGCGGCGCGCAGGAAACCGAGGTTGGGGTAGTTGTAGTTTGATAGGAGATGGGCTTTATCTGCAAAAGAGAAAACAAGTGTTAGTTCGGTCCAGGGTACAACGCCGAAATAAAGAAAGAAAGAAAGAAAAAAAAAAAAATGAATGATGAAAATGGAATGCAACCGAGGTATGTATACCGGGCTCTCCTTGTTTCCAGTTTATTCTCCAGCCAGGAATCTGGGCTTGAAAGTCTTCATAGTTCCCAGATACCCAGAAGAAATCATCGTCATTCAGGTCCTTGTCCGGTGTATCCTTAATTATTTTTTCTCGGCCACGGCGTACTCTCAAGTAATAACACCAGCCGTCGTTCTTGGATCCTATGGAGTATTGATGGAGTATTTCGGCTAAACCGAGGTTCAGACCGGTTTGGTGGTTCAGTGCGGCTATACCCATTATTATTCGGTATGTATTGGTGGACAGCTGGGTGGGACACAGTCTGGTTTGTCTTAAAAATTCACAAATTAAGGGTTGGACTGGGAATCTAAGTCCGGTCTCTATTATTGATTGGAGGGTGAAGGGGACAAAACCTTCGTTGCCCCATGGGTCTACATCTTGTTCGGCTAAAATAAGGTTTACATCGGCTGGAATACGGTAATCCTTTCTGAATTTGGCTAAGCCGCCTGGGGTTTCTACCAAAAATCTGTACTTCCCCATTAAATTGTATAAGTTATGTATAAATTATTTCGGTCGAGAAAGTATGCTCAGTAGCTCGGTTGAGCGCAGTGGGGTGCCTGGCAACCTAAGTCTGCAAAGTGGAAAACAAAGGTGTTAAGCACAGACCATTGGACCGTGCTACAAAAGCAAAAGCGAGAAAAGGGAAGTCTTACTTCGGTTATATATGGTGCTATGGGATCTACCTCGGTTTCAATAAGGTGCATGTTATCTCGGTTCAGCAGGATGTTTTCGTTAGGTCGGTTCTACCTACGAGGTTGGTTATTCCGGCTGAGCATCAAGGGGCAGCTTTCTGAGTTCGGTTTAGAAACTCAGAAAGCTGGCTTGGCCCCTGAAGGCTTAGCTCGGTTGATGACCGAGTTGCTGGTTATCTAGGTTCGCACTTATTTCGGTTCGTTTATGTCGGCTATGGTACGTCAGAAGATTTTACTGAGACTACAGTTGTGTACAAGTGCTAGTTCGGTTCCAGGTTACTTAAGTCTTCGTATATGCCAAAAACAGTGTCCTAGTCCGGTCGCTTCGTGATTCCAGATCTAAGCCAAGTTCTACAGGTTGCATCATGATATTCTAAGGGCTTTTGAGAAGTTTTTTCAGAAACTAAGCATGAGAGAGGTGTTTTGCAAAAACAAGAAATAAACTATAGATAAATGAGTAAAATGCAGAAAGGGAAGCAAAAACCAGAGAAATGGATCGGAGTTACTTACCAGGTGAAGAGTATGGAAATAGGATGGAAGCTTCAAGCACAGCAAGGACACGAGCTCAGGAGCAGGAAGAACAAAAAGAACACAAGGAGAAAGAGAGGAGATGAATAGAGAATGATGTGATTCGGAAATGAAGGGTTCTTTTTGGTGTAAATGCAAAAAGGGCGGGAACTGTTCAAAAGTTACGAAGTACGAGGGGCGGCGTTACAGTTGGAGCCAGCCAATCGGGGTTTGCCACGTGTCAATTGGAAGGACAATCGATTCAGTTTCTACAGACTGAAGAGACGTTTTGACCGAACGTTCTTAGTTCGGCTTAAACTTAGCTCGGCTAGAGGAGTTAAAAAGGTCTTCAGCTCGGCCGGAATAGCTGACAGACTGTAACTTGGCTGGATAAGCTAAAAATCTTAGTTCGGTTTGTAAACGAGTAATCCCAATCATGCTTTGCAGATGGAATTAAGGGGCAATTGAGAGGGGAATTTATATACAAGTGGGCCGAGCTAGGTGTTGGGCCTTAGGGCCGAAATAAAAAGGCTCGCGCAGAGAGGGCCGTATAATTTACTCCGGTTTGGAGAAGTAGCTTTGAAGATGGACCGGTCACGCAGCCGTGGTAAATAGCCCGGTCTTGGGAGGACTTGGTTTTACTCCGGTTGAGTGGAGTAGCTCAAATGTTTCGGTCTTCGGTAATTACTTCGGTTGTAGCGTGTGAGAGACCGAAGTAAGCTATGGTTTGCAGATAGCTCAGTTTTAGCTCCCTTATGAATAGCTCGGTCTTAGTGTGGGAAAGCCGAGGTAAGGGAGAGTAAAATGAGGGCCGAATTAATAGTTACTTCAGTCTTGAGAGTAGTCCGGCCATAAGAAGAACCATCTCACTTGGTTTAAGCAGTGAGGAGGGTGTTGGAGGATAAGCATTATCTTCCAAGAGTATGAGTCCTAGGGGGACTCTACGTAAGGAGGAGTAATCCTAGGAGGACTCTGCACATGGAGGAATTAGAGTCCTACCAGGATTGTGCCACGCGAAACCTATATAAGCTCACCAATATCACCTAAGAAGAGGTAATGCAACTTTTGCTCCCTGACTACATTGAGCCTTTGCCTATTTCTTGCTTACTGACTTAGGCATCGGAGAGGTTTCCGGCACACACCCGCCGGCCAGCTCATTTTGTGTTTTCAGGTGTTAAAACGACGACGTGCAGAGGAACATAGGCTTGACCAACAGGATTATACGTGAAGGTGAATCTCTTTCCCGTACAGAACCGTAGTTCACGGATTGGTCTTGATTTCATCCCAAACCAGTCCAATCAGGATCATACTCATCCCTATATTCTTCAATGGTGCTAGAATGCCTGTGTTAATGTAAGAAAATGGTTAAACCCTTCTTCTCTCTTTCACTTTTTTCCCTCAATTTTTTTTGTCTTTTCTTTGCCATGTGGTCTCCCCCTCTCTCTCTCTCTCTGCGTTTATTATCTCACTCGCCACAGATAAAGTGGATTATTACATTTTAAACCTTTAGTGGTGTGGTGTTGGTGTTGGTGTAGGTGTAGGTGTAGGTGTAGGTGTCGAGTGGTATAAACAGAAATCAACACTACCCCACAAAAAAATAAGAGAAGAAAATGAAAAACAAGCATAGAATTGTTTAAGATGCTTTCATATTTAAAATAATAAAATCCAAGTTCAACCTTCTACAAAGAAAATATTTTCCATCACTTGTTTTTCATTCATTTTGAAAACATTTTCTTTTAACTTGTTTTCATCACACCAAGTATTAAAGACACTAATATCTGAAACAAATGGAGCACTAAGAATATATATATATATATAAGTAGAAAGCATAATTTAAGTGAAAATCACTTTTCACTTTGTTTAGTTTTGAGTTTTTAAATACGGTATTTTAGTTTTTTTTTTTATTTTCACTTTTTTTAGTAGTTAATAAGTTTTTTTAGTAAAAATTTTTATTTTGTAGATGTAGTTACAAAAATAAATATGTGTGGTTTTATAACACTTGGGTCATCAATGATACAAATCCTGCAATAAACACATAAATACAAACAAATCATGAATCCATTATACAAAATCCAAATGATATGTTGTTTTACAATGTCAAAGATCTAAATTCGTACGATCTCAATCCTTACAATCCTCTAGTTCCACTAGATTTCACACACCCATCTACGCACCAGCCCCATCATCTCAACACTCAATAAATATACCATCCAAACATTTAGAAGATATACCTCTATATTCTATAAGACCACAACCAAATCAAATTCCCCATACAAATTATCAAGATTTTAGTAGGATTACTTAGAATATTGATTTTGATATAGATTCACTATATATTAATGTTATCCAATCTAATTTCCAAGTGTACCATAAATTACTTTCAAACGAATATAATGCTCCTTATAATTTTGAAAATTAAATATATTTTAAGAAAACTCATACACTAGAACAATAACAAATTATTCGTTTTGAATATTATCTTACTTTAACAGACATATAGATACATACCCCATTTTTTCAATAGTATTTTTCCGCTTATTGTCCACATCACCAAATACAGGTTCCATCCTCATTATTAGATGCACATTTAAATGTTACTCAAAAAAATTGGTCAGTCCTTAATGGTGAAACTATTTGATCGGTACATTCACCTAGCAAAACTTGAAATTTATGATGATCTGGTGTAACTTTTTACGCAAAACCATATATCGTCCCTCTCTTGACGGCACCCAAATGGAAAAATCAACTCTAGCATCTAGCTTTGAGATAGTACAAATATGTAAACAATTAAATTACCCTAATATGCATTACAAACAATAGGAGAACAACCTACTAGGATAGAGGAACGCATTAACCGATTATATATTTCAGTTCCATCTAACCAAATACAACAACCTCCTTTAATACAAAATTTAACCTATCTTCCATATTCATTTGCAAACCCATTTGAAGAATGTTTAGATGAATTAGGCAAACGCAAATAAACTCTTACAAAAATAATAAATGATAATGACTCAATCACATATCCTACAGTTGAAACTCCCCTCACTCCATCACGAGAAGGCAAAGAGAAAGTTGAACAAAATGGCAGTATCAATATTTTACAAGATGATACTCTATTACAAAACCTATATGAACAATTTGCATCAAACACTTCTACACAAATCAATAAAACATCCATGATTACTGCTCAGCTCCCAATTCGAAATTATTATCCTCAATCTATACCTATCGATCTTCACTTAGAGAAGAACAACATGTTGATACACCTTTTGCATATTCTAGTAGTGACCTCCTTGAATATAGATGAAAAATCTGATTACCAAATCCTTTCTTGGCCAACATATGGTAATGGCAGCCAATGCTGCACTCGCAAAACATCCAACTAATAATAATGATTCTACCATTGCTAGAATGCTTATTTTCAATTTTACTGAACAATTAAAAGGATGTTGGGACAATTACCTCAATATTGAACAGCAACAACAACAACAAGCAATTTTGATTGTTATTAAACGGGATCAGACTGATAACCGTATTATTAATCCAATCACCCGACAACCCACTAGTGATGTTGTTATCACATTAGTTACAACTATCACTCAATATTTCATAGGAAATACACAAATTGTTTTAGAAAGATCTATAGAATTATTAATTAATCTGCACTGTCCAACATTTACTCATTTCTGATGGTATAAAGACATATTTTTCAAATTATATCAAAGACATGATGCAAACCAAGATTTTTAGAAAGAATGATTTATAGCCGAACACCCAACTCTATTTGCTGAAAAAGTAAAAACTCGAATTAGAGCAAAACATAATGGACTAATCCTCATAATTAATATATTTTTGGCGAACTAATATCTGAGATTTGTGCTAAAGGATTATCACTTTGCAATGATATTAAACTTAAAAATCAATTAAAAAAGGAAAGAAAAACAGGTAGAACTAAATTAGGCCGATTATGTTATCAATTCGAATATAATTCTATTTTGTCCCCCATATCTAGATTTACATCCAAAAGAATTCGTTACAGAAAACAAAATCACAAATATTCTCAAAGGAGATATCCTGATAAAAAAATTCAAAATTATAAAAAGAAACCATATTACAAAAAGAAAAGATTCAATAATTCCAAATGTAAACCAACCTCCTCAACGAAACCTACATCTTGCTAGAATGTGGAAAAATTGGACATTATGCAAATAATGTCTACCAAAGAAGAAAATACAAAAATTAGAAATGTCAAATGAATTCAAAAGGCAATTAGAGTAAATTCTTTTGCTTGATAATATAACAATTCTGGTTTAGACCCGACCCATTTTCTTGTTTTTGAATCCAAGGACCCGTGTACTTAACTGTTGTTTATCTCTTTTTCATCTTAAGGCTTATTGAGTTTGGCTATTGGGAGTTTTGGTTATGTTTGAAGCGGTTAGGAAGTCAGTTTTTCAATAAGTTGTTGCCTAGATTTTTACCTGTTCACTCGAGCGATGTTTCTTGAGCTTGAGCAATATTTTACAGTCTGTAAAACTACTGAAAGTGTGATATCTGTGCTTGAGCAATATTTCTTGCGCTCAAGCGGTCTTTCCCAATCTGCAAAACTACTAGAAGGGGGTGATTGTGCTCTTGAGCGGTGGTTTTGGTCGCTCGAGCGGTATCACTTATTGTGTTTGTCGCTTGAGCAACCATTCTTGCGCTCGAGAGGTCTGTGCGTATATCAGTCCAAGAGGAAGCTATTCTCAATCACTTTTTCATCTCTTTCTCTCTTTAAACATTTCAAAACCCTAGATCCACACACACTCTCTCTCCAGTTCTCATTTCTAGTCCCAAATACTCTCAATCTGTTGGTTTCCTTACCCTAGTCCTTTGGAGTAAAAGATTGATCACGTCGAGGGCTTCATTCTAATTGGTGAAGTTTGTGTTTTTGGCTCCGTCAAGTTCTACTCTTTGTCTCCTCTTGTCTTCTACGTTGATGTAGGGATTTCTTTGACTCTTCTATATGGTTTTTAGCCTAGTTATTTACCATTTGAAAAAGAAAAAAGGTTAATGATTTGGAGATTTTTGAGAAAACCTAGGGTTTGAAATTGAAATCAAAAGAGGAATTTTCCAAATGGGTTCTTGAAAATGGTTGTGGGGATATGGTCACAGTTGAGCTTTGTTAAAATGATGGATATCTTTCCTTAAAAAAGATTTTGTAAGAAAAAGGGTTTTGCCTTAGATTTTGGATATTTTGAATTGTGAAGGGAAATGGAAATGATGTTAGGTATTGTGAAATTAGAACAATGTTTATGTTGATGATGACGATGAAGTTGGATATGTAATATCACTCCCATTAGAATTGATGAAATTGTATCTTTTGATTGGAAATTATCTTTTGAACTAGAAATATCTGTTTGGGCTATTGGTGGCGGATAGTCTTGATTGTTGTAGATATTACATGAGGGTTAGGTTGAATTGAAACTAATTTCTCATACATTGTGCATCGAGCATCATTTCATATTGAACATTGTAAATGTTTTGGTTTTTATCGTGGTGAATAAGGTTAGGAGGTGTAGTTGTGGTTTTATTATGTTGGCTTGTGTGTCCTTAGTGAAAGTCCAGAAACCTACGTAGTTAGGTGCCGATCCTTCCAGTTAGTACCGGTAAAATGGCTTTGATAATGCTTGTATAGCCTACTGGCAAATACGTACCTAGAGATTCTCAGTGTGTTGTATTAACTGCCCTGTTTTCTGATATAAAAGGGTTATTTTCATGAATTGATTTATAACTTGGGATTGCATTGTTTTGAGATGAAAAACAAGGAATATTTGACAAATGGTGCATTCGTATTCACCTTATAACTTTGCTAAGATTCATATACTGTGTTAGAGTATCTCTACTGGGTTGTGGCTCACTCTATGTGAAAAACAACTTTCAGGTACTGATGATATGCCTCCACCAAGGACGTAGCTTGGGCGGACTTGGAGCTTAAGGCTTCATTTTTAGTTTCTTGGTGTAATTATTTTTGTTTAAGCCCAAGACTTTACTTATATTGAGTTTACACTCATTTTGTTGTAGCCAAGTATCGTCTTGAAAAATTTTAGCCATTAAGGCATTTCATTACTTGGATTTATTTCTCTTTTTACACTTATATCCATGCCATATGCTATAGATTCAAAATTTAGGATTGGTGAATATATATTGCATGTCATTTTTTGTAATGATTAAAGATATAATGAATAGAATTTATGAGATTATTGATCAATTGTAGCACTATTATGAGATGAGTTAATGTTAATTATTTCGAGTCTTTATAACTTGGTATCAGAGTGACCGAGTTAGAATACTTTGGGATCGTGGGATATGGTTTTTACCACAATGGGTTCTCTTGCTAGATGATATTAGACATAGACCTAGTATGCTATGTGATGATATGCTTATGTGACTAAATGGGTATGAGATTTAATTTCTTAGACATTGATTGGGTCTACGAGTTTCTAGAAGTCCTGTTAAAAGAACACTTGATCACTGCTGTTTCTAACTCAAACTCTGGCAATGTTGCATGACGATCACTATCTAGAAAAGAAATTCGCTTGTGTTTATGTGATCATGTGCTTAAGTGGAGTGAACTAATTATAGTCCATTGCATTAGGACATGAGTGAATTAGCTTCGGCACATTTGTGAATGTACTAATCTATTGTGTTACCTTTATTAGGATGTCAGGACGTGGTGATGGTAGGCATGGTAGGCCTAGGCGGCAGGAGGTGCCGTTACTGGATGACATTTTGGCACAGAAGGAGGGAGTTGGTCCGGCCAACATGACCGAGCTGGCAGGTTAGCAAGCCATGGGCGCTTTGACTCGAGAAATGGCTAGTTCCTTGCGAGAGTCGATGGACATTCTCAGGGCAGAAAATCAAGTCCAGGCCCATGCAGTCAAGGCAGGGTCTTCTTTTCTGAAGAGTAAGTTCTTCCGGTAGAATTCGGATAAGTTTTTGGGGGATCCGAAAGAGCCACTGAAGGCAGATGAGTGGCTAGAGCAAATGGTGAAGACGTTCGGGATGCTTGGCATCGAGAATGATGGTTTGAGGGTGACTTTGGCATCCTTCCAGCTGAAAAGAGATGCGGGTCAATCGTAGAAATATGTGCATGGGTGCATTAGGGTGATTTAGGAGGCTTTTGTCAATGCCTTCCAAGACAAGTTCTTACCTTCCATGGCTAGGGAGAAGTTGAGGGACCAAAATTCTTGAAGCTCAAGCAACTGAACACGCCTATAGCAGAGTTTGAGGCAGCTTTTACTAGCCTCTCTAGATTTGCACCAGAGCTTGTGGTGATGGAGGAAAGCCGTTGTGTTAAGTTTGAGAAGCGGCTGAGGACTGGGTTCTTTTTCAAGGTGGCCGCGTCCATGATTAGAGATTACAGTCGTCTTATGGCAATTCATTTAGAGACCATGATTCAGACGGATGAGGAGAGGATGAGGGGCTCCAAGTAGAGGAGTCAAGAGGTTTAGAGAGAGATGAGGGACAACAAGAGGAAGAGGGGTTCCACCCTACAGCAGTCCTAGGCAACACAGTTCAGATCCACATTTCCTATATCGAGTTATGGTTCAGGGAGGAGTAGTCAGGGTGGGATCACTTGTTTTAAGTGTGGTCAGTTGGGCCACAAGTCTTCAGTTTGACAGCAGAAAGAAGGAGGACAATAGTCTGCGTCGTCTGCAGTTCGTTCTCAGAACTAGAGTTAGGAGAGAGGGCAGCTGCCTACCTGTTATCAATGTGGGCAGTCAGGGTATTTGATGAGGTTTTGCCCTTAGGCAAGTGGCACATTTGGTGCATCTAGTTCGACACAGAGCCATCAGCCTACCCAGTCAGTATAGGCCTCGAGGGCCACTCAGGGAGCCTCTTCGGCTCAATCAGCTTACCAGTCTTATGCTCTGAGGGGTGAGCAAGTGAAGCAAAGACCTACAGGACGTGTGTATGCTATTACCATGCCAGATCAGTTGCCAGTACCCTCTATTTTGAGAAGCAACTTCTTATTGTTTAATTCTATTGCCAATGTATTGATTGATACTGGTGCATATCATTTCTTTATTTTGTCTGCATTCATATCAATTTTGGAGTTAGAAATGGCTCAGTTAGCATCTTCACTCAGGGCAGAGTAAAGTTGATCAGCGAATGCACCGACTCGCCTGACTTGCCTGACCCGACTCGACCCGACCACGTTTGGGTGGATGCGGGCCTAGATTTTGGCTTTTCACGGGTTCGGGTCGGGTTGCGGTTGATCCGCCAGTGCACCCATTAAACCCGACTCTCTCGCTTTTGTCTCTTTTTTTTTTTTGCCCCATTTTTCTGATCTTAGACTCAAACTAACCTAACACCTAACCCCATTCATTTTCGATATATACACACACACACACTCTCTCTCTCTCTCTTCTCTCTCACTCTCTTCTCCCAAAACCCTGTCCATACTGACAGCAGCGACGATCGAGCGACGATCTACACTAAAAAGTGATCAGCAATCAACGATCTGTGTTTATATTAGGGGTGAGCATGGTCCGGATTGGACCGGATTGGGATAAAACCAGGACCAATCCGTTATTTATGATTTCTGAAAAATTGGAACCAATCCAATCCGTTTAAATCATGGAACCAATTCGAACCAATCCATTTAAATACGGATTAGATCGGTTTAGGACCACGGATTCACATAATTAAGTAACAAAAAATATATATATAATACTTTAATTTCATAAAAACATAAACATAACGCTATATTTGTTCCACAATAGCAACATGTCTTTCTATAATAACAACATACTGTTCTATAATTTAAACAACCATAAGAAAACTGGTTTCACCATAAGTATTTAGACCATTACAAATTAAAACTAAAAACTAACAAGCAAAAGTAATAAAAGAAGATATTATGCAGGTTTAGGTTTGAGTTTAGGTATTATATGGAATAAGAGAAGATACTATAGGGGAGAATGTATAATAAAAATATAGACTATTTGTATACGGTCCGCATCGGTTCCAATCCGAAACCGTGGGGTTCAATCCGGAACCAATCCGTGGACTACGGATTTTTAATTCTTCAATCCGGAACCGAACCACGGATTCAAAAAACCAATCCAAACCTACCGGATTGGACTGGACTTGATCGGATTACGGATTTCACGGATTCCTTGCTCAGTCCTAGTTTATATATATATATATATATATTTGTACGCTTTCAGCTAGCCCTTTTCTGAGAATCTCATATTAAAACCCTAACCCATTGGCATTCTTCGACCTGAAAAAGGATCGGCGATCAGATGTGGTGGTGAGATATTGTAATATTTTTAGATGACTATAATATTTTATTTTGGATGATTGTAATACTTTATTTTGGATGGTTGTATGTTGAAAATTTGTGCTGCGTTGTTGCGCCCACTATCCAGGTTGTTTGTTGTGCCCACTGCCTAGGCTGTTTGTTTGTTGTATATGTATACACAATGTTTTTTGGATGATTGTAAATTTGAAATACTATTGTTTCTTTGTTGTATATGTGTTTGCCCACTGCAGTGTTTATGTATGCATTACACATAGGTGGTGGTTGAGGAAGGAAGTACACATGTTAAATTATGTTGAAAATTTGTAAAATTTTTGAACTGCCAAACCGATTCGCATCCATCCGCCAATCCACTCAATCCGCATCTGTTGGATTGGTGGACGGATGCGGATGGATTTTCTCTAATCCGCCAATCATGGCCACAACCGACCCGTGACCACCCCTAGGGTAGAGTCTCCAGTTGGGGGTAAGGTTGACTTGGACCGGGGATGTCGTGGTTGTGAGATTGAGGTTGCTGGTCGCTGGTTGCCAACTTCCTTTTGCCTTTGTATTGTTAGACATATCGAGTTTCGATGTCATTTGGGGTATAGATTGGTTATCGTCGTACTGTACTGTTATAGATTGTTACTGTCAGAGAGTTACAGTGTGCACCTTAAGCGATGATTGTTTTTGTTTTCTAGGGGACCGAGCTGATAGAATCTTATCCCCAGTTTATGACCCTCGTGGTAGGGGCAAGTTTAGTTGTCTTCTTGCAGCTTTCTTGGGTAGTGAGAGTGATGTGGTTGGAGTTGAGTTGTCAAGGGTAGTTTGTGAATACTCGGACGTCTTTCTGAGGATCTTCCTAGTTTGCCACCCCACATTCTTTATAAGCAGTATCTTAGAATGAAGAAGACATCCGAAAAATATTGTATTTTCCCTTTTGTGAGTTTTGAGTGTGAGTGTTTGTGTATTTGTTTATGTTGTGTCTTATTTGCCTAGAACAATGGGATCCACTGTAAGAATTTAAGTATTTCTTTTGTAATTCTCTCTTGTTAATGTAAGTGTGATTGTGTTATTTTTATGCCTATTCTTAATAAATTTTATTGTTTGCATAGATTTTATTATTACAAAAAAATATATATATTAAAATAATTAGAAGCACGATTTGAAAAGACTGATTCTAGATTTAAAAGTCTCAATTCTATGCCTCATGAATATTGGGATGAACATCAACGTATCAAATACCACATATATAGATATCAAAAAATGTTACATATTCTGTCTTCTATTTAAACTGTTTTTAATTCACAAAGACTATATACTACTGGGTCTTATCCAATACCAAATACATAGCTATCAAGAAAAGTTAGATATTCTATCTTCTATTTAAACTGTTTTCAATTCAGAAAGACTATATACTACTAGGCCTTTTATGGGGCCTAAGTCAAGAAAGTTAATGAGGCTTCTTTTTATACATTTTAAATGGTTTAATTACACAAAAAATCTCAAGGTTTCGCGCATTTCTTCATTTTAAACCCCAGGATTTTAATTTTGAAAAATTAAACCCCATCATTCCACCTGTGATTCAATTTGACCCCCCATCTCCGTCATATTAAACTAACGAAAATCTGGACAAAATTTCATATTTAAACCCATATGTTCAAGCACTTGTATCTCCCTCGTCTCTGTTTCGCCTCATTTTCATGTCATTGGATTCACCTCATAGCGTAGTTTTCATTTCATCCCTCATACGCCTTGTTCCACCTCTTTTTGCGTGCCGTCAGAGCTTCGAAAGTTGGCTAAAAATTAGATTTTTCTCTTTGGGCAAAATTTTCAAATTCAAACCCACATGTTCAAGCACTTGTATCTCCTTCGTCGTAACTCTATTTCACCTCATTTTCACGTTGTTGGATTCACCTCATGGCCTAGTTTTCATTCCACCCCTCATACGCCTTGTTTCATCTTTTTTGCGTGGCGTCAGAGCTCTAAAAGTTTTTTTCCAAAAATAAGATTTTTTTTTTTTTCCTTTCTGCCTTTGTCTTCTATCTCCATGCTTCTTCTTTCCTCATTTTTTTCCACAATTATTCTATATTTTCCTCTTTCTTCATGGCCCTTCCACCAAGCTCGTAGTGACCACCGAACCTCCGACAGTGGCAATGCTATTGAGTATGGAGTTATATGAGTTACATGATGGGGAAGAAACATAAGGGTAGGGGAAGGCCATGAAAGAAGAGGAAAAAAGAGAATAATTGTGGAAATGAAAGAGGAAGGAAGAAGCATGGAGATAAAAGATAGAGGAAAAACAAAAAGGAAAAACAAAAAAAGAAAGAAAAATCTTATTTTTGGCCAACTTTTGGAGCTCCAACAGCATACAAAAAGAGGTAGAACAAGGCATATAAGGAGTGGAATGAAAACTAAAACATGGGATGAATCCAATTATGCAAAAATGAGGCAAAACGGAGTTATGATGAGGGAGATACAAGTGTTTGAGCATATGAGTTTGAATGTGAACATTTTGCCCAAAGAGAGAAATCTTAATTTTGGCCAAATTTTGGAGTTTCGAAGGCACGTAAAAAGAGATGGAACAAGGCATATGAGGGGTGGAATGAAAACTAGGTCATGAGATGAATCCAACGACGTGAAAATAAGACGAAACAGAGTTACAACGAGGAAGATACAAGTATTTGAATATGTGGGCTTGAATATGAAAATTTTGCCTAAATTTTCGTTAGTTCAATATGACAAAGATGGACAAGGGGGCCAAATTGAAACACAGATGGAAGGATGGGGTTTAATTTATCGAAATTGAAAAACTGTGGTTTGAAATAAAAAAATGCGAAACCCTGAGATTTTTTGTGTAATTTACCCCATTTTAAACATTATATATTTTTTTTGTTTATTTGAATATTATTTTTCTTACTTTATGTGATGCAAAATAATTAATTAAAATTTTTCAATTAAGTCTTTACAATATATCATTTTCAGTTGATATTAATAGCTAATCGGGTATGCTTTGGATAAATATGTTATAGTTAATTCAATTAATTAATATATCTTGTGTTGTACTCAATATTAATTAATTTTGAAATATACATGTGAGATTAAGACTATTTTTCAAACTATTATTGTCTAGTGATTTTAATTTTTTAAGTTAAATAAAAAAAGTTAATATATTTTCATATTTATTATGATACCCTCTAACATTACTCTAAGCCCTCTTCGTGTTTCAGAGGTAGGCATGAGATTGGGACTAAAAGTGAGTAAGACTCACTAATATTATGTTTGTTTGCAACTAGTACCAATAGACTGTGAATCTCGTAGATGAAGGGAATTGGTGTTGGAAAATAATGATTTTTTGACAACTTTTATTCGAAATTAAAGTGGGACTCAACCGCCGGTTGAGGTGGGTCTGAGTGGTTTTATATTCTCTTAAGTGTGAAGATTGCAATACAAAAATAATGATACGAAATCATTGAGTTGTGACTGAGAATTGTCTCCTAAAGTAGGCATAAATAAAGTTAGGCGATTTGAACTTAGTCTTAGTTTGGATTGGGCCTAGGCTTAGACTTGTGCTTGTGCATATGCTGGGTTTGGGTTTGGGTTTGGGTTTGGTCTTGGACTTGGACTTGGATTTGGATTTAATCTTAAGTTTGGGCTAAGCTATATTGTGTTTGGCTTAGCTTGTGCATGTGTTTGAGAATTGGATTTGGATCGGGTTATAACCTAACATTAATATCCATTTTGTGACCTATCTAGTTGGTTTATTCAACCATCATTATATACGCATTTATTTGTATATTTTAAGCACATGAAAGGTTTAGACCTCTGTAACTCTCATTTTACGATGATGGAGTTGATGACCATATTAATGGCCATAGGTTTTCAAGTTTTGTAACTTTAGCCCTAATGGCTAGAGTTGATGGTCTTAGTTAATAGCATTTGGTTAATGACATTTGATGGCCCTATTGATGTATAGCCTTTCATGGCTAGGGATTCCCCTACTTGTATAAATAGAGGTCTTTCCCCTCCAACTTAGTAGAAGAATTTTGGAGAGGTTTTTGATGGAAAATGGAGATGGTGTTTTCAGATAAAAAGTTGGAGAAGTTTTTTTCCACCAAATTTTTTTTTCCTATCTTCTTTTGCTAGCCACTTCTTTGGTTCTTGTTGGAGAGAGTGCAACCATTGTCAAGTTCCCTGAAGCTATTCTGTAATAACCCTCATCTTGTCTTAGTCACATTTATGAGCATTCGCATGATTTTGTCTTGTTAAGCTTGCATTTGTAGACTTTGACTTGTTTTGCCAAGGTGAAGGTTCTTGTCTTGTCTTGATGCTATCATGTTTTGCCTAAGTGTTATATGCATGCTTTGTTCCTTGCTTGTGTGTTGAACCTAGGCTGCCTACCTTTGCTATCTCAATCCTAGGTCATATCTTTGAGCCTTTTACACCTAGGCCATTGCACGCCAACACCTAGGACCATCTTGGAACCACTTTGGTTGACCTCCACCTTCAACTTGGCATATTGGCCAAGATGTCATCATCTAGGCCAAGGTGTGCATCACCTAGGCTGAGATGTGCATCACCTAGGCCGAGATATGTATCATCTAGGCCGAGATGTTATCATCTAGGCATCTTAGATCTTTGATCCTTACACCTAGTGATCTTATTCCTGGACTGGTATGACCTAGACCGAGGTGTGGCATATCTAGGCCAAGGTATGGCACAGCTAGGCCAAGTGTTATCCTTCCTAGCCGAGATCAGTGAGACCTTACTTGCCCAAAGCCTATGTCTTGATCCGAGATCATTGCCTTGTCAGAGTGCCCATGTCACCTTACTTGTCATACACACTTTGTCATACTCTTGTCTTTTCACTCTAGTACCTTTTTGAGGAGATCCAATCAGATTATGCCACATGTCCCAGCAGTAGGCTTTAGTTAGTGAGCTATTAAGAAAACATATCATTTGCTATATCTTTGCCCTAAAAGAGAGAGAAGCTCTAGAAAAGAGGAAGAAGGAGTTCTTAGAGTGAGAACTAGATTTCCAAGCTTGATCTTTAGAGTTTGAACCGTTTAATCTGTGTTTTGAGATTAGATTCTTGATCTACTCTTGTTGTTCTTTATGTTTATATGATCACATTGCATGATCTAGCATGATTCATGAGCCATGCATTGATTTAAAGTTTGGTTTTAGAAAGAGAAAATGATGTTCTTGTGTTCTTCAAGAAAAGCCTTGTTTTGATCCGAAAGTTTGTAACAAGTTCCATGTTTTTGTATTTGTTTTCATGAAATCTTCAACTATGGGTACCCATGTCCATATTTTTGAACTCATACCATGAAATCTCAGATTTTGAATAAAAAGTTATGGTTTTTGGCATTCATGTTCTTCATGTCCTTCAAGAGGAAACCCAGATTTCCAGACTTCATTTGCCTAAGTGTAGTCACCAAGACCTACTCTTGCCTAGATCTCACACTTAGGCCAAGTATTGCATCTCACCTTGGCCTACCTTGCATGATCAGTTGCACCTTAGTCTATCTTGCATGTACACCTAGGCCGACCACAGCACACCTAGGTCAACCATGGTACACTCTTGCTGGCACCTTGTAACATCTTGGCAGGCAGCCGCACACCTAGGCCTAGGAGACCACACCTCGGCCAAGACTTCCTGAGTGCACCCAGCTAGGCCATTTTGGCCTAGATCATCTCTGTGCATCCATTTCAAAACCTGGTTGGTACCCAGCATGTTTTCCCTAGAAGAAAAATAGTGTTTTGACTCCCAGCACATGTTTTGCTTTGTCTTGACTTGGTTTTGGAAAGAAATGACGGGATTTTTGTTTCGTACTTGAAGCTTGTTTTGAGAACGCATTGCATAACCATCTTTGAGCATTCCTTCTTGTCTTCTTGAAATGCATTCAGTGGACTTTGCCATGTATTTGTAGGTCTTGGATTCTTGTCCTAATTCCCTACATCCGAAGAGCTATTGTGAGTGGTATTTTGAATAAAGCTATGTTATAATGTTTTAATAAAGCTTTGCTTTGCTTTGTTTTGTTTTGGAAAAGTATTTGATCAAGCATAAATGATTATCCTCTAATTTTTGTATCAAGTATTATGTTTATTTTGATGACATTTTTGGAAGGTCCTTTCGTGCTAGGGGACGTTAAGCCTATGTAGCACCTATGTTTGAGATAGCTCTTTGCCATCGACGGTCATGTACGGATGGTACACCAACGGTCTTGTACGGGTTGGTTACGTTTTGCCACCGATGGTTTTCCAAGTGGGTTGTCTAACCGATTCCAGGTCGGCCACCGACGGTTGTGAACGGGTGTGCTTCAATTCCGGGTCAGTTATTCCTTTGTTTTGTCAGGAATGTCATCCTTTGTATTATGTAGATGTTAGTAAACATCCCAAGAAGCTTTGAAAGAATTTGAATGATGAACTTGATTCATCCCATGATTTGTTACAAGCTATGATATGTATTGTTTTGATAAAGATCTCAGATATCATTCATTCAAACCTTTATTATTTATATCATTCACTGAGTATCCAAGCTCACCCTCCCCTTTATATATATGTAGGTGACGAGTAAGAAGGCGGTGACGCCTAAATGTTATTTGCAAGTTGTTTTCGGATTCATGTTTTGCTAGCATCTTGAAGATTTTGCTTCTTAGTTTGTAATTCATGTCTTTTGTATATTTCAGCTTGAGAAACCTTTTGATCAAGATGTAATATGTATTTTATTTTGTATTCAAGTTGTAAAAACTATGTTAAGATGTATGTTATTTCATTAGATCTATGCACAGCTCTTATGGACTACTTAGATTTAAATTTATTGCTTCCGCACATGCAAGCCCCATATGTATACTCTGATTGTGTGAAACTTTGTAAGTTGGCCTTTGATAATCTCGGATTACTAGCCATCATGGCACCATTCTACTAGGGGCGGAATGGGGTCGTGACATATTCAAAAGGTGCTTCTGCATTAGCTGGTTTTAACTTTCATATCTTGGGAGACAGACGTCGGCATACCTTCAGGATCTATCGGGAAACGGCGAATCTATTTTAAAGAAACTGTCTAGCGTAGTCTTCAGTTTGCCTTTTTTCTTATCATTTGTTCGTAGTTTTTCAAAAATTTAGTTTACAAAGATGAGTTTTAATCTTTAGTTATATATGTTAATAATTTGTTTTATTAGTAATGTAATCTAATTCATTTCTGTATTTTTAGTTGTATGTTTTATTTCGTATTTCGTTCTTTAAATAAATAAATAAAATTGTTTTGCCATTTCTATTTAATTATTTTATTATATATATATTTTTTTGTATTATTATGGAAAAATACCAACACTTAGCTTGGAAAGGACTATTTTATCCTCTTGTTGCCTTAATTTACTTACTCCACTTGGTTGGTATGGTCTTTTCCCTTTTTTTCTTTTTTTCTTTTTTTTTTAAATTCTTCAACCATTCTTTATATAAAAATTATTTTATATAAAAGTAGTTCAATATAAAAATAATTTTTAATATTAAAATATAATAGTATATCTATATATTAAAAAATAATATAGTACCCAAAAAAATATATTTGTAAAATATAATTTTTAATATTAAAATATATCAAAAACATAGGAGTATTTATGAAATTTCATGTAGTTAATCCCATCATAAAATAACAACACAAATAAGAATTTTTACTAAGTCGGTGGTCATCAAACAAATACAAATTTTCTTAACCTCATCCCTCAATCCTGCCACACTAACAATCTTTTAAATAACAATTCTCAAATTAACAATCTCATCCAACCTAATTCTAAAAACAAATGGCCTAAGGCCGCTATTGATTTCATAACAAAATCAAAAGCAAATGTAAGACTCGACATGCAATGCTTTGCCCGATTCTAAAATTTTAAGTCTACGTCTGGCCTAATCGAAGTACTTGGATTTTGACTAGTCAACGAGCTAAACTCAAATTGACCCATCCTATATTTCTAAGGCCCAGGCCCTACCGACATGAAATTATGAGCTTATGGGCTTGGCTTGGCCCATTTGGGCCTAATTTAGCCCAGGTTTGAGGTTTTTTTACTAAATTAAAAATTAATTATAATTTTTTAAACAATATAATATAACATTTAAAAATGCATGCCAACAATTAAATTGAAAGTAAGAGAAAAGGCTTACATCACTGTAAGATACGTATATGCTAATTACGTTGGTAAAATATAAATTTGTCAATCATTTGAACTTCTCTATACCCAAATAAACTATATATACAAGAATAATTAATAGAAAATTTAATAAAACTAATTAAAACAGTGCAATTTTATTTATTTTTAAATGGAAAAGCATGACACTATTTTTTTTAATAGAAAAAAGATGCAGGCCTAGGCATTGGGGTTTGGGCCAATCCATTGCCCTTACTTTTCAACCCAAGCCCAATTCACGTATTTCAGGGCCAGGCTATCATTGGGCCTAGGCCAGGATGAAGTTTGATGGGAGATTCCATTTGAACCCAAAAAAATCATTTGTACCCAATTTTCTAATATTCTCTATTAAATTATTTAGAATTATAATTTATTCTCAATATAATTTATATTTTTTCACAAATTACCCGTTAAAATAAAATCATAATTTATAGTATACCCAAATAAAAAACCTTAAATTACACATAAATTGATAGGAATATTCATTAACATAAACGTAAAATTAAAACCATCTCAATAAGTCAAAGACCAGTGAACGAAACTCAATAGTTTGATACCTAATGATGATAAGAATTTACTGACAAAAAATTGATTCTGGAATGTGACAAATAATGATCAGACGATGTGAAAATTCAAAGGCAAGTTGCTCCCAATCTATTAAAGAATTGAATAAATTAGTCTTAACTGGAGAGAACTTCTTTTTACTTGATATTTTTCAAGTAATCAATTTTTAATCAAGAATTATAGTTTGATATTTATGTGAATACTTATCTTTTTTTTTTTGATGGATTGGTTTAAAAAATACTCTTGATTATTATTCTTATTTATTATTTGATTTTATTCAAATTTTCTTTTGGTGGAATAGATTTTTTTTTTTGAACTAGGAAATACCAAATGGCTAAAGAGACCTGAATAGGAAGAATATGTATAAGTGATTAGGGTGTACCATAAGAAGAAAAAAAAAATTATTTTAGGGTTTAATGTGTATTGCCCTTATTAGTAAATTTACATTATGATATAATAGGAACTAAAATTTTAATTGGGTGTGGGTAAATTCTATTTCCACACATAAATTCCTCTCACTCTACAACTTAATGAATTTTTTTTAATTATATTTTTATCCTAAAATAAAAATACCAAAATACCCTTTATCTTCCACATCCAAAACCCTAATTTCCAAACCACCCAAAATTTCTAACCCTAACCAATCGCCGCACAACCGGCGACTTCCTCCTTGAACCACCTCAACCATTCTCCATCGTCTTCGTCACCTCGTAATGGCCCCTATTGTTGCGATCTTTGCCATCATGATTGCGCCTTCCATCATTGACACCATCATCGGCTTCACCCTAACACACTTTCTTCTTCTTTTTCTTCTTCGTCGTAGGGTTTGTAGGAGTCCAATCACGCAAACCAGAAAACACCATCACCAATCATCGATTTCAAGCTCCTAGTCGAAGTTTCAATCGTCTCCAGGCCGCCGCAATTGCCTTCGACAAGAAGCTCCTGACCCTTGAGATCGTCGCCTCGCCATTAGCAGCCACTTTGATGGGTTGGGAAAGAAAATAAGAAGGATAAGAAGGAAATGGGATGGAAGGTTGCGGCGGCGATGTCGATGGCGATGGTGATGAGGTGGTGACGTCAGTGGTGAAGAGAAAAAATGGGTGGAGAAAGGGTTTGGGAGTGAGGCTGGTGGTAGTGAGACAAGTGGAGTGAGGAAAAGATTGGTTGGAAGAGGAAAATGCGACGACGACGAGCTACAACGGAGGCAATGGCGACGGGCTACAGTAGAGGCTATGGTAGAGGTGGCGATAGTGGCTAGTTAAGGTTAGAGATTAGAGTTAGTATTGGAAAGATGAAAAATAGGATATTTCTAGTATAATAGGTTGTGTACGGAGTAAAACATTTTTTTTATAAATTTATTAAGTATGTGAACTGAGATATGATGTGCACAGAGATAAAAAGATATGTAGAAATAGAATTTCCCTTAGGCGTTCTAAATTACTATTAGGGAAAATTACTCGTATGTCCTCTTTGAAAGGTGTGTACTCTATTTAATCTCACAACCTTTTGTACCCAAAGGCGTGTTTTCCTTGTCCTCTTTCTTTGTGTTTCCTTATTCTTTTTCTTTTTCTGATATCCGGTGACCACGCCTTCTTTCTTCTCTTTCTCTTTCTGATATACAGTCACCAATGACTAGTAACCACCATCGATTGGGTTTATCGACAATCATCGACCACCAATTCCTTACTTCGCCCTTTACTGACGACAAAGGAGATGAGTTTCTAGCAAAAAGATGAGTAGATCTATTACATCAAATCTGAGTAGATTTACATTAAATCCAGTTAAATCTAAACCAAAAATAGTTATTGGAATATAATCATCTCTCTATATCTGTCTCTCTTGTTCGATCTCTTAATTTTTCTACTTTTCCTTTGCTACACACTTCCCGTTGCCTGTTTTAATGGAGAAATTTTCAAATTCTGAATAAGTTGTTTTGAATTTTAGTTATAAACGGTGAAAACTGTAAAATTTTCCAGTTTCAATTTTTTTGGTGCTGAAATGAATCATACTTTAAAACTGTAAAATTTTGTAGTTTCATAACATGCTTTTACTACAAAATGTCGTGGCTTCATAACATATTTTTCAGTTTGATTAATAACGATAAATGTTTAATAGAATCATACTTGTTACAATTTCAAAACTTGTTTTTCAGTTTGATCAATATTAGAGATTGTTTGCTTAAATCTTACAAAAATTAAAAAAGAACATTTTTTTTTTCCATTGTTGCTATTTGTTGTTACATTTTTTTTTTCCTTTTAGTTTATCAATATTTTAAACATTTGCTATATTTTTTTCACTCTTATTTCTTCATTTATTCCTTTTTTTTTTTGGCAATATTCAGGTCATTCCAGTGAGTCTTCGATGATATTCTTGACGTTCAACGAACGTTCTGGACATTTCAATAACTTCCAGTGACGTTCAGAACACTCAGGCCCCGCCCTGACCATGGGCCCACAAGGCCATGACTTAGGGTTCCTCAAAATAAACCCAAAAAAGGGGGACCCTTGCTATTATAATTTAGTATAATATATTAGGTATGTTTTAAGTCCAAAAAAAATTTAAAAAGGCCCAAACTAACTTCAAAGAAATTGACCCATTAAAAAATTGAAAGACCTAACAGTGTGACAGCAGCAGTCCAACAAAGCAGTAGTTTGAAAGGCCCAACAATTAATCCAATTCCTAATTCCTAACAGTTAAGGGCCAACAGCAGTTTGAAAGGCCCCATTTTTTCTAATTTCTAACCCTACCTTCTCTTAATCCAATTTTCCTTACAATTTGTTTGACAGCACACCAGAAGCCCAAGCCAACAAAGCAATGAAGCAACAGCACACAAACAGAGCAGAGCACACGGAGGGGAACAGCAGCAAGCACAGGTATTTTTTTTTTCTATTCAATTAATTAAATATTTGCCTTGTCTTTTGCTCAATTAATTGCTATTATAATATTAGTATTTATATCATTAAGAAGAATTTGTTTAAGTTTAATAGTTCACATCACATAATTTAAAAGTTTTGTATTGTGTTTTGTTCACATCACATAATTAAATCTTTTGTCCTTTACCTTAAAAAAAAAAATTCATTCAATGAAAAAAAAAATGTGAAGGCTTCCAGAAATTTAGTAGTTGATTATCGACTTTGGGCCCTAAAAATCTCAAGGCCGATCTTGAGAACACTTCGGCGATATTTCAACAAATTTCTGGTAATACTCAGGCGACTTTCTGGTGATGTTGAACATTTCGGCGAGCCACCGGTGACCATTTGACGAAAGCCCAGCGGTGATGGGATGTAGTAGCATCTTTAAATTATTTTTTTTAAAAAAAAGATTTTTTTAATAATAATAAAAAATATATAGAACTAATTGATGTAAATATTTTATTTTGAGACTTAGGCCCCGTTTGGGAACTTACTTTTTTAGCCAAAAAGTCAAAAAGTTACTAAATTAGCCAAAAAGCCAACAACCCATACCAAAAAGTCAAAGATTTTCTTTTCTCTCTACTTTTTGCACATCTTTTCATAATTAGCCAAAAAGTCATCACAAACATACATGTTTTTTTTACCTACCTTTTTAGTCAAATAGTTAAAAAGTTACTAAATTAATCTATTCCCAAACAAGGCCTTAGATGTGTTTTGAATTTCATATATTGAACCTACTAATAAGTGTCTCTTACTATTTAGAAGCAAATAGAATCATTCTTCGATGGGTCACAGCAGCCCACGAGCCTGGACTTTTTGACGAGGGTTGAGCAAACGTGCTTTTAACATGCACAAAATTGTGACTAAAGGCTCATTTGGGAAGTAATCTTTTTAGGTTAAAAGTTATAAAGTTACTAAAAAAATAAAAAAGTCAACATTCTATACTAAAAAGTCAAAAATTTATTTTTCACTCTACTTTTGCATACTTTTCGTAAAAAATCAACAAGTCATCTCAAACATATTAATTTTTTATATATCATATTTTAATCAAAAAGCTAAAAAATTACTAAAAAATGCTGTTTCCAAACGAGTCCTACAGAAGCTTTGTATTTATGCCTTAGGCACAAGGAAGAAAATGAGAGCAAGATGAAATTATGGGTTCATTTGGGATGTGGGTTGACTTTTTGATTTTTTAATTTTTTGACTATTTTAGTTTGGGGCTAAAAAGTCTCGTTTGGAACAGGTTTTTTGGCTTTTATGAGAGAAAAATAAAATAATTATGGTGTTTAGATGTGACATTTTGTCTTATTGGATTAAAAAACCTACTTTGTCTTTTTGTAACTATTTTAGCCAAAAAAATTTATTTTAACTTATGCCAAACGAAGATATATAAAAATTCTCATTCTATATATAGTGATTTTATTACTTTTATAAATTAGAGACAAAATAATTTCACATTCTTCAGCCTTTTTTTATATAAAATATCACCCATTTTAAACATGACGATTTTTTTTATATAAAATATCACCCATTTTAAACATGATGATTTTGAATTATTGGTTGAAGTTGTTGAAATGGTGTTTCCAATTGAGGACTTATTAAACACGTAACTGGTTGGAATGAATGAATCTAAGCAGCAAATCAATAGCCACCATAGTCAAAAGTACAGCTGAGCATGAAGCTGCAATGTTATTAAGTGCAGCGGTATTTTTAGGAACATGACCAACATTTGCATTTCTCATGGGAGTTGTTAACATGTCCTTTTCTAAGAAAATTCTTGGGGAGTTTACATAAAGTATTTGCGTTAGACTATTTGATACAGTTCTGCTTGTAATTTATTAAATAGAAATAATTTAAATAATTGAAAAAAAAAATGATTCTAAAAGCTGGGTAAAGGGTGCTTTTAATTTTTATTTTTAGATTATTAATTTTTAGTTTACAATAAATTTTACCAAATAGCACCAATGATCATGTGTTTTTTTATCAATTGGGTTTATTATCTCATTTGTTAGTTTAACTGATCCCACTACTTATGTCTATTATCAATATAGTAATGACACATCATATATTTTTTTTAAAAAAATTATTGGGTTGTTTCGATACAGAGTAGTGTTACAACTTACACCGATCATATTTTTATACTGATTGGGTCTATCATCTCATTTGCCATTAAGTGTATTTGTTGAATGTATCTTATTATTCATATATGTTATCAATACAATTATGACACATTATATTTTTATACTATTAATATTTAGAGTGTGCTTTTGGGTCTTTGTGGGCTTACCATAGGACCTACATCGATGATTTGAACTATTAAATATATAGGGTTTATCGAGTACTTCACCCTTATAAAAAAATTACATTTATCGAATATTGATAGTCAATTGATCAGATCAAATTTGTGTCAATAGTAAGTATGATTTTAAAAATAAATTATTGACACAAATGTGATTTGAATAAGTGACTATTAATATCTATTTTATAGGGATGAAGACGAGTTAGATCATCAAGACGGGCCTAAAATGAACCAAATTGGATTGTCCAATTAGAATACCCAACTACAGACAATCCACGCCCATAAATATAATATGACATACAAACGTGAGAGAACTTTTCTGGGATGGTGAGAAAAAACTTTTCTGGGATGGCGTGAAATTTAAAATCAACGGTGTATATTAAAAATTAGTGTTGTGAGGTAATAATTAAAAATGATTGAGAGTTTTAATTTAAGAGTTTTAAGGGAAGTTTTAATAATGAGGGTTATTATGTGGTTTGATGTGATATTTAAATTTATTTATTTGTGCTTTTTTTATGTTATATTATTAGAATTTTAATTTTAGAACTCTTAATTACTATTATTAAATGAAACCTGGCCTAATGTGAAATTTTAAATTTTTTGGGATTTTGATTATGGGATGGTAGCATTGCGTTGGAAGGTTAATCTTGACCATGATGTGAAACTTTTTTGGGATTTTGATTATGGGATGGTAGCATTGCTGTTAGAAGTTTAAAAGTAAATTTTAGAGTTAATTATTTAAAAATTTTATTTATAAATGTTATGGTAGTTTAAGTTTTATCTAAGATTTTTTTAAATTAATAAGCCTTATTTAGTAAAATTGAGAATATTATCAGTTTTTTTTAATTTTTAAAACTAAAAATATTATCAATTTTGTATAATAATATTATAGATAATTGTTTCACTAATCGATGGAAAAAATATAGCATAAGATTAAACGTTTTTACCCTTTCACTAATTGGTTTGATTCAACTATCCAACAAAATCGAGAAGATTATCAGTTTTTTCTAATTTTAAAACTAAAAATATTTTCAATTTTTTTATCTTAATTTTTTTTTTCCAGCTTTACACATTAATATTCCATCATCATGTTCCTTTATAGACACAATTTTTAGTTTTGCACCAAAAAAAAATTCAATTTTTTTTATTTCTTTTCAAAAAAAATTCACTCTGATTGGTTTTGGTTTCCAAAATTCACTTTTAAAAAAATTCTACTTTTTTGTTTTTCGTATTTTTTTTATTTTCACTAAATTTTTTTAATATTTTAAGCAATATTTTTTTAAATTTTTAGACACACCTAATATAAATACACTTAAAAAGTAATTTTTGTGAAAAATATATTTAAAAAATCATTAAATACCAAAAATACAAACAAAATATGAAAATTCAATATATTTTTCGTATTTGTGTGTATTTATTAATTTTTTAAAATACTTTTTCACAAATGTTTTATTTTTTAGATCCATCTAAATAAGATGCATCTAAAAAAATAAAAAAAATTACTTAAATTGTTAAAAATATTCACAAAAAACAAAATAAAAAATCTAATTTTCATAAAATCAAATTCAAAAAACTGAAACCAATCTATTTTCGTCAATTTTATTTAATGAAAACACGTTGACGGCTTAAATTAAAAAAATTAAAAGTAAAAATAAAAATCGAACTCTGATTTTATATATATATAGCTATTCCAAATTATAATAAAAATTTGAAAAAAAAAAAAACAAGAATGTAAAGAGATAAAATAAGAGGGTAAATAGTAAGGGTTTGCTTGGGATTATCTAAATAAATATATTTCTTAATTTTTTATAAAAAAAATATATATATAAAAATAAAAAAATAATAATATGATTAAAAAACGATAAAAAAATATAAAAAAATGTGTTATTTGCAGAGATGACAAATAATCCCTAAGCGCGAGGTCAGTCAAAGGACAGCTCCAGCGCGTTTACAACCACGAGCCCTTTTGCGTACTTTTTTAAACCAAACCAAACCAAAAGGGCATTTTAGGTTAAGTCTGGGGAGTTGAAATAATTCATTTTTTTTTTTTTTTTTTCATCAAATCTCATATTATTTTTTTATTTTTTTATATATCTTTTCGTAAAAAGATAAAAAATAGACTTATTTAAGTTATCCTAAACAACCCTTTAATGCTCCATCCCCTTCTAAAGCAATCTTTTTTCTTTTTTTTTATCGCGCTTTCCTTATGATCGGTCCAAAACCTCATAAATTTATCACTTTAAAAAATAGTTCCTAATAATGTATTTGATAAATGTTAAATTTTAATTTATCAAACATACTATAATGTAGGATATAATTTTAATACCATATCTTTAGGCGTAATTTAGGAATGGTAAATTAGGAAGATGTAGTATTATTGAACCTGATGATATAACTCCCACATCAGCAAAGATTTAGGATTGGTGTTAGAATATGTAAGTAATTTCTTTTTCCTTTTTTTTGATTAAAATATGAAGCGAAAAAAATTAGTATATTTGAGATGATTTTTTAATTTTTTTTGAAAAAACTTTCAAAAAGTAGAGAGAAAATAGATTTTTTTTGATTTTTTTTGTATAATTATTGGGGGATTTACTGGGAAATCATTTTTCAAGTACTTATATTCCAATTAATCCATAGCATATTATTGTATTCCAATAAATTCTATTATATGGACATTTGATCCATCAAATCCTAATTCTCATATTTATGCTGTGTTTGATTGAAGGATTTGAGAAGGGATTTTAAAAGGGAAAAGGTCGGTAAAATGTAAATAAAATATACTTACAATTCACTTAGTTTCACACACATTTTTCTTTCCCCTTCCGAATCCCTTCTCAAATCTCTCAATCAAACACAGGCTTAGGGTATTTTATAGACAATTTTACCCTTACAAATATTTTTGAACGCTTAGCAATTCGTGATGTAAACATTTATATTTTATAGTGTGAATATTCACATCACAAAACATTCACACTATTAATGTAAATATTATTAATAGAGGTATTTTGGTAAATATGTCACTTATAGAATTTATTAGAACATAAAAAAGTAATTTAAATAAGTAGGTGAAAAGGGATTTATAAATAATTGTCCCATAAATTTTGACCTTTTTATTTTTTTAGTAACTTTTTGACTATTATTATAACTTCCCAAACTTATAGAGGGTGTTGTTGGGTTTTTGTGGACTTTCCACAAAGTGCATATCTATAGTTCAAACTTGTCAATGTGTAAGGATTGTTAAGTACTTCATCATTGCAAAAAATCATGTTGAATAGATATCAATAGTCACTTGATCAAAACATATTTATGTCAATAATTTATTTTTAAATCATATTTACTATTAATACAAATGTGATCTACTTAAATGGCTATCGATATCTGATTAACGTAATTTTTTGCAGAGATAAAATATTCGACGAGGCCTATATATTAAACGATTTAGATCATTGATATAAATTTCGTGACGAGCCCATGGAGTTCCAACAACAACCCTTTAATCCAATATGGATTGGATAGAAGTCTTTTTCCATATTATGGGGTGTTTTGGAAAGTGGATTAAAAAACTAATTTTTTGACTTTTTAGCTTTTTTGTAGGGGTGGGCGCGGGTCAGTTGCGGCCACGGAACCTCCAATCTACCATCCGTCCGACAGATTGGCGGGTTGGAGAAAATCAATCCGCATCCATCCGCCAATCCGGCGGATGTGGATTGAGCGGATTGGCGGATGGATGGGAATCAGTTTGATAGTTTAAAATTTTATAAATTTTCAACATAATTCAACTTGTACACTTTCTTAAAAAAAGAAGAAGAAAGTATTACAGTCAATGATTTTAAAAAATATTACAATCACTGCATGCCTTATCTAAAGTAAGAAAGTTTGAAATTTTAGAATATCACAATCACTGCATGCTTCATCCACATGTTACAATCACAGCATGCCTCATCCACATAAAGTATTACAATTTGTGGTTCTTAAAATATAAAAACAATTCAAATCACCAAAACCATGAAACAGAGCAGTAGTAGAGATTGTATGTCTTTGTATTGTTACATCTATATCTATTTTTGAAAACAAAAACTAACAAGCATATATCATATTTTCTATTTATTATTTTTAGAGATAGATTTAAAAATCAAAAAATATAGATAAATAATACATTTATTTTTTTCAATTCAAAAAAGATATTCAAGTTGAAAACTTTTTTTTAACAGAATATTTAAACTCTTTTTAATTAAAAACACAAACAGAATATTTAAACAAATTGAAAACACAAAAGTCTTATAAATTATTAGGGGTGTTTGTGGTTTGGCGGTTCGGTTGCGGTCAAAGGAATCTCAAATCCGCTATTCGTTCGCCAAATTGGCAGATTGAAGAAAATCAAGCCGCAATCGTCCGCTCGTCATTACGCATCCGTCCAAAAAACGACGGATCGGTATATCCATTGCTCACCCCTACTCTTTTTGACAAAAAAGTTGACTTTTTTGGTATTTTTTTATGACTTTTTTAGGAAAACTTAATAATAAGCACAAAAACTAACTTCTCACCAAATTTTCAAATTAGTCCTATATCATTTGAGATATTAGCGGTGTTTGAGAATACCTAAAAAAGTCATTTTTTTCCTTTAAAAAAAAAAAAAAAATCTTTTAAGCAATATTTTAAAAAATTGTGCCAAGTTCTTTTACCTTTTCAATTCGCCTTGTGAAAACAAATGTAAAAGATAATTTTTAAAATTTCAAAAAAAATTAAAAAAGCTAAAATAAGTCAAAACATTTAGGGTATGTTTAGTTTGTGTTTGTAGAGTAGTTTTTGAGATAAAAAGTGAAAAATTTGTTTAGTTTGCTTTTTTTTTAGAAATAGTTTTAGAAAATTGTTTTGTGAGAGAGTTTTAAAAAAGTGATTGATTTGATGTGTATGAAAGAGAGTGATTTTTGAAAGTAGGTAAAAATAAAATTTTGAAATTTTTTTTAGAAAAAATTATTTGGTTTGATTACTCTTAAAAATTTGTTTATAAAGAATTTTTTTTCTGAAAATTTTTCTGAAAAACAAACCAACCAAGCCCTTATTATTTTTGTTTTTTTTTGATTTTTTTTAAAATTTTCTAATTCGTTTTGTCGATAAAATTTAAAAGCCTAAATTTTTTAATTTTTTTGAAAATGTTCGTTAAAGACAAAATAAGCAAAAACAAAAAATAGTTACGGCTCGAATCTTGTGCAACATCAATCAAATAAATAAAAAATGTTTCTTTAAGTTTGTGCCACAAACGTATACACATGATATGTAATAAAACAATTCCATCAAAGCACAAGACTTGTCCCTATCAAACCAAACCATTGTTTGCCATGTGCAAGTTGTAGTTTGGTGGTTATATATATATAATGAATATGATATCATCATTCTGCACCACGAATCTGAATGATTGAATGAAGAAGCTGATAAAACTTACAGCTCGAATCTTTATCTTGGTGATTTTAATATCAGCAATGGTTGGTGATTCGAAAATATATAATTTAAATGGCTCGAAACATTTAAAACGATATCGTTTTGAGTGTAAAACGACGTCGTTTTGCCATTTTCGAGTCATTTGAGCCACATGTTTTCGGACTACCAAACATTTTTCTTTTAATATTTGCAAAGAGGATATTAATATAGGATTGTTTTGAAAAAATAGTTAGAAGTTGATTTTTTGATTTTTTTTTTTGAAAATATATAAAAAATATGAGAGATTATGTGATTTAAAATAAATTAAAAACTAAAAGATAACTTTTAATTATTTTCTCAAAATAGCCCATCATATATATTATATTTTTAGTTTGGTTGTTATTTATAATGAATGTGATATCATCATTCCCCACCGTGAATCTGAATGATTGAATGAAGAAACTGATAAAACTTACAGCTCGAATCTTTATCTTGGGTGATTTTAATATTTGCAAAGAGGATATTAATATAATATAATATATATTATATTATGATTTATTTTAGAAAGTTGATTAAAATTTGATTTTTAAATTTTTTTTGTTTTAAATGTATAGGAAAATAAAAAGATAATGCATTTAAAATAAATTAAAAACCAAACTTTTAATGATATTTCTAAAATACCCCTATATTTATTGTGGTGTAGAAGTTCCACGTTAGGTGGAAGATTGATAACCTTACACCTGACGATAAGCTTTGCTTTTTGTCCTTTTTTTATCATTGCTGCTATCTCATCGTTGAGAAAGTTTTGTTTTCAGATTTTTAATTGCGCATGCAAAACTTGCATGTATCCATACAATTAAAAATTTGAGTAAATTCTTGAGGTTTAAAAATATATAATTGTTTGGGATATGTTATATAATATAAGTGTATTTTTAGATTTTTTTGATTAAAAACGTAGGGAAAAAAATATGTATGTTTGAAATAATTTTTTAACTTTTTATGAAAAGATATTTAATAAAATATTGTAGTAAAATTAAAATGACAATTTTACTTTTTTGATTTTTTAACTTTTAACTTTTTGACTTTTTACGTAGTTGAATTCAAAGAGCAAAATAATAATTTTGCCCTAGGGCTTCGCCCACAAACTATCAGTGAATAGTATAGACTTTTTAGTTTTTTTAAGTTTGGCATTTTCAAAAAAAGTTAAAAATTCAAAAAGTCACTATCCTATTTAAGTCACATCATCCTATTTAAGTCACATCACCTCTATACTCCATCACTTCAAACCCAACCTATATTTCATAAAACAGTGGTAATAGATCCCACTAAAAATGGACCACTAAGCCAGCTCTAATGAGCTGGCAGTCCAGAAAATTAAAAAAAAAAAAAAAAACAAAGAGCAAAATATCAAATCAATTAGGGGCACAGTGTTTTTAGAGCTATTAGAGTTCCTTGTTTAAGTGGTCTTAAACAATTTTCTTCATAAAAAGTCAAAAAGTAAATTTATTTAGAATATCCCAAACAACCCCTAGTAACTTTTTGACTTTTATCTTTATTTTTAATAAAGTTAAAATGATAAAAAATGATAGATAGATATTAAAATAAATAAAGATAAAATATAAATTTTTGTAGAAAGGAGATAAACGTATTGATGAAAAATGATTTAACTGTTATGCGAATTAAAATTTCAAAAGAGAGACCAATATAATTATGTGAAAAATGTGGAGTTAATTATAGAGTATAATTTATTATAAAAAATTGTATATTATTGTTCATAATAGTAGGAAGTGAATATTAAATTTTTTGAAAAAAATTTAAGAGTCATACTTACATAATTTAAAAATAAGGGAATTTTTTTGAAATTTTATAGGCCCGTGTCCCACCAAAAGCTCCCTTTGGTTCCATCCCACTATATACATACCATTCATGAAATTGTAAATTTAAATTTCATAGTCTAATCTCTCTCATAAAAGAGAAAAAAAAGAAAAAAAGAAAAGCAAAATGAGAGAATCATGATTCTCTCTTATTTTATAAAGTAATAGTAAAGTGATTACATTTGATGTAGCGTCGTATATTACACTATACAGAAGAAATTGTTTGTAGGTGACACTGAAGGAATTGTTGTGCATCTTTGTAAGCAAGGAGAATTTATTTTCCAATAAAAATTATTGTACAGCTTTTATATTAATATGAAAGAATTAATTTTGTCCTTTGGCTTGAGCTTTTAACTTGGGTTATTGTTTCAAATTAGTGTGTTTGGTTTGAGGTTTTTGGATTAATTTTTTTAAAAACTGAGTATGTTTGGTTTGTGTTTGTAGAGTAATTTTTGAGATAAAAAGTACGAAAATTTGTTTGATTTACCTTTTTTCAGAAATGGTTTTGGAAAATTGTTTTAGGGAGAGAGTTTTAAAAAAAGTGATTGATTTAATGTGTATGAGAGAGAGAGTGATTTTATAAAGTAGGAAACTAAACAAAATTTTAAAAAAAAATTTGAAAAAATTTGTTTGGTTTGATTACTCTTGAAAATTTGTTTGTACAAAATTTTTCCCAAAATTTTTTCTGAAAAACAAACCAAACAAGTTTTTTTGTTTTCGTGTTTTCTTGTTTTTTTTTGTTTTTAGTAAACATTTTTAAAATTTTAAACATTTTTTTTTACATTTTTACATGCACTTACTTAGATATATCTAAAAAGTAAAAAATTTGTGAAAAAATATTTTAAAAAATTAATAAATACATAAAAATACAAAAAATGTATTGAATTCTTATAATTTTTTTTGTATTTTTAGTATTTTGTGAATTTTTAAAAGGTTTTTTTTTCACAATTTTTTTTACTTTTTAGGTATATTTATGTTAGATATGTCTAAAAAGTAAAAAAAATTGCTTAAAATATTAAAAAAATTCAATAAAAACAAAAAAAATACAGAAAACAAGAAAGTAAAATTTTCTAAAAAGTGTTTTTGGAAAAATGGAACCAAACAAAATGATTGTTTTTGTTTTTGAAGTTTGAGTTAATTATTTACTTTTAAAGTTCATCTAGACAAATCTAAAAAAAAATATATATATATTTTGTAAAAATTCTACAAAAGAAGAAATAGACAAAATTTTATCAAAAAACTTAAAAAGTTTGTTTATTTTTGTTTTTAGTGTATTTTTTTTAAAAAAAAAACTCTATTTTTTTTTTTGATAATTGAGTGTTTGAGCTAGTTTACGTGCATCTCAGCTCCAATTTTTATTTGTTTGTTTGCTTGTTTTAATAAAAAAAAATCTAAGATCATCTATCCACATGGACTATGTTTGGTTTAGGAATTTTCAAAAATAATTTTGAATACATATATTTTAATATTTTTTTTAAAAACTTTTTGGTTTCACTTAATATAGATACATTTATAAAATACAAAATTTATAAATAAAAAAAAAATCACCACATACAAAACACACTATAAAAATATAATATATTTTTGATTTTTTGTGTGTTTATTTTCGTTTTTCAATTTTTTTTCATAAATATGGTACTTTTCAAGTGTATTTAGATTAAGTACATTTACAAAATAAAAAAAATTGACAAAAATATGCAAAAGTTCACTAAAAATAATAAATTCTGAAAAATAAAAAATTCTGAATTGAACAGAATAATTAGATTCAAAATTTTTAAAAGAGTGCTGCTATTAGTACCTACCAAAATTCTTTGGACCCCCCATTTCTTTGAACCCCAATCCTAAATCCTAAATTTTAATAATGTTTTTTTGGATACCCCACTTATTACCAAATCTACCCATATTCATAATATTTTCACAATAAAATGCACACCTACCTAATTTTTCACCCCTCTCCTTCCTTGACTCACTCAATCTTCAGAGTTTGGAGTTTTGGTCCAATATAGAATTCTTGGACCCCAACCCTCCATCACTCTCATCGCCATCTTAGCCGTCAACGGAGCATTTCAACGACTCTCATCTTCTCTGAACGCTCTCCGTATCGCCGAATCAGTAACCTCCCTTATCCTCTCATCATCATCTTCTTCGTTACTTTTTGTATCTTCGTCATCGCTGAGATTGATCGAAGATACTCCAATTTCTACGGGATTTGTATAACCGTTTGCAAGAGGAAAAACAGAATCATCGTCTGAATCGCCATCAGAATCATCGTCTGAATCGCCATCAGAATTCTGAATGTAGCTCAAAACAATTTGTTCACCACTGTGTAGCTGAAAAAATATATTTTGTTCAGAACTGTTTTGTCGAACAATAATGATCCTGTCAGCACTATATGTCCGAACAAAATTTGTTTATCACTGTGTAATTTGAATCCATTCCAATTCACAACTTAAAATAATATGAATTAAATCCATTCAAAATACATAACTTAAATCCATTTCAATTCACTCTTTTCCATTCTAAGTTAGTTTAATAAAGAAAATTATATAACTGACTATCTGCATTAATGTTCGGAACCTATGTATTGAACGAAAGGATTATGTTCAATACTGTATTACCGAACATAATTCTAACAGTCAGCAAACCAGTACCGAACAGCTTGAACGAAACAAGAACGACCGAAAACGACCGAGAATGTTAATGTAAGACAGGTAAACTTATAAGATGATGAAATATACGTTATACTTGAAGCAAAACTTTCAAGTTCAATAGCGTTGATAATGGTAATTAAGATGAGACATTCAAGATTTAAGATGATTCTGAAAAATAATAGATTTAGAGTTTATGTTAGTTGGTTATGAAAAGTAATAAGTTTAGGATTTACAAACATAGAATACGCACAGTTAGAGTTGGAGTTGGAGGTGAGAGTGGTGGTGGAGGTGGGTGTCCAATATTATAGAGTATTATTTCTTATTGATAGGTGGGTGTTCCATTTAATAATGTCTTTTAATGTAATTTTACTTTAGGGTATAATTGTAATAAAAAAAAATTATAAAATGAGAGGTCCAAAGAATTTTGACAGATGCTAATAACAGCACTCTTTTTAAAAACTGTTAATTAAAAGCAAAAGTAAAAGGGTATTTGATGATTTTTTTTTTTCTCATGAAAAATATGAAGAAAAATAGAGAAATGTGATAACTTGTATAACTTTTTTACTTTTTGACTCTTTTGTTTTTTATGAAGGCTCCAAACCCCTAAAGTCCCTTTTTAAGAAATTGGTAATTTGTTGACTGATATTTATATATATTTTTTCATAAAAAATATATAAAATAAAAAAGTGATATGACTTAAATAAATCAATAAATTAGCTTTTAAGCTTGTTCTCAAAATGACTCATAAGAGCATCTCCAACCGTGACTCAGATTTTTTACCAAATCTGAGTCAAAAATGACTCATTTCATCAAATTTGATACCAACTGCTCCAATGCTTCACCAAATTCAGCTAATATGCTTCAGGGACAACCGGGTGGTCAACCGGCCGGTCGACCGGTTAGAGAAATTTTTTTTTTTTTTTTTTTTTTAAATTGTTTGAACTTTTTCTTGAACTGTCTGAACCTTTTTCCGGGACAACCGGTTGGTCGACCGGTGTGAGAATTTTTTTTTTTTTTTGGAATTGTTTGAACCTTTTTTAAACTGCTTGAACCTTTTTCTGGGACAACCGGTTGGTTAACCGACAGGGCAACCGGTTGGTCGACCGGTTGATATCTCCCAACGGTCAGGAACAGTGATTTGGTGAAATGCTTTGGCTGTACTCAGTTTGATGAATTATTTGATGAAAACTCAATCTGATGCTGGGTTTGATGAAGCGTTGGAGCCGTGAACAGTACCTTTTTTACCAAATTTTGAATTTGATGCTGGATTTGATGAAGCGTTGGAGATGGTCTAATAAGGTTTATTTTGATAAATAGGTTAAAAGTTAATTTTTTAATTTTTTGATTTTTTTATAAAAAAATGTATAAAAAAGTAAAGAGACCAAAAAAAATCAAAAAACCAATAAATTGGATTTTAATAGGCTAAAAGAAGCCCCTAATAAGTAAAAATAAAAATAAAAATAATAAACTAAAAAATAAACCATACCAAAAACAAGCCCCACAACATTCTATTTTAATAATTTTTTAAATTTTTAAGAAAGAATGTAAAAAAAATAAAAAATAATAGAATAATTTAATGTAAAAAAAATAAAAAATAATAGAATAATTTATGTGACTTTTTAAATTTTTAACTAAAATATTTAGTTAGTTAAAAAATAAGGGTAATATTAGAGATATCAAATTTTCTATCAAATAAATGACTAAATATCTCAGAGTGTGGTATCCGCAATTTTGTAAATTCCACATTTATGTAAAATATTTGATAAAAAATTTAAAAACTATAACATTTTTCAAAAAATAATTAACAAGGGGTGGAAGTTACTTGAGTTCCACACACACATGTGGGGTTAGTAATTTTATGAATCCTACGTTCATATAAAATAGTAAAAAGTTTAAGACTTATAGTATTTTTTAAAAAATAATTAACGAGGGGTGGAGGAAGTTACTTGAGTCCCACACAACACGCAAGCGCTGGTCGCATGCCACGTCACCAGTGGGCCCCACTCTCAGCAGCCAGCTAAGTACACCAAGTCTGACCTGGCAACCATTATGCACTGCATAAGACACTTGTATATTCATCACATCACAAATTGCCCTTCGACTTCCAAACCAAGAGTCAACATCTCACCTGTACAAGCTTAAGAAGACAGAATCAGCATTTTTACCATGCACCTCCATGCAGCAGATAATAGCTTCATAAAAAACCACAAAAATCAATTTCGCTTTGTTTGCTGTTAAATTATTGAGGTTCATTGAACAGCACACGACTTCCAACGTACAAACAAGAAAACTCCTCTCTCTCTCTCTCTCTCTCTCTCTCTAATCCTATTTCTTTGTAATCGAAGAGAGAGAAAACTAGGGTTCGAATTCGATTACCATTTTGATTTTGTAGAAAAGCCTGATTCTCTATATTTTTGGCCTATCTATCTATCTATCTATCTATCTATCCTAGTATCTCTTGGTTTTGCTTTGAATCTTCGTTAAACATTCCAACTTTGAGAGAGAAGTTTGAGATTTTAGGTGCTTGCCTGTTTTTCCAAATACCTTGGACTCAGTGATTTGAGTTTATATATACATGTTTGTAATCTATAAATAAATAAATAAAAGTTAATTTTTTTTTTGAGTTTTTGATCGGTTTGTAGTCAATTTTGGTTAATCAGTCTGTTCTTTCTCGTTTTCGTGTTGAATTGAACCGAAAAGTTGAGATTAAGATAGATTCGAAGTCTTTAATTTTTGTACTTTGTTGGGTTCTCTGGCTCAGTAAAATACTTGGTGATTACAGAGTTCTGAAAGTTCTTTCTGTTTTAGTCTAATCGTTACGCCAATTGCATTTGAATTTTTAGATCTATTTTTGGCTAGCCCATATGTAAAATTGGTTAAGACAGCTAGATTTTTGTGGGGTCAATTTTTTGGTCAACTGGGTCGTCAATTCACTTTTCTTCAAGATTAATGTTGTCTGATTGCTGAGAAAACTGAGGAGATTATTCCTAGTGTTTAGCTACAGATTCATAGCTGAATCTTGAGATCTCTTTTGGTGTATACCTCTTTTGTTTCGTATATTTTCTTTCAAATCGGTCAATTTTCTTAATTTAGTGATTTTCTCCAGCAGGAAGAAACTTCCCACTGAATCTTTGGTTTAAGCTTTCAATTCAAATAATTCTTGGGCCATAAGAACATTGGATTTGTTTGAATTAGTCGTTTCTTGAATCCACGGTTCTTCCAATAGATATGTCCTTGTCATTTACCCATCTCTCTTGGTGGCTGTGGAGTGGAAAGAATCAAGAGCCTAAAATCTCCAATGGGTCTTCTTTAAATTCTTTACCCGATTCGGGTTTGTGGGAATCGGATACTGTGAAATTCCCTTTGGTTAATGGGGGAAACATTAGCTCCTCATCTAGAAGGGTTAAGCGAAAATGGCAAAGTCGGGAGCAACGGAAAATTGACCGTGAATTTGATGTTGTTGTGGTGCCATCAGATGGTGGTTGTGTTTCTGGGTCCGAGTCTGATGACTCAGATTGGTCAGTTGGATGGTTGGAGCCTCTTGGCCCTGGGTTCCGGAGTGATGATGATTCAGATGATAATTTTGCTGTGTTGGTTCGTTGCTATGGTCGTGGGTGTGTAAATATGGAGGAAAATTTAAGGGGCAAGTCTGTGGACACCATTGGACATGTCCCGGATATATATGCTGCTGGTAAGACTCACTTTCTTTAAACTTTTCATCTCTTGTTTATACAATTTTCATTGTCCTTTCTTGATTTCTTTGCTGCTGTGAACATGTGGTCTGTTTTTGGATGTGATATGGAACTTTATTGCTTGCTTGAATGTGATATGCTGATACAATGTCTTTAGTAGAATAGGTCAAATTACCAATTGTCTACTAGATATCACTAGGCTTTGCTTTCATATGATATGATTAATATTAAGAATCATTTCATTTTCAAGTGGTGGACTCCATATAGTTGTTTCTTTCTTATGAGTGAGTCAATTCTTTGCTCAAATATTAGCATCTAGATTAGTATCAACACCTGCCTCTTTGGGGATAGCTTTCATGGAATATAAGCATATTAGGATGGGTGAATTCCAGCTTAGAGTCAAATGCGGTACTCAGAATCTTTAGGTTTGGAACTCGGTGACATGGAGAATTTTGAATGCAGATGTTAACCGTCACATGCTAGTGAAGCAAAGAGTATGTTTAAATGAGGGAATGCTAGGACCTCGTTGATTCCCTCTCTGCCATGTTGATGGTATCAAATATGTATTTATAAAAAAAAATATAGTCTATACATAATTATAGGATTTTGTTAACAAGGGCCCTACACTAGGTAATAAGCTTGAAGTAGTTGTACATTATTTTTATGAGAATGTGTCCTAAAAAAATGTACAACAATTTTATTTTTTTTATTAATCAATGCCCCTAGGGCACTTGCTAACAAAACCATAATAATAAAAAACAACTGGAGACTGGAGATATTTCCACGTGTTGCATTTTGAAGTTTCAAAGACTTTGGTAGACTGACCTTTAATTTCTTAAGAGAACTGGTGTGGAGAGACTGGAGAGGATATTTGGTTGGTCTAGGTGTTGATTGGTTCCAAGTCTAATAGTGGGGTTTGCGGAAATTCAAAACTGTTAACTCGTCAAAACATGTACAAGTAGCTTTGATTTTTGTGCTCGTCTCCATGACTTTTTTGAGTAGTTTGAATTGCTCAAAAACCTGGAAAAACGCTCAAGTTGTGCTAGGAAAACATGGTTTGACTATTCTGAAGGTTGAATGGTGGAATTGAAAGTTCTGCTCATATTTTGTTGAAAATAATCTGCTGCATATCACATGAAAACTATGTACTTCTAGGTAGTTGTGTCATTTTCCTGGCTAAATTTCGTAGTTTCTGTCCATATCCCAGTGTAGTTCCATACTTTTCAAGGTGAGCCCTTTGTGATGCTATCTCGTGTGACTCAAGGGAAGAATTCCAAAGCAACAATGTAACTTCTTATAGAATGAGATCTTCAGTGGTAATAACTAATAAGAGACAATAAAAAATTCTCATATCTCTTTTAGTATAGTTAATTAATTACCAAGATAATCTCATTATCTTCCATGGTGTCTGAAACAGTGTCCATCTCCTAACAAGAAATAAGCTTACTATTTGTCATTAAGCCTCTGCATAGTTCAATATCTATTGTTTGAGTTGCTTATGTAATACGAGGTCATTTTGAGAAACAACAAAATTTAGCAGCATGCTGTGTCATGAAAATCCTTTTTAATACATACAATGAATATAACCTGTGTGTTTGTGTGTGCATGAATGTGTCTGTGCATTGGTTTCTGACAAGTAAGCGACAGCTAGGTAATAAATATGGTATAGGGTTGTATTTATCACTTTGAATTCCAACTAATGATTTGGCCTTGTCCTAGAGGATTTTGAGGTTCCCGAATACTTTCTCAGCATTAATCTTGCACAAATGACTGGTTTATTTTGGGTACTTGTTCTAATGAGTAATGATTAATGACGTGAGTCGCTGACTTAAATTATGATGCTTGACCGTAGTCACTTCCTATCGATATCCACGTAAAATATTCTTGAAACATATTTTTTAGAACAATAGTGGTTCTAGAAGCTTAGAAGATGATCTTGATTTCCAGTGGACTTTGAGTAGGACATAAAGATTGAACAAACGTACGGGGGGAACTTTCCATCCAAGGATGGAAGCTAATCTCAAGATGTACTATTTCGGAAGACAACATTGGAGTTTGCCTTTAAGTTCCATCTACATAATAAAAAGATTCTATTGTGGTTCTTTTTTCTGGTAAAGATAACTAGCTAAACAACCGATAACTCATCTCTTATGCACCTTGGAAATTCTAGGCACAGTAGAAGCTAAACAAGTCGAACTGTTGTCTCTGTCACCATTGCTATTAGATATATAATGCATATATGGTTAATTTATATTACTATTGAAATACACTCATATGATTTTTCTTTCTTTCTTTTTTTTTGGAATTTTGTTTGCATTGTTATTGTTGGCCAAGCCATTCCCCGTTGGGGTTGGCGGCTTTCACATGTGATTGTGATGCATGTGTTTAATTCTTGTGACATTGTCATCACTTGCTCGAGTGCTGGTTGACCGTTGTGTCTAGCTGCTTTTTCATGGTTAATTAAAACCTTTCCTGACAAACTTACATCAAATATTTGTTTAAGATTCTCTTCCATATTCATTTTCTTTGATTTTGTCATAGCCATTAAGTCCAATTCTAGTGAATGTCTAAATTAGTGCATGTCTTGTTAGATTCAATTTAAGAGACGACAGGACCTAGGACCTAATCTTAGAATTTATTAGTGAAAAATAAGTACATGCTTTCTAGTGAATCTTTTCTTGTTGGCATTATCACATGATCTTTTCTTACGTTAGAGTTATGTGTTCCAAAAGAAGAAAATCAGGATTGTGTTTTCTTTCCTGTTGTTTCTACTATTTATAATCCATTTTTGAGTTGTTCTTTCCATTTTGCTTTGCAGAGAGCAAGAAGTACATCGAACAATTGCTTTCCACTCTTCAGAGTAGATGACATCCATGAATGGCCTATGATCACAAATAAATCTTGGTCGTGTTGCTCCTGATTATTATTAACAACTGAAAAAAAAAAAAAAAAAGATGCTAAGAAACCAAAATTGTATATCAAGGAGAAGGGGGAAAACTGGTATTGCAATCACCGGATTATGTTGGGGCTTGAGCTGATGATATTGTTTGTGATTGGGAGAAACAGAAGAGATTAAAGAATTATGAAGCTCTTGCTGTTGGGGATTGGATACATGTGGATGGGGAAAGAGTAGTTTCTCTCCTCAAGGTGGGTTGAAGAAGGTCAGATGTAAATTTAAGGAGTGCAAAAAAATAAAAAATAAAAATGTGTGAGTTTGGTGTGTGTGCATATTCTTTGGTGTAAATATGACTATCTGTTGGTCACTGTAAATAGATTCAAGTCCTCTAACAAAAGGGGGACCCAAAAAAAAAAAAATGTATTGCTGTAAATAATTGGACTATGATTTGGTTTTTGTTACTGTAAATACTGATGTTAAATAAGTTAAAATTGCAGATCTCTCTCTCTCTCTCTCTCTATGTTAATACTACCTTTGATAATTCCTCCAACTGTCTTAGGGTAAATGAGGGAATGTGGTGATGATATTATAACTAGTTTGCATACCAGGAACAAAGCTAGACTAGAAAGGGCCTATAAGTTTGTCAACAAGAAGTTGATAATCCTGAAAACATTAACGCTGTGTTTGGTTGGGGGATTTGGGAAGGGAAATGGAAAGGGAAATGGAAATGAAAGGAAAAAGAGAAAGAATTAATAGGATTCCAAATCCCAACTATGTTTGGTTGCGTTGGGAATCGAAGGAGGAAAAGAAATCATTTCTCATGAACTCTCTCATTATCCTTCATCACACACATAATTGTAGTCATGAATTGCAATAACAAAAAATAAGGTTGCACATGATCAAAGTGCTATTTGTTTTTTAGAAAAAAAATAAAAAATAAAAAAATTAATTAATTAATTTTTTTAAAAAAAATATAAAAATAAAAAATTAATTTGATAAAAATAAAAAATTGTAAAAATTAATTGGAAAATATAACTAAACAGTTAATTTTATGTAAAAAGTTATAAAAAATATAAAAAAATGATTATGGACAATTCTGGACTGAGGCAAACTCTCTCAGTTCCAGAATTCTGGACAATAAAAATGATTATTTTATCTTAATATAATGATTATTATTATCTTAATATAAAAATAATTATTATTATCTTAATATCTTAATAAAAATATAAAAAAATGATTATTATTATCTTAATATTATGATTATTATTATCTTAATATAAAAAATATAAAATTCTGGACAATAAAAATGATTATTTTATCTTAATTGAAATATAACTAAACAGTTCCAGAATTGTAATGCTGTCAATTCTGGACTGAGGCAAACTCTCTCTCCCCACTAAATTTTTCCTTCAGTTTTTCCGGTCTTTTCTCACAAATATAAAATAGAATTGATGTTCTCCTATTTCTTTATTTATTTCTCACTGTCTTTCTTTTCCCATATGTTTTTTATTATAACCAAACATAAATAGGATTACATTTCTCATTCCTTTTCCAAATCTCACCCCAAATCCCCCAACCAAACACAGCATAAGCAATTTAGATCTATTGGTCTCTAAAGCTCAAAATTGATCTTGAAAAAACTTTGGATAAAATTTATTGAGATTTTATCAGGGATACTCTTATTTACTTATATTTTTATTGCTGTTGGACTGAACTTATTATGAATGACTGCTAACAACTTCTTGTACAAAGAATTATGAGAGGGGTTTCTGATGAATCCGTGTGCCTTGTACAAGAGTTACAATGAACACATTGGCCACCTCTTAAGAGATTGCAGGAGTTGTTTCGAGATTTAGAACCATTTCAATTTGGTTGGCAACTCTTTACTGAACAAGCACTTGTATTGGAAGATAGGAAAAGCCTTATAATTCTTTCATTCTTTTTGAAATATTAAATTTGCTAGTGTCATCTTGAATCTCTGACTTTCCAGAAACTTAAAGTCTTTAAAGACATAAATATTAACTTCCAAGAATCGACAAGAATGGTAAACTTTTATACCAATGATGTTTGGGATGCTTTCCAAGATCAATCCTTGTTCCATTATTCTTGCCCTAGACTTTAATGGCTTTTTGCTTATTGCAGTAACCTATGATCAATAGATAAACTCTCAAAGTGAAAGGGAAAGTCCAAAAAATAAACGGGACATAAGACACTTCTAAGTGAGGTACATTAGTTTCGGCCAATTGAGTTAGCCCCCCTTGGTTAATGAGATGATGTAGTTGTGTCATCATCAATGATATCTGTTAGGAGGAAAATCAATGAACAGCTAGATTAGCTAGTATATGAATTGTTCAAGATGAATCATGGTTGTTCTATATCAGGCCCCTATATATAAGGGGAATATTGCTAGTTGACCTCTCTAGGGTCTCTTTTGTTAGGGTCTACTCCCCCAAAAAAAGGAATTTAAAAAAAAAAAAAAAAAAAAAAAAAAAAAAAACTTGGGATTGTTTCTATATCCCAGATCACCCAAAGAATGGTAGTTCATATCTTGTAAATCATATAAGACTGAGATTAACCAAAATATCATTTACGGGGATTTGGAAAGAGAAAGAGAAAAGGTGTGTGGAATTATGTGAAATGTAGGTATTTTTTTTTTACATTTCACTTACCTTTTCCATTTCTCTTTCCAAATCCTTCCTCAAATCCCTCAACCAAACACAACATTAAGGTACTCAAATCAAATCACAGCTATACTTTTGGTCTACTGTTGCATTCATAATCAAAATTGGCTTTGATTAACAAGTGTTGTAACAACATTGATCAACAAATTATGAAATGGTTATGTGTTATTTAATTATCCATTTTTATGACAATATGGTCATCTGATTTAGTAATGCTACACTTATCATTTTAGTCTATTACATTTGGTTTATCACCTGTTGTGATGTTGTTGTGATATTCTATATTAGTTAGATATTAATGAGATTCACGTGAGACTTATTGTATCTATAATTGTAGGTGTGGCACATCAAATAATAATAAAACATGGTAAGATGATATAGTACTTTACATTATTGGAAGATTTTACTTTAAAAAGAGCAAAATTATACAAACAAACAAAACTTTGAAAATTTCCCTATCAGGTATTATGTTGGGTTTTGTTTGAAATTTTAAAATTTTATTGCACTATATCTCATTGATTTATTAATAATTGGGTTGTTGAAGAATATAATCAAATAAAATAAAGGATAAACTACAAATACATTTTCTGAAATTTGTTTAAAATACAGATTGCTCTTATAGTTTTGGAAATTACATCTCTACCCCTTTAAGTCTATAATCGCCTAACAAATGACCTATTTTATTAATAAATCATTAAGTCAATTAATAATATCAAAAATATATTTCAATTAACAATTCAAATAATTTTATTGTTGAATAGAAGAGTAGTTAGATTTATTTTATTTTATTTTTTATAAATTCTGTTAAATAAATCTTTTTAACAAGAAGCGTATTTATAATTTTCTAAACTATACAGAGCAATTTATATTTCAAGCAAATCAGACATATTTATAATTTGCTATAAAATAAAGGAAAGTCCAAAGCATAGAAACTAGAAAGACATGCATGCCATATTCTTGAAGACCAACCTGACAATACCAGGACATGCCACTTGGAGAAATCCAATTATTTTAATTTCATTTTTTTTTATTTGAAAAAAGGGAACCCAATATTTGTGCAATTCAAATGATCCAACACCTAGTTTTGGGCGAATTGTTCTCTCCTCCATATCCAGCCATAGTTCTCACAAAGTTGTGTTTGGGTCTCTCACATTTCACAATCTGCTGTTTATTTCTCATCAGTCTCTCATGGATAAAGACTTTTAGAGGGAGAGAGAGAGAGAGAGAGAGAGAGAGAGAGGATGTTGCAAAGAGCAGCAAGGAATGCATATTCATGGTGGTGGGCCAGCCACATCAGGACAAAGCAGTCAAAATGGTTGGATCAAAACATCATAGGTAAATATAATGTATCATTTTACTCCAATCTTGGTATATGTACATCTTTAAATCATTATATATATATGTATGCATAACACTTGTTCTTGAATCTCATTTCATGACAAAGATGACCTAATTTGCATCAATTAAATCACACAAGGGGGATCTGAAATGCTTAATATCACAAATTTTCTCTTGGTTTTTAGATTTATTTTCTTGGGAAATTCTCAATCAATCTCCATTTCATGGGATATCCTTCTACAGTTCACTAAGATGATTAAAGGTTGACTGGAATGAAAGGAAATGATCATTTGGAGAATTGATATATATATAGAGTAACGGAACATGAGAATGTATATTTTAATAAAATAATTATTATATTTTATTTTATTTCAGTGAATCAAATAGTACGTAAACATCTACAATAGTGTCATAGAAATGTCTTTTCCTAAGTAGTGAGAACAAGATTTTTTAAGGGGAATATAAAGATGCTCCAATAAACCTTCACAGCTTAAATGAAGAGCAAAAGAAAAGTAATGTAGAAAATACAAGTAGAAACATCTAATGATTTTCTTAACAATGAGGGGAACTATCTCTTCATTCACGGGCACGACTGCATACATCTAATTCTTCTGATCCATGCAATGACGAGAGTTTCGTGGATTGACACTTCTTTATGGAAATCGTTCAATGAATTGCAGCATAAATAATAGAAACTGTCATCTTGTACGCGATTGTTCCCTTGCAATCTAAATTTCATAGCAATCAATGTTCTTCTCAAAAAAATAAAATAAAATAAAATTAGTGCACAAGATTCCCGCTAAAGCATGGTCAATAAATATTCTATCCAAAAAAAATAAAAATAAAAATTGTCCAATTCATCATCTGCACACCCAACAAAAAAATCTTATACACTAATGGTCCAAAATATTCTTCCAAAGAAGAAAATTGTTCAATTTGTGATCTATACCGCCAAGTCCAATTCTGGCACACTAATAAAATCTTCCCTCCTTGAGAATGTGAACCGATAGAAAACTTATTCCTGAGTGTTTGGTGAATACTTATGTGAAATTGTGAAATTGCAGATATGCAGGAGAAGGTGGAGTACATACTCAAAATCATCGAGGAGGACGGGGACTCCTTCGCCCAAAGGGCAGAAATGTACTACAGGAAGAGACCGGAACTAGTGAACTTTGTGGAAGACTCTTTTCGAGGGTACAGAGCTTTGGCAGAGCGGTATGATCACCTATCAAGAGAGCTACAAACCGCAAATAGAACTATTGCCACAGTTTACCCTGAACAAGTACAACTCGCAATGGACGATGAAGATGAAGAAAGTTTCCCAGCAATGACATCGATTCCTCCTTGTGATCCTCAAAAATGCCCAAAGAATTTACCACCTGCCCCAAAGTTAGACATCCCGAAAAAACCCAAAATCCCACTGAAAAGTTCCAAGGACCCAGATAGATCAATTTCGAAAAAGGGACTGCTCAAAATGAGTGTTCCCACCAATGCTACAGATACAAATTTGAGGGCAGGCATAACCAAGGGGCTGGAGGAAATTGATAAGCTTCAAAAGAGCATTTTGGCGCTTCAAACTGAGAAGGAGTTTGTGAAAAGCTTGTATGAAAGTGGGGTTGCGAAGTACTGGGAGATCGAAGAGAAGGTCACAGAAATGCAAGCAAAAGTTAATGACTTACAAGATGAGTTTGGCATCGGTACATTCATTGAAGATGATGAGGCTCGAACATTGATGGCTGCCACGGCCTTGAAATCGTGCCAGGAGGCCTTGATTCAGTTGCAGGAGAAACAAGAGCACTTAAACGACGAGGCTAGAGCGGAGCACCAAAGAATTAAAGAAGCTCATGAGAAGTTGGAGATTCTCAAGGGGAACTCTGGCAACAAAAAATGCCTCTCGGAGAACCTTGAGTGTGTGAGCATTAGCGTGGATTTAAAGGACTCGGAGCAAGAGAGTCATGATGTGGAATTGTTGAGGGAAAAGATTAAAGAACAATTGAAAGTGGATTCTAGTACATCTCTTACAATGTCGGAGTTCGCAGAGAAGATTGATGACCTTGTTGACAAGGTTATTACTTTGGAAACCGCGGTGTCTTCACAGAATGCTTTGGTGAAAAGATTGAGATCGGAAACAAGCGAGATTCAAGCAAATCTTCGGAGTATGGAGGAGGACAAGGAGGCTCTAATCGAGGGGTTGGATAGCAAGAGCAACAAGATAAGAGAGTTGGAGCAAGAATTGGTTAGGATTCGAAGTCTCCACCAAAATGTCAACCAACAAAACAGGAATCTCCAGATTCATGTCACTGAAGCAAATTTCAGCGTTGATCTTCTCTCTGAAAAACTGCAAACGGTGAAGCAGGATGAGGAGGTCGACAATCTGAACAATCACCTTGTTAATCTTTCCTCTACTGGCCACGATTCAGCGGTCTCAAAAGATGTGGAAACAGGAGAGAAAGCAAAGAAAGATGACACTCTGTTTCAAAGCGCTTCATTCAGAATTGAGGATGACAACTTTGTCGTGTCCAATTTGAGCAGTCATGTTGGTGACGTGTTGTTACCAGTTGAAGGGAGAGATGATTATCCTGATCATAAAAATCCATTTAAAGCTGAACAAGAATTCTCATTTCAGCTCAATCCGTTGGAACACGTTGAAAATCTTTCGGTAAATGGCCAAGTTGAGGCAGCTTTGGGTACCAATCCCTTTGATGGTGATCCGAGAAAAGGTCAGGTGATAGAGGATCAAGAAGTTGATAAAGAGAGAACATTGAAAGAGCATGAAGGTGTCACCGGGCCTAGTAATGACTCAGTTATCTCAAACGATGTGATTATGGAACAAAAGAACAATGAAGACATGGTGGATCCTGGTAACGATTCACCGATCACAAAAGATGCAAAAGCAACAAAGGAAGCAATGAAAGATGAATCAAACCCAAGCAAATTGGAGTCACGAGAAGTGGAAACTGAGGATGAAAGCCAACCAGATTGGAGGCAACTGTTCACGAATGGATTGGATGACAGAGAAACAATGCTGTTGCAGCAGTACACTACAATTCTCAGGAACTTTAAGGAAACAAAGAAGAGGCTTAGTGAAATGGAGAAGAAAAACCACGATAGCCTCTTCAAATCCGCGTCGCAGATCAAAGAACTGAAAAATTCTAATGCACTGAAGGATGAGGAGATTCGATCTTTGCATAAAAAACTCAAATTGCTCCAAACGTGTCTCGAGGAAACTCTAGACACCGAGCAGGAAGGCCCTGTGGAGAGCGTGACAAGTGAAGAAACTGATCAAAAGCCAGTCTCTGATTTGCTAGATGGACACAAAGTTGAATCTCCAGAAAGCAAAGAAGACTCAAATGAACCAGAATCAATTAACTTTCCTGGAAAAGGAGAAGGCAAGAAAAAGGTAGTTTCATGCGTTGAACCTTGTGTCCTTTCAAGGGTTGAAGAGAAGATTCGCTCCGACATTGATGGATTGCTTGAGGAAAACATTGAGTTCTGGTTGAGATTTAGCACCTCACTTCACCAAATACAGAAATTCCAAAATTCAGTTCGGGATTTAGAAGAAGAATTAGCTAAAGTCATGGAAACCAAGAAACAAGACGGGAGTTCAAAACGCCATTCGCTGAATTCAGATGTTCGTCCAATATACACACACCTAAGAGAAATACAGACTGAATTGGCAATGTGGTTGGAACATAATTCATTAATAGAAGATGAGCTGCAAAACAGATTGTCATCGCTGTCGAGCATTCAAGAAGAGATATCGAGGCTTTCGAAAGCAGGGTTGAAAGAGGAAGAAGAAGAGAGTGAACTGAGTGACTATGAGGCTGCAAAGTTTCAAGGGGAGGTTTTGAACATGAAGCAAGAGAACAACAAGGTTGCGTATAAATTTCAGGCGGGGCTTGAACGCGTTAAAGAATTGCAAGGTGAGATCACGAAGATACTTGAGAATTTGGAGGAAGAATTGGGGATTTCGTCTGGAACGAAAAATCGGCCATCAAAGAATTCTTCTAGTCGGAGGATCCCGTTGCGGTCTTTTCTGTTTGGAGTTAGGTTGAGGAAGCAGAGTGCATCATTGTTCCAGTGCATGAGTCCTTCACTGCAAAAACAGTACAGTGACTTGACTTCAATGCCTCCACCAACGTAGTTTGGGTTTTGTTTTTGTTGTTGTTGGTTAGAGTGTAATTTGAGATAGTCTGGTGTTAAATTGTGCCCAAGTAATGCAGTTATTCATATCTTTCAGTCCAATCGAATTTCAAAAAACTTGATTCTATAACAAAAACTAAAGCTAGGAAACCCAGCTTCAACAATGTTGTTCCACTAGCATAAATGTTATTTTGACACTTCTAGGCCATTGCTTTGGTGCCGTTTAACAACGTTTATAGTCTACTGTTTTTGTTTTCAAAAATTACTAAATATTTTATATTTATTGAGTAAAAATGAAAAAAAATATTTGTTTAGTAAATGAATATTTTAAAAGCACATGAAAAGAAATGATTGTCAACAATTGAAAATGATGGCTAAGGTGTAAGAGGTGGTGGCTTATCACCAGTGGAAAGTGATCGATAGTGGCTAGAGGTGGTTGTCAACAATAGGTAATAGCTTAAAGTAATTGTCGATTGTTAGAGAAGATAGCCAGTTAATGTAGGGACATTTAACAACTCATAATTAATTGCAATTATGCTAAATCAACCCAATTCTTAGCTTTTTCAATTTGGTCATCATCATCATCATCATCATCCAAGGAACAAGAAGTCTCTAAAACTATCACTGGCTCATTTAAATAAGTCCCTAAAACTAACACTGGCTCATTCAAATAAGTTGAACATGCATAGCAAGGGTGATTACTGGGTACTCGCGAAGTACGACTACGTGGTGCTCTATAGTATTATGATTGGTGAAGATGGGGTAATATGATTTTGTATTGAGTGATTGAGGAATATGAAGGGACATGATAAATGATGAATGGTGAAGGAGGATCAACACGTAGTACTCCGGAACTACTTAACAATTTTCCGTACGGGAAATGACATTTCTAGCAATCCAACAAATCTTGTCTTTGTTAGGGTAAGCAATTACACAACCGAAGAGGTCTACTGTTAGGGTAAGCAATTACACCACTGAAGAGGTCTACTCAAAAAGCAGGAAAATGAACAAAGAAAAGAAGAAAAAAGAAAAACAAGAGTCATTTATACCACAAATTTAGTCTTCTTTCATGACGCTTTGTTGCGCATCCAATCTCTGATTTTCACAAGTTTTCTCAACTGCAGCTTGGATCTCTCTTCCTTCCCCAATTGGCATGGCTATCATCATATCATCATCCCCTTTATCACTCCCACTAGTTGGATCTTCACTGATAATACCCGTTTGACAATCTCTGGTAATCTTTGAATTTGATGAACATTTCAAGTTCTCAACCAAATCATTTTGACCTTTTAGGATTGTTTCCGAGAAAGCGGTTTGATCTTGAACTTGCTCTTTTGGTGCATTACCTGAAACAAAAGCTTGATGAACTTCATTAACTCTCTCTTTTTTTAGGTACTTATCATTAACTTTCTCTGCCAATGCATCGCCTGAAACAATAGCTCGAGCTTCTTGGACTTGCTCTCTTGCTGCATTGCACAAGACACCATCTTGACCTTCCTTGACATGTTCTTTAGGTGGATTACAGGAGAGGGAATTAAGCGCGTCAAAAGCCTTGAGCTCACTGGCTACTAGGCTACTTGTAATGATGGCATTGGTTACTACAGCTGACGGATTTGATTCTGTAGCAGGTTTTGAAGAATTGTTCTGTGATTGTTGAGTTCCACCTGGCCGCGAGGCATTGGTCGAGAAAGTAGTATATGTGGAAGTCGGTGTAGCTGCGAGGCCAGTACGAATGAAGTGCACATTAGGAGGCAAGGAATTTGTACTGGCTGCACTAGGTGATTTAATTAAAGAACCGCTTCCAGGGATGATGTGGACAGCATTCTTTGCCTGTGCAGCTTTAAGCAGTGATGCGGCATCGGATGGGGTGGCGATGCGGGCCCCGGCAGCAACTGCAGCAGCTTTGACCATATCATCTGGGCTGAGAGTGGGTTTTGTCAACGGTCTCTTTATGGTTACCCGAGATTTCGATGTTGTAGGGATGGAGTCTTGCCGAGATAGATGTTGGGATTGTGTGCCAACTGATGAAGCTTCCACAGCAACAGGACGTGTTGGGTTACTTGGTGCAGTGTTAAGATTTGTCGCAGCTGTTCATATAAATCAGATAATAATCAAATTTCCAAAAATAATAGCAGTAGAAGGTATATAGCAAATATGTCAAGATGATTGAGCAATAAAATCCATTTGATGAAGAACAAATTGAAGATTTAGTAACTTATTTTAGTATTATTATATTTTCAGGTTAATTAGGTTTGTTGATTTAAATCAGATTTAATGATTATTGATAGGTTATCTTCGGTAACTTTTCATTAGGGTTTAGGGTACTCATAGGCCTTTATTTAATGGGTTTTGGGGACTATGATTGAAAATTGAATAATTGAAACATTGGTTTGGGATTATTTCCCGTGCTTCTTTCTGCTTTTCTAATTTATCATCTCTATTTCTTTCTCTTTTCTCTTCTACCCCTTTGGTGTCACTGTTCCCACTTCAATTTACCGTTTTGCCTCCTCTTCTTCCCCTTATCTATTGTGTTATATATTTTTCATTGAAAAAATTATCATATATATCATATAATAAATTCATAAACATATAAAATTTGAATGTGTCCCAAAGATGTTGTCCTTCACTTTTGTGGCCCAAGCATTTATGTCAAACAGTGATAGGTAAAAGATGAAAACAAACTTTTCCAAATCAAGTGGTCAAGATGGCCCATTCAATATCCCCCCAGCAGGGGTTGACAAAAACACAGATAGTGGTCAAGGGTAAAAATTTCAACAAAAGGAAGAAGAACAGGAAAATCACATGGCAAGAATATCAGCGAGTTCTTTGCCAGCTCATACACTTCAATACACTAGAGATAGATAATACTAGAAGTAGATAGAATCACCAATACCGTTTGAACAAGCTGCCGTCAAGCTGTCTACCATTGGCATGTTGAGGGCCAGGGAAACAGCCCTGCGAGCTGCCAGCTGAGCCTCCGAAAGTTGTGAGCCACCTCCCACATTAACATTGCCCTGTCGCTTCCTGATAATGGCCCACCTCTGCATAGACCCATGATATGAATATTAGTAGAAAAAGTAACAGATAACTGGGAACCAAACATTATTATGACAGATGGAGAAAGGGTTAAAACTTTGTAGAAGAGACCACACATCATCTCATTAACTTAATTAAGATAATAATAGGACCAATATACAGTAGCAAAGTATTCTGTTGCCAGGATTTGAACCCGGGAAACCTGGGCATTACCCAGACATTCTAACCATACTAGATTACAACGGATTGCGATACTACAGTAGTGATGATATCAGTTAACTACAAGCTTCTAGTATGGAAAAACCTTGCAAACAACCAGATGACATAGATCTGAACTTAAAAGGTATTGATTATCCAATAATATAAAACAGGTTTGCTAAGAGCATATTGATTTAATCAGGATCATTGTATAGCATAAAAAAATATGTTCAAACCAGCTTTTCTCAAAAAGAGAAGGAATGGACATCATGTATATATATTACAAGTAGAAGGAATGGTTACATCATTGCGCAACAAAAAGTCATGCAACTGGCAATTTTGTACTTGCCTGGAACTTTAAGCAGAAGGGAGGCATGACGACGAAAGTAAAAGCAAGAACAGACAAAAAAGAACAATCATTAATAATTAGTCAGCCACCATTAGATTAGCAGTAGTACAAGCAATTCCAACAACTCTCTCTCTCTCTCTCTCTCTCCGAAAAAAAAAACTTAAATCCCTGGATATTATACACGACTAAAAAAGTCAAAATCTGGACCACAATGAGTTGTAAACAGGTACTATCATCATTTATAAACATGTTTTGCTCCTACATCTTACCTGTGAGAAATTTCTCAAAAAGGGGTTTATTACAACCAAGAAGTACCCAATTGAGTAAAACTCGGCAAAGGCATTTCCAGTAGAGAAACAACCATACACAAGTTCAAAAAATAAAATAAAAAATTCTACAACACTAAGAATTTAAGATAATGTATTCAATACTGGACTGGACTGGCTGGTTTGCCAAAATACAACCTGAAACCAGGCTAACAAACAGTCTTAATAAAATCTCAAAACCATCTGAGAAGAAAAATCTGGCTTATTTTTGAAAAGCCGTGTCAACCACAAGTTTTAACTCAAACCACAAAACTGTTCATGGTCAACCTGACTCAACCAAACTAGATAGTCCAACTAATCCCACACAAATATAGACAATTTAGAGCACAATTCATTCAGACCCAATCCCAAATACCGCCTACTACAGCAAGCTCAAAGCTTTTTCTAGTGGGATGACTAGCCTCCTTTATTCTCCTACAATGGTGATGGCAGCAAGTGGCAAGTGGCAAGTGGCAAGTGGCAAGTGGCAAGCCATGCATCAACGAGGAAGATATGTTAGACTCTTTCTAATAGTTTAACTACTAAGAAAACTACTTTATTTTATCATATTTTTTTTCTTTTTTTATAGTTGTTTTCCCCAGACATGCAAAATCGTTTACTAATTGTAAGTTGCTTTATTTATAGCATATGATGTTGGGGAGTGCCCACATCCACTTAAGTAGTCACATGCTAGGCACCTGACTAAAGTAAAATTACATGTCAAAGTGCAGGACATGGACACCCAAACAAGGGGGAACTAGACTTGGTTCCTAGGATCTCATATAAAATTCTAATTCCAACAAGTGATTTCAGATAGATGATTAGAAGAAAACATCATATGGAAAAATTTCCTGTCCCTCTCACAGTTGTTTCTCTTCCTCCTCTGTCATCTTTCTCTACTAGGGTTTTAAACGAAACAAGCTAAGCCAAACCCAATAGTGGATTGTTCAAGCTTGGCATGAATTTAATGAGCTTCTAAATATGAGTATCTTTCAAACTGATTTCAAACAACCTTCAAGCAACCAAATGATGAACAAAGGCCAAGAAACTCACTTCTTTATTTAATTCTAGAATGCTTATTAGCTTAAACAGCCAAGCTTAAAAAATTAACGAGTTTCCAAATGTACTAAAGCCAGGCTCATTTATGGAACAAGACGAACTTGAGTGAGCTTCTAGTGAGCCAAACACAAGTCAAGTTTAACTAACTTGGTTTGTTTTACAGCTCTACTCAACGAGTTTCCAAATGTACTCAAGCATAGCTCTTTTATATAACAAGCGAATATTGAATAAGCTTCTAGTGAGCTGAACACGAGTCGAGTTTAAGTAACTTAATTCCTTTTTACAGCCCTATACTCTAGAATACTCTATTCCCTTCTATGCAATCTCAGTTCTTCCTCTGTTTCATTTTCTTCTTCATAGTATATTGCTGCCTTTTCTTATAACTTGTTCCTTATGTTGGCGCTGTGATTAGAAGCAAGGGATCATTTCCAAACATATTTCCATATGAAATTATAAATGATGTCCACGAAAATATGAGCTCTGACAATTTCCTATAACACCTTTCTTTTACAATCTAAAATTCTGCATAATTTTGTGTGGTATACTTTTACCTCATATACATATTTCCATATGAAATTATAAATGAAAATCCCAAATTATTGCGATGGTCTAGGAATTCTAAAATCTTGATGATCAGATTCACATTGATGATGAATGTGACAAAGATATATTTATATCTTGTTCTCCAACTAAGAGCCTGTTTGGCAAAACTTAAAGCTAGCTTGAAAATGTTTCTCATGCCCAACTACAAAAAGTAATCTTTTTAGCTCATTTTGGATTTTTTGAGATGAAAAAACATATAAGCTGAAACCTAAAAAAGTTTTACCAAATACCCTAACCTTTCACAGTACAACAGCTCAAGCATAGATTTTAAGTTTTAAATTAAATAAGCTGCAAAAAAGCTTTTCCAAACAGGGCCCAAGTGTACTAGAAGTTTGTCATAATTTATTCCCTGCAAGAGGAATTTTTTTGGTATGTTTTTATATTGTTAATAATGTCTTTTTCATAGGTATATTTTATTATTAAATTTTTTATGTGATTTTGACATCACGTTTTAATTAATGTTGACTTTGGAGTTGAACCGGTAAGGCTAACCCTAAACCCACTCAGTCCCTTTTCTGGTTTGCCGAAGAGTTAAAAACATATTCAACTGCGAAGGTTACACTTCTAAAATTTATCCGTAAAAAATGAAATTTTCCTTGTGTAGTCTATATGACCACTATGTCACAAGTAATGTTTGGGTAAATTTAAAATTTTTGGCCATTTGGCTTCTAGCCACACCAAGCAATTTAAATTGTTATTGTAATTTCAACAATCAAAGGGCTGAAAATCATCCAACCACTTAGTTTTCTGCCCAAAAGTTGGACTGATACAAATTATCTGCTTGATTAGTTCAGATCACGATACATGGGTTCTATGCAGCTAGAGTTCTCTCAATTTCTCATTAACCCAGACTACTATACACGTCATATGAGCAACTGTCTAAGCATCCTCAAGAAGTTGCCTAGATCTGAGATCCACCTTTGGGTACCAACAGGGTCATAATCTTGTAGGGTAGGCAACGAGGACCTTAGTGACACTTTCACTACAATGCATGTTTTACGTTAGTTGAAAATTGAAAGAAATCCCAAGGATGGTCCAGCATTTTATAGGTTCTGCAATGCAGAATTCCTTGGTCAATCATGAACGTGGTTGATGGCTGCACATTTCTTTCTTACCACTGCCAATGGAAGAAAGAAATGAAAAAAACAAAAAAAAAGCCTCATCCAAGAAAATTTATATTAACTGATAATAAAATGTCATCTTCATTTATGAGTTTCCTACTGACCACCCGGCCACCAATTAAAGATCAATGGTGCCTTTAAGTTCATTATGAATGGATTGAAAATGCATAGCGGAGTGAAAAGAAATATGGAAAATGAGATAAGTCAGTATATATAGAGAGAAATGGAAGAGAAGTCAGTAGCTTAGAGAAAAACAACCTGAGATAGCTGCGATGCAGTTCTATCATGCTTGAAATCTCCTTTCAAGATATTTGCCCAATTCCCTTCACCGCATTTCTGCACAGCAGCAATCAGTTCCAGATCCTCTGCTCCAGACCATGGTTTTCTTTTCCTGCGAGGAGGCAGGTTGCCACTTGCTGATCCATTTGCATCCAATACTTCAGACATCACCATAGGCAGTGGTTGTTTTTGAACGGAAACTGGAATTGTAACATTTGTTCCTTGCAGTTGCGAATTTTCTAAAGGACCTCTGGATGACTGGGCATTCGGTATATTTATAGTCAATGGAGCCTCAACTGTTAACCCATTTGAAAGACTGGTGTCACTTTGTAAACCAGAAGCGATCAGTACCTAATCAAGTTGAAATAAGCGATGATAAATTTATTCAGTCAATACAAAGAAAATATGTCAAATCTCTCAAAGCTGCTCACACTATGTTAGAAATTTCCAACCTCCAAAGTCTCTCTCTTCATAAGCAAATGTTTCAAAAGCTTAAAAATTCATCAAAAGAAAGGGGTCCTTCACTCTCTACTGCTATATTCTAATTATATTGCATAGGTGCAATCTTAGCACATGTTATGCCTTATTATTTATAAATCCTCACCAAACTAAATTTCTATTGCTTAAAAAAAAATGCATTAAGACCCCTAAATTTATCCCCAATGAATCAATGATGTGGATTGCTACATGTCGGTCGTTGATTTGTTTAGGAATCAACCAACTAATACCCTATGTTACATGGACTCATCTATTTCTCCCAAAGTACCCATGTCCACTGGATATGACCAAGGTTGTTAAGATCGCGATCCGGATCGTAGGATCGTACGATCCTACGACTCAATATACACTATTCGATCCGGATCGTACATCGGATCGACCCCAGAGCAGGATCGTGGTGGGATCGACGGGATCGGTAGGATCGCATCTGGATCGCGACTCCATGCGATCCAGATTTGAAGATTTTTTGGGCAACTTAAAAGCAAAATCAGGACCTAAAATGAGAGAAGCAGAGTGCGATTAGGGCAAATGAAGAAGACTGACCTGGGGAAAGTGAGATTCAATCATTCAACATTAAACGAAGCCTGACCTGGGCAAACGACTCCAGGTACACTGCTTCCTCTTCCTCTTCCTCTTCTCCTTCTTCTTCTTCTTCTCCCTCTCTCTTCTTCGCTGCGACTCCACTCCAGGTCTGCTGCTCTGTTTTTTTTTCTTCGAATTCAAAGACTCTTCTTCTTTCTTCGCTGCTCAGCAGCTTTTCTTTCTTTCTTCATTGATCTCTCCTTCTTTCTTCATTGAATCACCTCCTTCGGTGATTTTTTTTTTTTAGGCTCTTATTTATTTATTTATTTTTGGTTCTGTAAATTACCTCTTATTTATTTATTTATTTTTGTTCTGTAAAAAAAATACTAAAAACAACTGAACAATCATTCTTCATCAATAAAGAAATTTTACTCTTGCTTATTTATTTATTTATTTATTTATTTTTGCTCTTGTTTGCACTTTGAAAGTTTGTCACTTTCTGGGAAATTCAGGTTTGTCCATTATTGGTGAGCCTTCATGGACATGGAACTTGAAATTAATTATATGGAGTTCAGTGAATGAGGTTGAGATGAGAGTGAAGTTGAGACACCTTAATCATGCTTATGTATAATTGGAAATGCCTGCAATGCTATAAATGATAATGCTACTGCTGTTTTAATTAGCCCCTGGGAATGGAAATTAAAAACATGAACTCTCTGTCTTGCGCCTTTTTACAATTTGCCAAATGTTTACAATTTGCAATTGCAGGAATGTCAGGCTCTGGTTCAGGAAGAGAGAGGAAGAGGAAAAACATGAACTATCTGATTATGTTTTTGACTTCTTTTTTTGAAAAAAAATGTTTGAATGCTACATTGAATTGCTATATTTCTTTTTTTGGGGCTTATTCTATATATATTTTGATAGTATTATTTAGGGGTTGTTTGGGATGACCTAAATAAGTGCACTTTTTGTCTTTTTACGAAAAGATGTGCAGAAAAGTAGAGAGATGATGTGATGGAAAAAAGATAAAAAGATAAAAAGTGTGTACTTATTTAGGATAGCCAAACTTGGCCTTAGTCATATAAAAATTATTGCATTTTTAATCATTTTAGCAGGATCTTACGATCCACGATCCTCGATCCGATCCTACGATCCGATCCGACAGACCCCTAAAACGATCCTGTGTAGGATCCCGATCTTAACAATCTTGGATATGACAAGAGTATAGGTTTATAGGATATGTGTCCAATGCTCATACCGAATTTAGACACTTAAATGCTCGAATTTTTTACTATGTTTGAAGAAGAAGAAGAAGAAACTTACATTGTTAGTAAAGAAAAATTTCTAGATTCTTACTTGGATGAGAGAATGTAATATCTATAACTATCTGTGACACACCCCTATACCATATCCAACTTTTGGATATGTATCCTAGTATCCTAAGATTCAGGTCTGACGCTTCCACATCTGATACTTATACCCGAGTCCATGTAAGATAGCTAAGACCCAACGCCCTGCTCTGTCAGTGTGGGTAAAGAGATTATATTTTAGGGGTTTCTAGCATTACTCTTGCTTAAATTTTTTATTTCTTTATTTCTTATTTTTGCAAATTAGTCCCCTAATATATTTAAAATTTTGTGATATCAGGATAAGTGCATTATAGGAATGCATTTTAATAAAAAGAAAGATGAAAGAGTACAATGACGTATGGATATATGACAAATGATGCATCAGAATCAGCTTCCCTTGAGAAGGACTCAAGGAGAGAAGCCACATCAACAGGCAGTGCAAACTAAAGTTTAACTAGAATTTGGCCATACATTTCTCGTTTTATTTTTTATAAGCAATATTTTCAAGGGACATTTCAGCAAAGCAAATAATTCATCATTCAAGCAATTAGTGTGGCTACCTTCACACATGCTGCAGCCTCTGTTGAAGCTTCACTGCTAACAGGGGGAAGCACTTCCAACTCATAATCTAAATCGCTATCATCATCCTGCCAGGAAAAACAAAAATTACTCGACAAAATATAAAAAAATTCACTCAAGAAAAACGAATTCGTAACTCAATATGCAGAATTGTGAGGCCCTGTTAGATAACATTTCTGTTTTCATTTTTCATGTTATCCAAAATGGAAATAAACGTAATTAAAATCAGTTTTTGGTCATTTTCCATGTTTTAATGGACTAGTTTAAAAAGAAAAGTATTGTTATAGTTTCCTGAAAAATGGGTCATTCCCAGGAAAAATAACAACAAACAGTTTTCAGAACTGCACATCCAAAAATTCTCTCTTACCCCATATTCAGAGACAAAGGGAATTTTCGCAGAAGACAAAAAAAGAAAAGAAAAGAAAAGAAACAAAAAAGGCCCTAGAATACCACTTTTGTGTGGACTTCAATCATTATGTATACTAACGAACTATTTCAATTATATCAGCTCCTACGAGAATATTCCCAACAAGTTGTTTAAAAACAGTTACAGTCGTGTACAAATTTTGAGGACAAGTAAATAATTCAGTTCATTGACGTTAAATTTCTGATCTTATCACAGTCTATGACAGACATGAGTAGCAAAACAAATCTCAAAAGTGTACTTGACTAGACATGTCAAAATAAATTTCAAATTTGCTATACTTTTGAAATTTTTGAAAGGATATGCAAAAGTTTGCTGATCACCAGGAATTGTGATTTACTTAAATCGTAAGTCATCAATTTACTTTGTTTTTTTATTTTTTTTTTTGCTGATAAACAAAATAAATAAATAGGCCCTGCCTCGTGCAGGGTGGAGGACAACCAAGTATACATGAAGATAGGATTACATAGGTCATGGTTGTTAGAATTGTACGATTCACGATTTGATATGATTTCCAACAAAAACAATTCAAATCATGCTATTGAATTGGAAATTGAGTGAATCGTGCGATTCAATTTGCGATTTACTACGATTCAGTTATATTTTTGTTTTTGCTTACATAATGCCTAAAACGAAGTCGTTTTCGCTAAACTAGCAAGATATATAGAAGAGATCAATTAGTTATATTGATATACATGATGTTATATATATCTACATATATAAAATTTAGTTATATTAAAATTTACATCATTATAAAATTATATATTATATTAAATAAAATGAATCTTACGATTCACTATTCACTATTTTAACAAAATGATTCACGATTTGATTTGCGATTTGACAATGATCATACACCATTTACTCAACTTAGTATAAGATCCACAATAAAGGAATTCCATATGACTAAAGTTTTACAAAAGAACATCTTAATTTCATAAAGCATTGGGTTAAGAAGAACAGACACAAACGCTGATATGTCAATTTTCAAAAATAAATACAAAAAACGACATATGGGAGACACATACAAAATATATGATTCATTAAAAAAAATATACATATATAACATATCACTAGTTCCTAAAGTTTAAAGAAAGAGGGATTAATATGTGTTCATGTGTGTTTAAGTGATTGACATGTGTGTCTCTCCAAGTGTCTCTAGGTCTAAAAATAATAATAAAAAAAATAATGACACATTTGGGCGTGTCCAACACGTGTCAGAAAATGTTTGTCTGATGAGTGTCGGTATTGGACACATCAAACATGGACATGCACTTTCTTAGAACTTATAAGTATCTGTGCTTCTTAGGCATTGGGAAATAACTAAATAGAGAGTGCTCCAATCCATCTAACTTTCAGAAACAAAGCCTCAAGAATAGTAGCAAACTGAGACACCATTTAAATTACATTTAAAATTTCAAAGCCAAAAAATGGAACAAAATAATTCTTCTATATACTGATATGGTGATCCATACAGATGATAAGTAACTGTCTGACTATCTGCTTGGTACACAGGAATTCATATTCTCATAATTGGGTGAACCCGTTACTGATGAGCTCCAATCAAGTGCAAACTAAATCAATACTAATTCTAACACTTCAGAAAGATTACACTAGTGCACAAGACATCCTATAATTGGCTAATTTCTTTGCCTAAAATTCATTACTTAAAAAATAGAAATGACCAACTACAATCATATCAACTTCAACCCCTGGGAACTAGAAAACAAACCTAACCATACTCACAAGTATTGGAAAGCACCACCTTACCACCTCATTCAAAAGCTTAGGTGAAAATCATATTAGAAGTTCAAAATAGTTACCATTCCAATCTAAGAAGCATGGATCCAAAAAAATGCGACACATATATGACATGATTGATGAAGGCAAGCCGATACAACAGTCTTCAACAACAAAAAAAAAAGGCAAAATGCGGCCAAAAGCAAAACATAAAATAATAAATAAAAAAAAATTCATCATCTTTTTACATTATAAATATATTTATATTTTATTATATCAAAATAATACAAAATCTTTTTTCATATAAATATTTTTTCATATTAGATATATTGGAAAGGAAGTGTGAACTAATAGTTCTATTTTCTATTTCAAAAAGCTTCGTTAACAAACAAATTGAGTTTTTGCTTTAGAGTTCCTAATTTTTTTTTTAATAATAAAAATTTAAATTTTTTTTAAAAAAAAAAAAAAAAAAAAAAACCCCTAAAGAAAGAGAGATAAATAGGTATCAAAATGATTGACAAAAATCCTTCAAGTGTCCAAAACGTGTCTAGTTCTAAAAATATTTATAATAAATAATAATAATATATGGTTTGACACATGTCCGACCAACATATGTTAGGGCATGTTCAATGAGTGTAGGTGATCGACACAGACACAACACCTCCTTAGATGTGTCCATACTTCTTAGGTTTCAAATAATTTTACAATAATTAGGCAAGAACTGCCACCTCTTCAAAGGAAGAAGTCCAAATATAAAATTCTACCTCTGTTAACCTAGTGAAAAATAGAAATCTTTAGTTCTTTTCACCATGCTTTGCAGGACTACAATACTTAAAATTTCACATCCTTTGTGATATACCCAAACATGTTTGCTTGCTTGTCATCAACCAAGAAGGATTCTCAAATAACCCGCATCTACCAATTGTCTTTGGTTTGTTATGCAAGAATAATGGCAAAGCAATTTGCTGCCAACCCCCCTCCCCCCAACGCGCACACATACACACACCAAAAAATTATTAAAAAAGAAAAGAAAAAAAGCCTCTATGTGGATCCATGAGAAGGGTGTAGCTTTCACAATAATGCGTAGGCAAGTATATACCACTTGGAAGGGTGTAGTTTCAGCATTAATGAGGAGACAATTATTGGTACAAGTATTAATATGTAGTTTTAACATTAATATGGAGACAAGCCATTGGTACAAATAGCCAAATTTTGGCAACCATCTGGTTCATATCTTTAAACGTGAGAAATGGGAAAGCACTCGGTTTTGGGAAGATGTTTGGGCAAGTGACACTTCTTTTAATGTTTTGTTCCCACATTTGTATTGTTTGGATCGTACTCATATCGCTTCTATAGCTTGTTCTGACTTGGCTCCAATTTCATGAATTTTTCTTTTTTCCATTCTCTCTCCAAACCCACCCCCCCCCCCCCCCCCCCCCCCCCCCCCCCGCTTTAGAAATGTTAATGATCTTGAAGTGATTGAATTGGCATATCTGTTGGCTATTCTTGATGACATGTCCTTGAGACCTAATGTTTGTGATAAAAGGGTATGGTCACTTCATTTTTTGGACTTCTCTCATACAAGTCTTTTTTCTATAAAATCTTTGATAATCCAAATATCCTTCCTTTTATTCCCACAAAAGATTCCAAAAATGGTT